>CM053790.1:73034629-73484629 GCA_028749045.1 Cupressus sempervirens | reverse complement strand
GAGCTATCAATGTCCATGAATCTATTCATGGAGAATCTTCTCATGAAGAGAGTAGAGGAGAGCATGTTAGTGAGTAGTAGGAAGAGAGCCGTAGAGAGGACCAAGCTGAGTCTAAAAAGGTTAACTTGAGACAGATGATGTAGACCATTCTTGACCATCTGCCTCCTGTTCAAGATCAGCCCAAAGCATATCAGATAGAACAAGAGCATAAACCTAGGTCTAGGAGCCCTTAGAAGGATCGTCAGAGATCCATTGTATCTACTCAGATGAGGAACCTTTCAAGATCCAAGATCAAGCCCTTTAACCAAAAAGGTTCTAGATATGTGGCCGAATAGTGGCTTATTGCCCTTGACAAGATTTTTTCCATGCAAGATTTTGATAGTAATGGTAAGGAAATATTTGTCATTACTAATTTGGAGAATTTTGGGGCCACTTGGTGGAAAATTGAGGAAAAGAAGTTGGGCATAGATATGAGCAGTGTCACTTGGGAGCTATTCTTAGAGAGTTTTCACGAGTGATTCCTACCAGAGGAATGGAGGCAACAAAGGGCAGATGAGTTCCATAATCTCAAGCAATATTCTATGACTATAGCTAAGTATGAGCAAAAATTCTATGAGCTCATGTTCTTTTCAAGATTTAGTGAAAACTCAGCTTAGTTGACACATCACTTTATTAGAGAATTGAACAACCGTATAATTGGGGGCGTCAAGGTATTTGAGCCAAAAACCCTCAAGGATGTGGTACGACAAGCCATCCTTGTTGAAAAAAGTGTCAATCTTGGTTAGGGAGGTTTTATAGGAGTACCTATAGCATCAAGATCTAAAGGCAACTACAACTCAAGTGGTAATAGGAAGCCTCCTTTTTCTAAGGGAAAATAGTATCAACAGTAGTCTCAGCAGATGCAGGAATAGAAGGGATCAAACTCTCAGGCTCAAGGTGGCGGCAGAGGTTCTAACTGTATATGAGAAATGTTAGTATGCTAATAGAAACCAAATTTAAATAAAGCTTCTACAAACTAAACAAAATTCATAAACTTCAAGATAGACTAAGATGAGCTCTTAATTGAGAATATGAGCCATTAATGGGCTCTCTCAATAAGAAGCTCTCTTGTTGAGTAGCTTTGTCTAAATAGATAGGATGTATGCTCAAGCTTTATGCTTCAAAAAGGGCTTCAATGGATGATTGTGGATTTTTGGTGTGGATAGATGGCTTTAGTATGGATTTGGCTCTCAAAATAGCATTATAACTTTACTTCATGGATTGTGTTATTTTGCAAAGGGGAAGGATCCAATTTATAGGCAAGAGGCTTGAGGGATTGAGGGCTAAGATGCAAGGATGGGAAAAAGCTTATGGAAGGCTCAGATTGCATGAGAGGAGAGCACATGGATTGTGCTTCCTTATAGCCAATCAAGGAGTGACACATGTCACATGGTGAGAGGATGGAGGAAAGGGCAAGGATGAGTCAACAAAGGAGGCTCAAGAGATAAAATCTTCATAAAGACCCTCATAATGACTTGTAAGAGCAATAAAAGGGCTTGTAAGAGTCATTTATGGCCTAGTGGACTTCATAAAGTTTTATGGTTGAGATATTTTGAGGGTGATGAGAGCAAATTCGACTTGGACTTGATTAGGAAAGTTTTAAGCTTGCTTAGGCTTGTGCAAATGATTAGAGGATGGATTAGGATGGTTTAGGATTAGCTTAGGGATAGGCAAGTGGATGGCATTTAATGAGGGTGGGTGAAGGAGGAGATATTTGTTAACTTTGGCTTGGGTTAGTAAGTTTTAACCCATGTTTAGGGAATGTGACAAGGTTAGGAGGGGATTAGGATTAGGTTTAAAGACATCTTCTAGAAGAGTCTAGATTTTGGATGAGGGTAAAGACTTTCTAGAATAGTCTAGAATTTCCTAGGATGAGGATGAAGACTTTCTAGAAGAGTCTAGAACTTCTTAGGGTGAGGATAAATTAGATTTTTAGGAAATAAATAAAGTTTTATTTATTTCAAGGGTTTGGGTTGAGGAGATATTTATTAAAACTTTTTTAATAAACATGAGGATTAATAATTAATTTTAATTAAATATTTTGAGTTGGGGTTAGGGGTAGGAAATGATGAGATTAGCCTTTAATTGAAATTAAAGAAGGATTAGAAGATTTTGGAAGAGGTTATTGGTCATAAGGAAATTGGCCAACTTTTGGGAAAAAAATAAATTTTTTATTTATTTTAGGATTTTTGGTCAATTTATTAATTAAATAATTAATAAATAAGGAAATAATGTTTAAATAAGATTTAAACATTTTTGGGAGGGATTCCTTAATTAAATATTTTTAATTAAGATAAAGGGATTTAATGGCATAAAGATTAATTAATTAATTAAATAATTAATTAATTAATAAATGATGATGTCATCAGGACTTTTTCAAAAAATAAAAATACTTTATTTTCTAAAGGTTTTTAGGTGTCTACATTTTGCCCCTCTTTGATGTGATGCCGCAAGTGGCATGACATCAAAGATAAGAAAATAAGATGCCCAAGGCTAGAGCAGAAGAGGAGAGAATGGACTGTGAGATGCCCCCTCAAGAAGGCGGCGGGGAGAGAAAGTGAGGCTCGATGGCTTTTTGAAATGAGTACAAGAATCTGGGATGAGCAAGGAAACTCAGATTGGCAAAGAGAAGGGGCTGAATTAGCTCAAACTCTCACTATGGGAGAATGATAAAGGAGAATCAGATGCACAAGAGGAAGCAAGCTTAAGACCTTAGGGAAGATGGAGGATGAAGGAGCAGAGCGCTATAAAAAGGAATCCAAGATAGGGAGATGGATGAGGGGATTATAAAGCTGATGGAACAGGATTTCAAAGAGTTAGATTGGCGGAAGATGGGTTTCGGAGATCCCTAGGACTAGGATTGTGGATCTCGAAAGATGAGGCTTGGTGGGTTGATTTGGATTGGTGGATCCCTAAGACTAGGATTGTGGATCCCTAAAGCTAAGAGTGATGAGTGATTCAAAGAGATACTGATGCATCAGCTGGGGTAGGAGAGACAGATGCTGGATATGGGTGGGGGATAATGGAGATGAAGGAAAACCATTGAAGCTTTTTGAGCGGGGGATACTTCAAAGAGAAGTACCACCATGTAGTTGAGCACTAGATTTGCTATAGGACTATTGGTTAATTGCCAAGGTTACCAAGAACATCAAGGCCTTTTCACCAATCGTCCAAAGGAATAACAAACTAACTCAAAACAAACACACAAGGATTGCCCCAGCATCACACATGAATCCTAGAGGAAGCAGCGTGGAAACGACACTGGAGAACCCACAAGCAGAAAAGAAAAACAAACGAAAGACCTGATCAAGACCTTACACTCTAATTGCCCCATTCGCAGCATACCATGATATGGAAGATCGTGGCAACCTTGAGGAGGGAACAAGGAGATTGTTTGGAAAAGATACTTCAAAACCCAAAAGGGAAGATCCCAAATCAAAAGAAAGTGAAAATCCAAAAGAGAACCGTTTGCCAACGAGATGGGTAGGACGAGGTACTAACGGACCAAGATCAGACATGAGGAAAGCTAAATCCTGCAAGGACCTATCGGAGAGCACCTAAGCTGGTGGATTTGGATGAGTGATGCATCTGGCAAGCTGAACTAAGAAAGATAACACTTTGGTGATAGGAAATCTAGCTAAAGGATGCATTGAAATATCTAACCAAAGTGTGTGATGTGTGCAAGATGTTGACCAAGGACGAACTGACACGAACGTTGGATAGATACAATGGTACTAAGCTAAAGAGGATGTACAAGATGATGGACCAAGATATGTTACAAATGTACAAGTTTTTTCATGTTTTGGTTTTTGTGAGATGGAAATGTTTGTGAAGGATGGGATGTCTATAATAGGTGATAGGTGGATAGGTAGATGGTTTGCGAAAAGATTAAGTGAAAATGGGGTTTTGTGTGTGCACGTGATAGTATACAAGCTAGGATACAATATTATTTATAGGCTGGAATATGGTACAAACCTTGGACAAGATTCGGATAGACAAGGTATGGTACAAGATTTACAAGGTATAATACAAGCTTTGGTACAAGATTTACAAGGTGTATAGGAGGTATTTACAAGCTTCATCAGATTTTTGGATATTTGGTTGGAACACCAAGGGAACAAGAAAGTGTGTCTTATGGGATGGTGGGTAAATGGATGAGGGATAGGATAGTGATAGATAATGGATTAGTCTTTAGTACACAAGGCGCCTGAATTACCAGGTTTTCACCAAGGTACCTATCCAAGGTGCTTGAATTGCCAAGTTTTCACCATTGGACGCTTGTTTCTCTTTACTATTTTTTTTTCTTTTGTATTTTTCAAAAGCCTGGTATACCAAGGATCTTCAAGCATAGAACTTCTTGAGATGAATGATGTTAGTAGGATCATTCAAGATTTCTCCTTCTGGTGTAGATAGCTGATAAGCTCCAGAGCCAAAGGAAGCAGTGACAACATAAGGACCAAGCCATGTAGGTTCAAACTTGCCTTTCTTTTCTCGATCTACTTGGACTTTCATGTTTTCTTTGAGGACCATGTCACCTGGCTGAAAGTGTCGTGGAAGCACCTTCTTGTTGAAATTTCTTTTGAGATGAGTTTGATAGACTGTGAGATGATCATAGGCTTGTTGCCGCTTCTCGTCTAAGAGATCTAGCTGGGTGAGTCGAGCTACTCTATATTCTTCATCTGATATTTGCCCTTGCAAAGATATGCGCAAGGAGGGAAGTTCAACCTCTATAGGTAGTACCGCTTCGGCACCATAGACTAGGGAGTATGGAGTTGTGCCTGTGGATGTACGGAAGGAAGTTCGATAGGCCCATAAGGCTGGATTTATTTGTAGGTGCCAATCACGGCCGGAATCATTGACAACTTTCTTTAGAATTTTGAGGAGGGTTTTGTTAGTTGCCTCTGCCTGGCCGTTACCTTGTGGGAAATATGGGCTAGAAAAGCGGTGATGGATGCGGAGGGAAGTGCATAATTCTTCCATGTTGAGATTTTCAAAGTTACCTCCGTGGTCGGTGAAGATGGTGGATGGGATGCCGAAGCGGCAAACAATGTGGTACAAGATGAACTTGGAGACCTGAACTCCTGTAGCTGAGACTAGGGGGACTGCTTCCACCCATTTAGTGAAATAGTCTGTAGCTGTTATTATCCATTTATGTCTATCAGATGAGAGGGGTGTGATAGTTCCAACTAGGTCAAGGCCCCAACAAGCGAAAGGCCAAGGTGGTGCAATAGGCTGTAGATCCTGTGCCGGAGCGTGCACAAGATTTGCATGCTGCTGACATGGGAGACACTTTCTGACAAAGTCACAGGAGTCTTCTTCAATGGTAGGCCAATAGTAGCCTGCTCTAAGGATTTGTCATGCTAGGACAATACCACTCGTGTGGGCACCGCAAAGTCCAGAGTGTACTTCCTTTAACACCATCGCGGCCTCATTTTGGTCTAAACATCGAGAGAGAGTATCGTGATAACCTCGACGATATAGGGTATTGGCTATGATAACATAGCGGGATGATTTTCGGATGAGGTTCTGGCGTTGGGTACGTGTGAGGTGAGGGGATATGATACCATCGTTAAGGTAAGCATGAATCTCATGGTACCAAGGGGATTGGGGACCAACCAAGATACAAACACGGTTTGAATCCTCATTCGCATAGGCGGGTGTGAGGAGCTGCTCCACTAAAAACTCATATTGTGTAGCTGCTTGGGGAATTTCCAAGAGCGAGCCTATAGTAGCCATAGCATCTGCTGCTTTGTTCTGTATTCGAGGCACTTGTGTAAACTGAAGCTTTGTAAAATGTTGGGTTAGCTGATCAACTAGCTCTTTGTAGGGTAATAGCTTTTCATCTTTGGTTTGATATTCATTTAGGGCTTGCTTGATGATGAGCTGAGAATCGCCAAAGATTTGTAGCTCAACAATGTTCCATTCTACAGCTATCTTTAATCCTGCTATGAGGGCCTCATATTCAGCTATATTGTTGGTGCTAGGGAATTGTAGCTTGAAGGCTTTTGGAATGTAATCTCCTTGAGGTGTGACCAACAATATTCCTGCCCCTGATCCATGAGATGTGTATGAGCCATCAAAATAAAGTTTCCATGGGGGTTGTTCTTCAATTAGACAGATATGCTCATCTGGAAATTCTGTGATCAACGGATAAACATCTATTAGAGGTGCATCAGCTAGGTGATCTGCTATAGCTTGCCCTTTGATTGCCTTTCTATCCACATACTGGATGTCAAATTCACTAAGGAGCATAACCCATTTGGCCAAACGGCCTGTAAGTGCTGTTCTAGAGAGCATATACTTGAGAGGGTCAATCTTGGAGACTAGTTGGATGGTATGACTTAGCATGTAATGGCGAAGTTTTTGAGTTGAGAAAACAACTGCCAAACAAGCTTTTTCCATAGGAGTGTAATTGAGTTCATAACCAACTAGGGTTCTACTAATGTAGTAGATGGCTCTTTCTCTGTTGTAGTCATCAAGCTGTGCTAGAAGTGCCCCTAGAGCAGTAGGTGTTGCTGATATGTACAAAATCAGGGGACGACCAGGAACTGGTGGAACCAAGATAGGGGGATTGATGAGATATTGCTTGAGATGGTCGAAGCTGCGTTGACATAAAGGATCCCACTTGAAGTTTTCATCCTTCTTTAGTAAATGTGAAAATGGTGTACACTTATCTGCAAGCTGGGAGATGAAGCGCCGAACAGATTGGAGCTTTCCTTGAAGAGAGCGAAGCTGTCGCAGTGTCTGGGGAGGAGGCATGTCTAAGATAGCCTTGACCTTCTTGGGGTCGATCTCTATACCTCGTTTAGAAACTATGAAACCTAGAAGCTTGCCAGATGTGACCCCAAAGACACATTTCTTGGGATTCAGCATGAGATGATATTTGGCTAACCTATCAAAGACTTTCTCCAGGTCAGCAAGATGATCCATGAAGGTATGAGACTTGACCAAGATATCATCCACATAATCCTCCAAAATGCTATGGATGAGATCATGAAAAATGGCTGTCATAGCTCTTTGATAGGTAGCCCCAGCATTCTTTAGGCCAAAAGGCATCATGTTGTAGCAAAAGGTTCCCCAAGGGGTAGTGAATGCTGTCTTATGCTGATCCTCTTCTGCAATCTTGATTTGATTATACCCAGAAAATCCATCCATGAGGGACAAAATTTCATGTCCAGCTGTAAGATCTACAATCATATCTATGTTGGGCAAGGGAAAATCATCTTTTGGACAAGCTTTGTTAAGATCTCTAAAATCAGTGCAGATTCTGATGTCACCGGAAGGTTTAGTGACAGGGACCATGTTGGAGATCCACTCTGAGTAGTCGATAGTTCGGATAACCTTAGCAGCTAGCATTCTTTCTAATTCAGCTTTGACCAATAATGCCACCTTGGGGTCCATTTTTCTAAGCTTTTGTCTGACGGGCTTGATCTTTGGATCAACTGCAAGATGATGAACTACAAGCTTTGGATCAAGTCCTGGCATGTCCTGATATGACCATGCAAATCGGCCAATATTCTCTCTTAAGACCTCAAAGAGGAGGTCAGCTTGGTCTTGTGATAGGGACGCAGCAATGTGAACAAGTCTGGGGATCTCTGAAGAACCAATGTTGACTTCTCGAGTATCCTCAATTAGAATAGAAGATACCTCTGGTCGATTATCTTGAGGAGGCAATGCTAAATCCTCATGTTCTTCTTGTGGCTCTGGATTTTCTTGCTGAGGGGTTCTCTTCATTGCCTTAGCTAGTCTCAGATTCAACTTAGTTCCAATTTTGGGTGTATCGGAACTAGGTTGGGGATTTTCTCCAAAATACCCCTTGGGATCTAGCTTGTAGATATAGGCAGAATCTGGCTTTGTTTTCTTGTGAGGAGTTTCAGCTCCCATGAATCTTAGAAGTGCCTCCTCTGATGTGAACTCATCGATGTGTATGACACTTGGTTGGTCCCAATCTATGAGTTGTGGATGGGCGAGTGGTAGGTCAATGAGGTGGATGGATAGTTCTTGGAGAACAGAGTCTCCGAGGGAAATTTGGTCTAGGATATCGTCGTAGGCTCTCTTTTCAACTTCCTCAGGAATGTCTTCGATTTCGACAAGGTTGCGGTGAATGTTAGAAAAAGCGTGACCGTTCTCATTGGTGCCCCCAGTTGTGGATATGCCAAAGCCAAGACCTGACTTTGATTCCCACTTATGTGCGTCGATGGGGCACTGCATGCCTCTTTCTTCTGGTCCTAGACCACCACCTTGATAGTTCCATTTGTCAGTGATGAGCTTATGTTCTTGGGGATACTTTTGGCTGAAGTGATCAAGGCGTGCTTGATTTCTTTGAGGTGCATCCTTATGTAACCATTTGTTGATATCTGGAGTGAGCTCCTCATGAAGAGGGATTTTTGAGGATACAAAGGTTGTTGGGCCAAACTGTTTGTATCGAGGAGGTGGAACCTCCTTAGCTTTGTGATATGTCAGTCGTCCATGGGCATGTGGATCAAGTGGGAGTGCCCCGACAACAAATGCATCTGACAGACTATACTCTCCACAACCTTTGTTATTGATCTTCACGGTAGACAGGGTAGAGGCGAGGATGGTTTCTGGGTCATTATAAGTGTGGGGTGAGCTGGCGATGGATGTGCCAATATCAATTCCAGGGCAATGGTTTGTATATGAAGCTTCAACCGCATTGCAGTAAGCAAAGGGTTCTGGATCGGCATGGATGGTTACCTCAGTGCCTTGATGCGGAAATTTGATGCACTGATGGTAAGTGGATGGAACGGCTTTCATGGCATGAATCCATGGGCGACCAAGGAGGATGTTAAATGGTAGGTTTAGATCAATAACATGGCAGAGTGTCTCTTGGATGACTGGCCCAACCTTGATTGGCAGCAAAATAGTTCCTTCTGTGGTTCTTTCCAAGTTGTCATAAGCTTTGATGGTGATAACCTCACTGATGATATCTGCCTCAGTATACCCAGCTTGTTTTATGAATTTTAGGGTGCAAATATTCAAGGCTGATCCATTATCTATCATTACTCTTTTTACAGCAAAGTTGGATACCATGATGGCTATGCGAAGCGGAAGGGTGTGATCTGGGTCGACCACGGGTATGTCGGTGGATTTGAACGATAGGGCACATGAGGATGAGAGGTGTCCAACAAGATTACGAAAATCAGTAGCATTGATATCAGAAGGGACACGAGATTCTATGAGAGCACTATCAAGGATGTTCTTGTACACAGGACTAGTGCGAAGAAGGTCTAAAATGGAGATTTGGGCTGGCATGTTCCCAAGGTGTTCCAAGATATTGTACTGGCTTTTTGATGGAGCTGATGGTGTTGGTGTAACAGGTGGGCCTGTGATGTTAAATCGCGCTCTTCGAGTGGTGACTGCACACTCATTGTTTGGTCCTTGGATATTGATAACATTGACGGAAGGCTCTTTCTCGGATATACAACCTATAAGGCTACCATAGTCTATATAGGATGAAGTGTGGTCATTGTTCTTCCCATGCTGTTGGTTTGGCTGACGGTTGTTGGTGTTGTTGTTGTTGGTTTGGATAGGTGCTTTTCCAGGATTTTGGTTGTGGTGTGGAGGAAAAGCATTTTGATAGATCTGTAAGCCTGCATTGGGAGAGGTTTGGGCACCAACAGTGATTTCCTTCCGATCAATGAGGTCCTGCACATAGTCTTTTAGTTTCATGCATCTGAGGGTAGTGTGACCTTTTACCCTATGAAATTTGCAGTACTCATTATCTTTGTACCATGCAGCTTTGGATTGGCTTGGGTCAATTTGCTGGGTAGGAGGAAATTTGATGAGGTTTTCTTTGACTAATTTCTCAAAAATGACATCCAATGGTTCACCAAGGGGTGTATAGTTTCTAGGTGTAGGTTGGAATCTAGGCTTTTGTCCTGCAGCTACATTGATGGCATTAGCTTGATTGCTAGACCCTTGGAAGTTGGGTCTTGGATTGTGGTTTTGATAGCTTTGGTTATTCTGTTGTTGGTAGTTGATAGCTTGTTGATTTTTTGGTTGATATGGTGGGTTGGACTGGTTGTGAGAAGGACCAACAATATTCACATGTCTGGTGTCAGTGACGCCATCTGTTGCAACGTGCTTGTTTTTGTTCCAATACCTAGACTTGTCATTGGAATGTGATTGATTTTGGTTGGCTTCCTTGTAAAGCTTGACCACACCATCTTTAATGAGTCCTTGCTCAAGGATCATTCCTTTCTCTTTGATATCTTTGTAGGTTTGCAAACAGTTCATGGTCATGTGGTGAGCCAAGCTAGGATGGGCATTATCAATAAACATTTTCACAACATGGCGTTCTGGCAAGGTGCAGGATATGCGGGTGGTAAGGGTTTGCCATCTTTGCAGGTATTCGGCAAGGCTTTCTCCACCTTTTTGCTTGGTGTGGACAAGATCAACTATTGATAGCTCTGTTTCAACAAGATGGGCATATTGGGCTACAAATGCCTCAGATAATTCAGCAAAGTTTTTAATTGTACCATAGGGGATTCTATAAAACCATTCAAGAGCTGGTCTAGCTAAGCTTTTGGGAAAAAGGCGCAAGAGGAAGACATCATTGTATGCTACATCCTGGTAGTGCATGTAAAATTCTTTGATATGTGTGACAGGGTCTCCTTTTCCTCTGAATTTGTCAAATTTGGGTACCTCAAAGTGTTTGGGAAATGGTGTCATGGTAATGGCTCTGTCAAATGGGTAAGGACACACATTCTCAAACTTGAATGTCTTCGGATCATTCCCTTCTTGGATGGCTTTTAGAGCTATCTTCATTTGCTCCCATTCTGAATTGATAGGTGATGGCTGGGGTGCCCCCAATGTAGGAGTGCCTTGAGGTAGGTATGTGCTGGATGGGGCCACTGAATATGGATGGCTATGAGGGATTTGCTGATAGGGATTGTACATTGTTTGGGCAGTTGCATGATGGATGACAGGTTGCTGAGGGGGAGGTGGCGCATATTGCTGCATGTGCTGCGAGGCTTGCTGTTGATATGGGATTTGAGGTTGGGATTGAGGAACATAAGCTGGCTGTGGGATAAATGGATTGCTTTGTGGAGGTAAGGTATAAGATGGTTGAGAGGCTTGGGGAAAGGATCGGGGGGCTTGTGGGGTTTGACCAATATATGTGGGTTGTGCCCCCATTTGGGATGGTATCTGCAAATAATTGGTGGTTGGCTGGGGTGGTGGATTACCTCCTAGAAGTGGCATTGAAAAGTAGTTGGTAATTGGAGGTAATGGATTAGTTGGTGGTGGAGGTGGTGGGAATTGAAAGCTTGGGAATGGAACTGATGGGGTTTGATAGCTTTGTGGTTGGATTTGGAAGCTTGGTAGAGTGGTGGCAGGGGCTGGGGTCACTTGGGAGCTTGGTAGAAAATTGGTAGTAGCTTGTGGGATTTGATAGCTTTGTGGAGTGAGGGTAGTAGCTTGTAGATTTGTGGCTAATGGTATTGAGCTCCCAAGACCTAATGGAAATGATGGGATTGTGCTTTGGGCTACAGTGAACAAGTTGGGGGTGATGAAAGGTTGATTACTTGGCCCCATGGGTGGCATCCTTGTTGTATATTGCTGAGGTTGGCCAAAGATGCTAGCACTGATTTGGGAGATGGGTGGATTTGGAAGGCTGGGTTGGGGAGCAGCAGCAGCAATAGTGAAGGGGGTGAACGGTGAGCTGTTTTGGGTAAAGGGGGTTTGGAGCGGAGAGGTATGAACCAAGGATGGAGTGGTGGTGGCTGGGTTGGCTTGCGGCATGGAGATTTCAACTTGGGTGGATGATGGTATGTTTGGGTCTGTTGGATCATATGGATTGGCTGGAGGCTCTTCTTTTGGCATATATTGAGGATAATTTGGATCATAAGAGCCTATGGGTGGTGGTAGCTGCCCAAACAATGGGTGAGATGGATCTGATAATGGAGGGGGTCTTCCAAAGTCAAAGGTTCCTACATTTTCCCTTCGAAAATTAGCCATGATTGTCTCTTTGTTCTTGTCTATAATGGCATTTACCAATACTGCATTTCCTGGTTGGTTCATGAAAGCTTCAATGTCAGTACATGATGGCATAGCTTTCTCTGGGCTGAAGGATGGCTGAGTGCTCAAGGGGGGTGAGGTTGTTCGATCCAAATGATAGGGCTCCATTGTTTCTTTCTTCTTGGCTAAGCGAGTGACGGGTGGCATGAAAAATGCTCCTAGGGATGAGATGCAATAATGCTGATGGATGCAAAAGCGGGAAGGCTTCTCTATGCAAATGATTTCCTAGGTTAAGGCAAAGCTATATGACAAAACCTAAGGAGGATTGGGTTGGAGATTCAAACTTCAAAGATATGTTGCCAAAGCACGAAAGGTCTGCTTTCCTATGTGCAAGCTCGGTGGTGATTGTGTCAACTTAAGGATAGACTGATGATCCTTTAGGAAGAACACGAGATTGACCACTTGTGGATCCCAACCTTTAGCTCAAGGTGATGAGGGATAACAAGTGACAAAGCTGGATTACCCTAGACAAAGCTCTGTCAAAGGGATAACCTTGGTGAGATTGATGGATTTGGAAGATTTTTAGGAGTGGCAAACTTTTGGCAAAATTGACAACAATTTTTAAGGCTTGGATGTGAGGTTTTGATTGCTGGCTAGATGGTTTGATTCTAAATGAGATGGATGAGCTAATAATGCTTAAGGGGATAACCTAAGATGGCTGGCTTTTCTACAAAAATGACTCTAAAGTGAAGCTTATCCAAGAAGATGTGGAGAAACAAGGGTGTCTAATCATAGAAATCATGCCTAGTTGGTAAGGCATAAGCAGGATTAACTCCTGGATGTTGGCTAAATTTGATGGTGCGCTCTAACCAGGCCTCTTGAAGTGCTTCGTCGGTAGCTTTTGCCTCTACTTTGTGGAGTTTGGCAATTCGTGGGCTTGGTGTTATTTCTTTTCTCTTGGCTGAAAGTTCTTGGTATGCTAGAGATGGTTTGAGTTTAACTTTGTGGAACTTCTGTTTGGGTTTGGGTTGCTCTGACATCAATTTCTGAATCTGCTTGGCTTTGAGAGATCTTGGTTGTTTTGCCTCAACTCATTCAACTTCTGAAATAGGCAGTGACTACGCTAAGTATGCCCTAAGCTAGGATTGACCAAGTTTGGCAAATATTTATTCAACAAATAAAAGATCAAGCAATAGATAGAAACAACCAGATAGAAGTTTTTGATTCTCAGAAAGTGATACTTGCGCCAAGGAGTGTGTATGTTCTACAAATGTTTCGATCAGTCACCTCAAACACATTAACATCCTAGATGGTTGTCTACAGGGTTGACAGTTGGCTTAGCTAAGGAGTCCTCGATATACCCAAGGTACGTGAGGCCCAAATCCGTAGATGAGACCAAAAAGATGTCACACAGCCGAGAGGAGCGGTAACCCACTTCTCCTCTTTCACTTCTCAAGGGTATAAAGTTCCTTGAGGCTTAGCCCGAGTGACAAAATCTTGACCCCAAGAGAGGTGTCTTTCGATTCACCTTCCGATTCTTATACTCCGCCAGAACGCTGGAGTTGAGGTCGTCCAAGGGGTGATGAAATCCCCAAGCAGGCCTCCTAAAAAGAAACAAGGTTTTGGATCTTAATCTTATGCACCCAAGATGGCCTCGAAAGACGACAAGGGGAGAGAAGACTTGGATGACCTTGGGCTAAAAAACACACTTGTTTTTTTTTACCAACTGACGCTTAAGTTTTCTGATCTAGACTTTGCAAGCACTCATGTTTAAGATACAATGTTTATTCCAACTTGAAGCGCCAACAAAAGTAAATTGATCGAAGAATGAAAATAATAAGAAGAGTTAGGGTCAACAAAAGCAAACTCGCGCGCCCAGAGGCCCTCCACGTCAAGTATCGATTAATTTTCTTTAAGGCATTCAAGATTGAGTGTGAGTTTGTTTTAAGCCCAAAACAAAAGTGTGTGAGATTCGATTTCAAGCGCGCGCTCGGAGGCTCTCCACGTCAGTTGTTGTTCAATTTTAGTGCCCAAATTTGAAGTGTGGTCGATTTAATCTAGAGTTTTGATCATTTAAGAATTTTGATAAAGTTAAAGCAAACATTCAAAGACCAAGTGAGTGAGTTAGATTGTGGAACATTTAACACCTTTTTCAAGTAGACCCATCCCCATAAATGGCGCTGAGATTGCAACCAATGGTTAATATTTGATGGGTGATTAGAAAAGAGGTGAGTCCAAGGAACTACTCAAATTGATTTTTGCAAATTTGTATTTTAACTTAACAAGGTTTCTTAAATGTCCAAAAATCAAACTTTACCTAGATTGCAAAAAGAGATTTGTTTTGTTCAATTTTTAGAAGCTCCAAATGAAGTGTTTGATATTGCAATGGTTAATTGATCCTTAGAATTCAAGATTGGATTTGTTGTTTTAATCATGCATTCAAGGAAAATTTGATTTTAATCCATGGCATTCAAGAGTGATTTTAGCAACATGCATTCAAAGACAAGTGGTTAAACATTCAAGTGTTTTCTTTTGAGCATTCAAGATTGAGATTTTGTGTGTTGTTTTAAGAACTTTGAAGTGCTTTGTTTTAACCTTAGATCATTCAAGATTTTGTTTTGGACTCAAAAGTGAAAATGACTCTTTGGACTTTGGTTTTCATTCAAAATTTTGTGTTCTAGTTTGCATGTTTTAAGTCCAAAAATGATATTCCTAGATTGTTTTGATGCATGAAAATCCTAAGAAACATTCAAGATTTTGCAATAAGACATTTGTTTGGAACAAATAACAAAGCTTTTAGGACAATTTTTGGCAACCATTTAGGACTCTTAGTTTTCATGAAATTTTTTAAAAGAACTTTAGTGTGCACTTAGTGTTGATTTTGAACCTTTTGAAATAGAAACTTGAAGTTCTTTTTAAATTCCCAAAAATGAAGTGTTCCTAATTTTGCATGAATGCATCTAAAACCTTGATGTTGCAAGGATGCAAATGATTAGATTGGTTTAGTTTCACTTGTTAAAAGATTTTTTCTTTTTTGCAAATTGTTAGTTTTTCAATGGATTTAAGTATGATTTGGGGGTTCATTTTAAGCACTAAAAAGAAGTGTGTATGATTTTGCTTCCTTAACAAAAAAAAATGGCCAAGATCTCCCACAAGAAGAAGAAGAAGAAGTAGATGGAATAAGAAGAATATAGACAAGAAGAGGAAGAATAATCCCAAGTGCTTTCTCCACCTATAAGCTTGAAAAATCTGCAAACACTATGAGATTGACTATGAGTTCCTTTGTCTTCTTCATGCTCATGTAGACCTACAAAACCAATTTATACAATCCTACCAATCACAAAAACAAGAAAAATTAGCCAAAATCAGCAAATGACATACAAAACTTGACTAAAAAAGTTAATGAAGATGACCCATGCAGGGTCCCACCGGGCGTGCCAAAATGTATATGAGAAATGTTAGTATGCTAATAGAAACCAAATTTAAATAAAGCTTCTACAAACTAAACAAAATTCATAAACTTCAAGATAGACTAAGATGAGCTCTTAATTGAGAATATGAGCCATTAATGGGCTCTCTCAATAAGAAGCTCTCTTGTTGAGTAGCTTTGTCTAAATAGATAGGATGTATGCTCAAGCTTTATGCTTCAAAAAGGGCTTCAATGGATGATTGTGGATTTTTGGTGTGGATAGATGGCTTTAGTATGGATTTGGCTCTCAAAATAGCATTATAACTTTACTTCATGGATTGTGTTATTTTGCAAAGGGGAAGGATCCAATTTATAGGCAAGAGGCTTGAGGGATTGAGGGCTAAGATGCAAGGATGGGAAAAAGCTTATGGAAGGCTCAGATTGCATGAGAGGAGAGCACATGGATTGTGCTTCCTTATAGCCAATCAAGGAGTGACACATGTCACATGGTGAGAGGATGGAGGAAAGGGCAAGGATGAGTCAACAAAGGAGGCTCAAGAGATAAAATCTTCATAAAGACCCTCATAATGACTTGTAAGAGCAATAAAAGGGCTTGTAAGAGTCATTTATGGCCTAGTGGACTTCATAAAGTTTTATGGTTGAGATATTTTGAGGGTGATGAGAGCAAATTCGACTTGGACTTGATTAGGAAAGTTTTAAGCTTGCTTAGGCTTGTGCAAATGATTAGAGGATGGATTAGGATGGTTTAGGATTAGCTTAGGGATAGGCAAGTGGATGGCATTTAATGAGGGTGGGTGAAGGAGGAGATATTTGTTAACTTTGGCTTGGGTTAGTAAGTTTTAACCCATGTTTAGGGAATGTGACAAGGTTAGGAGGGGATTAGGATTAGGTTTAAAGACATCTTCTAGAAGAGTCTAGATTTTGGATGAGGGTAAAGACTTTCTAGAATAGTCTAGAATTTCCTAGGATGAGGATGAAGACTTTCTAGAAGAGTCTAGAACTTCTTAGGGTGAGGATAAATTAGATTTTTAGGAAATAAATAAAGTTTTATTTATTTCAAGGGTTTGGGTTGAGGAGATATTTATTAAAACTTTTTTAATAAACATGAGGATTAATATTTAATTTTAATTAAATATTTTGAGTTGGGGTTAGGGGTAGGAAATGATGAGATTAGCCTTTAATTGAAATTAAAGAAGGATTAGAAGATTTTGGAAGAGGTTATTGGTCATAAGGAAATTGGCCAACTTTTGGGAAAAAAATAAATTTTTTATTTATTTTAGGATTTTTGGTCAATTTATTAATTAAATAATTAATAAATAAGGAAATAATGTTTAAATAAGATTTAAACATTTTTGGGAGGGATTCCTTAATTAAATATTTTTAATTAAGATAAAGGGATTTAATGGCATAAAGATTAATTAATTAATTAAATAATTAATTAATTAATAAATGATGATGTCATCAGGACTTTTTCAAAAAATAAAAATACTTTATTTTCTAAAGGTTTTTAGGTGTCTACACTAACTCCAAGAATAACTACAATGTTCAGCACAATAAATAGAATCAACCCCCTCAACTAGCTTAGAGCAGTTAGTCTTTTGTTAGCAGGAATAGCCGTCAGCAATCAAATGCACCACCTATGGGAAGAGGATCTGGTAGAAATATAGGATGTTTTTCATGTGGGTAGATTGGATATTTTGCAGCTCACTATCCACAATGAGCACCTTAGTATTTAGGCCCTAGGCCAATAGCATCTGAGCCTACAGTAGGAGATGCAGGTTGAGCTCATAGAGTGTTTGCAGTAGTAGATCACCATCAGGCTGATCATTAGGGAATAGTGGTTGAAACCACATGAGCTATTCGAGGTACATCCTTTCAGTGTTGTTTGATTCAGGAGTTATAGATTTGTTTATTTCTCCATCTATAGTTGCTAAGTGTAAGCTGGATGTGGTGAAGCAAGATCATGGTTGGCAAGTGGAACTAGCATCAGGCATTAAGGTCTCCATAGATTTTGTAGTTCATAAGTGTGGGCTTAGTCTAGGAGGATTTGATATTGTAGTTGACCTTCAGGTTATACCTCTTGGTTCCTATGATGTGGTTCTGGGTATGGACTGACTTGGATCTCATAGAGCTAGTATAGACTATAGGAAGGAGATTATATTGTGTCAAGATGACCAAGGAAATGATGTGAAGATTGTTGGGATACCAAGGCCTATATCTTTATGGATGATTTCTGCTATGCAATTGAAGTTGAGTTTCCAGAAAGGATGTTAGATATTTGCTGTCATGGTAAATGATCTTGATGAGGAAGATCCTCTGAGGAAGACTCTAGATCACCTGATTTTACAAGAGTATATAGATGTCTTTCCAAGTGAGATTCCAGGTATGTCTCCAAAAAGGGACATCAATTTCAGCATTGACCTGATTCCAGGAGCGGAGCCTATCTCTAAAGCTCCTTATTGCATGACTACATAGGAATTAGGAGAGTTGCGCCTTCAGTTAGAGCAATTTTTAGCCAATGGGAGCATTCAACCTAGTGTGTCACCATGGGGAGCTCCAGTACTCTTTGTGAAAAAGAAAGATAGTTCTTTGCCCCTTTGTATTGATTACAGATAGTTGAATAAGGTGACTATAAAGAACAGGTATCCTCTACCTAGGGTTGATGACTTATTTGATCAGATCAAGGGAGCTACAATATTCTCCAAGATTGACCTTAAGTCAGGATACCACTAGCTTCGCATTAAGGAAGCTGACATTCACAAGACCTCCTTTCAAACTCGCTATGGGAATTATGAGTTCACGTTGGTACCTTTTGGGTTGACAAATGCTCCATCAATTTTCATGAGTTTGATGAATGGGGTGTTTCGATCTTATCTTGACAGGTTTGTACTTGTGTTTCTTAATGATATATTGATATAGTCTAAGACTTAGAAGGAGCATGAGGAACACCTACGATTGGTTTTACAATGCTTAAGAGACAATTAGCTTTTTCCAATGCAGCTAAGTGTGAATTCTTCAAATCAGAGATTCAGTATTTAGGGCATATCATTTCAGGTGATGGTATCTTAGTAGAGCCTACAAAGATCTAGGCAATAGTAGATTGGCCTACACTAACTAATGTGTCAGAGATTCATAGTTTCATGGGTCTAGCTAGTTATTATCAAAGATTTGTCCAAAACTTCTCCAGGATAGCACATTTTATCACTTCTCTTCAAAGGAAAGGAGAGAAGTTTATATGGACAAAGAAATGTGAGGAAGCATTTTGGAAGCTCAATGAGCTTTTGACTACTACACTAATTTTAGCCATACTTGATCTGGAAGGTGATTTCATGGTGTGTACAGATGCTTCCCTTGAAGGGATTGCAGCAGTTTTGATGCAGAATAGACGAGTGATTGTGTATGAATCACGCAAGCTCAAGGATCATGAGCTAAATTATCCTATGCATGATCTTGTGTTAGCAGTGGTAGTTCATGCTTTGACAAGGTGGAGACATTTCTTTTTGGGGCACAAATTTGAGCTACATAGTGATCATCGTAGTCTTCAGTACATTTTCACACAGCCTAATTTGAATGCTTGCCAGAGGCAATGGATGGATTTTTTATGTGAGTATGATTTTGAGGTAAATTACATTTAGGGAAAAGAGAATGTGGTGGTAGATGCTTTGAGTCACAAGAGACATGTGATATCATCTATGACTCTTAGTGTTGATTTGAGGAGTCAAATTCTTCAGGCACTTCCTACAGATTCTTGGTATCAAGAGGTGTGTAGAGAAATAGATTCAAGAACACCTTTGGAGGGTAAGTTTTCTAGCTACGTCCAAGAGTCAGATGGTCTTTTGAGACTTTTAGGAAGGATTTATGTGCCGTTACTAGATGAGCTTTGCACCTTGATTCTAGTAGAAGCCCATCGTGTACTTGGCACATCCAAGTGCTAAGAAGATGCATGCTGATTTGTGACATTTATTCTATTGGTTTGGGATGAAGTGGGACATTGCTGATTATGTGGCTAGGTGTCTTGAGTGTCAGAGAGTCAAGGTAGAACACCAGCACCCAGTAGGACTTTTACAACCAAATCTCATTCCTTCATGGAAGTGGGACATCATCTCTATGGACTTCATAGTAGGATTACCTATGACTATTCATCGTCATGATGCTATCATGGTCACTGTTGATTGGTTGACTCAGGTGGCACATTTTTCACCAATCAGGTCTTCCTACAGAACAACTTCTGTAACTAATGTCTTCATGCGTGACATTGTGAGACTACATGGTATTCCTAGGAAGATCATTTTTGATAGGGACCTTGTATTCACATCCACATTCTAGACATCGCTACAGCATGAGCTTGGAGCACAATTGAACTTTAGTTCAACATATCACCTAGAGATAGATAGTTGGACAGAGAGGGTGAATCAAGTTTTGGAAGATATGTTAAGAATGTATGTGACAGATAGGCAAACACATTGGGAGGACTATCTCTACCTAGTGGAGCTTGGTTACAATGGATATCACAGTTCTATTGGCATGACACCATTTCAGGAATTATATGGATGTCCTTGTCGTACACCCTTGAGTTGGGACAGTATTGGGGATTGTACCTTGTTGGGTCTTGAGATGCTTCGTGATATGGAGCAATAGGTAGTGTGTATCCATGAGCACTTGACTACGACATAGGATAGGCAAAAAAAATATGCTGATGCACATAGGATAGATAAGCAGTTTGTTGTAGGAGATAAGGTTTTCTTGAGAGTGTGTCCATGGAAGAGTCCAATCCGATATGGAAAGGGTTCAAAGCTAGCACCTCGCTTTGTGGGACCATTCAAGATTCTTGAGAGGATTGGCCCAATTTCTTACCACCTTGCTCTACTACCTAGCCTAGCTTGCATTCATGATGTTTTCCATGTTTCAGTACTTAGGCCATATATCCTTGATTTTGTACATGTTCTTGATTGGAATGCATTGCAGGTAGAGGATGGGTAGCTGGCTTTGGAGCCAGTTCATATTTTGCAGCAGTGAGAGTTGACCCTCAGGTGTCAAACCATTGAGCAGGTAAGGGTCCAATGGGACCCTACTGATGATTCTTTAGCCACATGGGAGGATGGAGCTAGATTACAAGAGTTATATCCCTACTTGTTTGTAGGCTTCTAGGAGTAAGCCTAATCCTAGGGGGGGTGGATGTAGTACCCACCCTTGTTCACATCTTTCTAGACACATTGTTGTTATTATTGTTAGACTATGTTAGACTAGTTTTATGTTGATTGTTAGTAGCATTTTTTTGAGATTATTAGATATTATGCTATGGATTCAGTTGATATATGATGAGATTACTTAGACTCTACATTTCATATATGCATGATGATTGTTACATTATTTTCAGTTATTGATGATGATTAGTTAGATGGTTTGTTATCACATGTGTTTTATTATGGATACTTACCCCATACTTGCATGTGTATGGTGTGCGTGTTTGTTCTTATGTATGGTGTTTTTGATGTGGTTAAGGAAGGGAGTCGTAGTCACCTGATAATTGGGATCTACATGATGTACCACTTCCTGCCATTGCCTGTTTAGCTCAGCATATATATGTTGTATGTACATGCATGATTTTTATGCAGGTTGTAGGTACCGAGTATCGACTTCCCTGAATTGCCATGATGAGCGTACCCTATCACACTCTCTCAATGGTAAGAGAGGGGAGATAAATTCTCAAGTCCAAATTCCAAACCCTTAAACTATTTTTCCTAGTGAGGTAGGACAAGTATCTGGATATTTTACCTTCCGAATGTGTCAGATGACATAATTCGTGATTTTTAACCCTTTTGACTGATTTTGTATGGATTGTTCTATGATGGGTTTTCATATTTTATCTTGGAGGTCTATGGTGAATTTTCTATTATTTAAGTCTAAAATTAAAAGATTTAATTAATAATTTAATTATTTGGGAAAAATTAATATAATATCATGACCTTTAGATATTTTGATTATAATTAATTAAATGAGAATTAATTGAGAAAAATAATTAAATAAAAGAAATAAAAATAAAAATAATAAAAATAATAATAAAGTAATAAACAAATAATAATAATAAAAGTTATAAAAGAATTAAAAATAAAAGTTATAAGCTTGCCTAAGAGTAAACGCACCTTTCTAATTGCACATATGTCAACAACATAGGAGTTAGTGCACAAATTAAGCGCATGGTCTCTACAACCTTATGACTCATCTAGAAGGTTGGAAAAGACTCGTGCTTAGTTTTCAACACTTATTCCAACTTCTGGTTGTTTCTAGAGACATTCTAGGTGCTTCCTGAGCGTTCTTTATATTTAGGCACTCCTAGAAGCTTTGGGGGAGTGTGTTTGGAGGACTTGGGAACGTGGGAGAAGGAAGGAGCTTGCTCTGCAATTTTTGAGGAGAAGTGATTTAGTATCAGTGTCTAGGTAGACACTTGTGATGTTGCCTACGTTATTTTTGCTTCTTGTACTTCCTGTCTTCTTCGTGTCTTCTGAATGTTTTTTGAGGATTTACATACTTTGGTTGTATGCATTTTGTCATGGGTAGTTAAATATCATATAAGAAACTTTTATAGGCGTGGATCCGATGAATTTATGGAGCTAGGGTTAAAATTTATAATCAAACCCATTAGAAGAATTATTGGGTAAATTTAGAGAACAAATATTTTATAAGAAATTCTTAAAATTGGAAGCCCTTTTTTAAAAAAATTCTGTATATGTTCTCTGTAGAATTATGCTGTTTGTGTTGTACTACTTATTAAAACTCTACATGTGTGTGTGTATATATATATACATATACATATATATATATATATATATATATATATATATATATATATACATATATATATATATACTTATACATATATATATACATATATATATATATATACATACATATATATATACATACATATATATACATATATATATATATACATATATATACGTATATATATATGTATATATATATACACACATACATATATACATGTACATATATACATTTATATATATATTTATTGAAAAATTGAACGTTAAATCACAGTGGGAAGTATACATATATGTATAAAATCCGAATGGCAAAGGATTAAAAATGTTTTTTGTAAAAATGTTATAATAAAAAAAATTTAATTAAACACTGTGGAGGGATTACCTATGCCCAGACACTCTGCATTGCAGAGTACTTGCCATTGCAGGTACTACAATGATAAGCAGTACCATGTACCGCTATCGCCGCAGGCCTTGTGATAGTAGGGTACTACTTGTACAGCAGCGGTATTATATTATATGTTATGTCTTTTTGTAAAAAAATGATTGCAACGTGTGTTTTATGAATCATTTTCTTTATACATTTCGATTTTAAAAAAATGTTATTATTAAATGTTTATAATTATATATATATGTATGTATGTATGTATGTATGTATGTATGTATGTATGTATGTATGTATATGTATATATATGTATATAAGTATATATGTATATATATGTTATTAATAATAAATAATTTTTTTATATTAATTTTTTTTTGTATTAATAGATCATTTCTTTTAATAATAAATCATTTTGTAATATTATATTTTAACAATATAGGTTTAATTCAATTATTTAATTGACTTGAATTATGAAAAAAAGATGATAACGAAAAGAATTGGTAATTTCTCATGTTAGAAATTTACAATGTAATTTTGATGGGGGTCATTTTCAAATAACATTTATATAAACAATATATCATTAGAATAATTGGAAAATCAACTCTAGAGTTATGAGAAATTTTAAACTAGTACATGGGTTAAGTAATAATGTACAAATTTCTCCATTCGATATCTAAATTCAAAAATGAAAACTGAGACCTCCACACTTAGTTCAATTATAAGATTTTAGCAAACCAAAATATGTGCTTGCATTGTGTTTTCTCTATACTATCTATTTTGGGTTTTGGGTTGACTAGTGTTGACTAGTTATAGGACATCTACCAAAGGCTTGGGGGTTATGATTGTGATGTCATGATGATTTCTTTTAATTTCTATCTTTATAAACCCAACCATGGTTATGTGATGGTATGCTCTATGAAATATTTGTATTTACTAATTGTTAATACTTTCTAGTCTTCTTATGTGAAGCTGAGATTCATATGTATGAGACACTTGACTTAACCATTTTGAGTCATCGATCAATTATACTTGGGTTACTTTCTAGTTATTTGATGGAAATGAAATTGTTTATCTGATCTTGATGATGTCATGTTGTGACATGTTTTGACTCAACCATTTTGGAGTCTTTGATCAGTATGAATTTGAGATATTTTTGGTTGCTTGTTAAGAACCAATGATTATTGTGATTATCAGGGATACCTTTAGTTGCCAATAGAGAACTATTGTGGTCATGATTATCTATGGATGCTATTTAGTTGACTGATGGAGATTTGATGCTTATATTGTGGATTATCTTTTGGTATTTTGTGATTTATGATTCCATGAGCTTAGGGTAGGTTATCTACTTGTAGTGTCAAGAAGTGGCTTGCAATGGGGGTCGGGGCCCTAAGAGGCTACCATGGTAACTCATTGTAAGTTGTGTTAATAAGTGAAAAAAGTCACACCTAATACTGACTTAAATGAACCTAAAAAGACATTTTTTTTGTTCTCGCCCATGCCTCAAGTGCTAGTACAGACTAGGGCGGGAATAGAGAGAATGCTTGGTTATGACCTTGTATTTCATAGTATGCCTCATCCATATGAGAGGATACTAGTGGCTGCATAGGGATCACTAGGGGGCTTGGGTCTATTGGGAGACTACTAGGGTAACTCTAGCATGATCTGTGCGATGAAACTTTCCCGCTTGCATAGTAGATTTCCTACATGTCATTGTTGTGCCTCTAAGATTAGATGTCAGTTTGTGATTGGAACCTTTGAGTTAGTATACTTTTAGGATTCTTGGACTTAGAGAGTTATTGTGTTATGTGATTTAATAACCTATTTGGGACTTGAGATTATTTCCTCAGCACGGTGGGAGTGGACCATTTAGGTTCCACACGATCAGGTGGTAGTACTAATTCACTCTTATCATTTGAGATCCGTATGAGACACCGTGGATGATGCATTCTCTTGTTGGCATCTATCTTTTATTCATGGATTATGATGGTGGACATGTATCCTTACATTGATGATTTGCATATGTTAGATGATGTTATCTTATGCTTTATTTTACATGTTAGATTACTTTTTGCATATGATGTAGAATGTTTTTAGGAGTGACAGTCCTACTATGTTAATACCGATTATCTCTTTGATGATTTGCAATGTTACGCACAGAGGGATGGCTAGGACCCACGATGGTCTAATGATGCTATTTACAATTGGGAGGAACTGTGCACTTAGTTTATTATTTTTGATGTTTTATGATGGATGTTTATATCTTCTATGATAATGTATCATGTAGGACATGTGAGTACATTTACTTTATTGCATCATGGATTAGAATAGGATGATGTACTTTATTTCACAAATGTATATTCTTTTAAGCCTTTCATACCCTGTGACATGTACAGTGGATGATTGAGCATATAGAAATGTAATGTATGAAAATTGGACTTTTCATTATTATTTTATGTGGATGTAGTATTAATAGAATTGTTATTAGTTGATTTAGATGTAATTCAACGTTAAGGGATCCTTAAGAATGAAACCTATTATGCAAGTATGTTTACTTTTAGTTGGATATTGCTATTGCTTCTGTTATCATGTATAAGTTGTAAATGGTTTTTACTTTCATGTTTAAAAAATAAATAAAATGCTACCAAACTTAGTGAAAATTTAGGTTAATTCTTTGGATCCCTTGGCGGGGCATTACAGCCACAACCTCATCATAGTCTAACACACCATCAAACATGGGATGCATTTTTTTACACTAGTGAAGAGAAACATTTTGTTCATCAATAAGTGTCTCAATATTATCCACTATGGTGTCTAACGTAGATCATATAGGAGCCAATGCAGGTATATTGGTATATATGGCTTTAAAATCCATAAGTTTGGTAAGATTTTCTTGTATCAAATCTTCAATTTGAGGAGGGTTTTGATGAGGTAGTGGATCATTTGGTGGAGGGTTTTGAGGGGGTATTGGATCCTTTGTTGGAGGGTTTTGAGGATGTGATGCCCTACTAGGGAACCCAAAAGAAATTAACCTAAAGTTTCATTGATTTTGCCAAACATTTTTTCTTTGAAAGATAGTAACTTAACAACAACATATATAATATATGAGAAGAAATAACATACACACATACACAAGTGACACATAAATAGATTACATCTCTTAAGGGCCCCGTGATATTGAGTCACATTTAAGTTTATTTAATACTAAATCCAATATATAATAAATCCACATCAAGAATAACTACAAGAATGAATTCATTTAAATAATATACAATTATAGGATCCCACTTGGAAATAATTAGAATGTAGAATCATCCATTGTACAAGTCACATGGTATGAAAGGCTGAAAGAATGTACATCATAAAATAGATTACATCATCTCATAAGATCTATGAAATCAAATACAATACAATAGAGTAAAACCATCCATCATAGTACATAAGAATAAAATAAAAGGTAATACAAAATAAGGAACTCCAACAACAATATTGAATAGTCAGATCTCAATTGTAAAAGGAAAAATCATTACCACTCGACCTCATGGTAACGTAAATAGCTTGCTCCCACAATGCTTAGGAGATAATCTCAATTCCCATATAGGTATCAATCCAAAAAGTCAAATCCAACATCTAGGTCAAGGAGAACCTAAAAGCAATCTATCTCAAAGGTACCAAGATGAAAATGACATCTAAACCTAGAGGAAACAATGACATGTAGGAAAACTACTATGTGAGTGGGAAAGCTTCATCACATGAATCAACTCTAGGGTTACCTTAACAACTTGACTAGACTCTAGCCCTCTAATGACTCTATGCGGCACTAGTATCCTTTCGTACTGGCATGCCATACTAATGAAGCAAGGTCACAACCAAGCATCCTCTCTACTCCCATCCTAGTTTGTACTAGCACTTGAGGCATGGGTGAGGAAAAGCAATGACTCTTATTAATTAATTTTACTCTCATTTAATGAAATTCTATCACTTATTAAAATAACCTACAATGGGTTGCCCAG
The DNA here is from genome assembly GCA_028749045.1 of Cupressus sempervirens. Lineage (NCBI taxonomy): Eukaryota > Viridiplantae > Streptophyta > Pinopsida > Cupressales > Cupressaceae > Cupressus > Cupressus sempervirens. Next base: position 73,458,004 of record CM053790.1, on the reverse strand, counting down.
GTAGCCACTTTAGGGCTCTAGCCTAAATTGCAAGACACTTCCCAATATGACATAAAGATAACCTACCCTAAGCTCAGTAAAAGTAGAAGGTCTCATACTACCATAAAATACACATCAGTTCTTAAACAAGCAACTAGAAAAACTGAAATATCATTGATCAAATTTCATAGACTCCATCAATACAATCATCCAAAAAGGTCTAATCTAAAATCAAGTACACAAAACACAACCATGACATCACATGACATCACCAAAACAATAACTCCCAACCTCTGGTAGACATCCCAAAACTAGTCAACACTCTATGTTAACCCAAAACCAAACACACAAGAAAACATACAACTAGTAGTGTAGTTTCATAGTTTTGTTTGTATTTTGAAAACATATAGGTTTGGTTTAATAGTAAGGTTCAAGTTTACATTTTGTTGTAAGTTTTTTACTTAAGAAAAGTTTACGGATTTATCCCTTATAACTAAAACCCATTTTCACTTTTAAATTTGAAAACACAGTTACCACTAACTTACAAATATCAATGTCTTTATTACAACTATAAAAAAAATTAAATAATAATCATTAAAATTTTAAATAATAATTAATGAGTTATTAATAAAACAATAAAAGTTAACTAATAACCATAATCATTACTTAATAATAAAATAAATTTATCTAAATTTATCAAATAACATCCAAATAACAATTAATTAAAAAAAAAGTTGAACTAGGTTTTATCTTTATATGCATAGTAACTTCATCTACTTTGCTTTAAAAAACAAATAATTAATTAATTAATAATAATATTAATTAAATTAATTACAAATAAACCAAAACTTTAATTTAAATATTTAATAAATTATAATAAATGTAATAAATAAAAATAACTATTAATAAAAATAAATTTATTAATAATAAAATAATTTTTTTAAAAAAGTGGAAGGCATTTTTAAAAGCCCACCAGCCTGTGCATTCACTACCACAATAGTCTACTACGGTCGCAGTAGAGTACTGCTGCATGCACAACTATCGTCAGCATGAGGGAGAGGAGGGGAGGTGGGGTGAGGTGGCCCACCTCCCACTCAAAATAATATATATATTTTTAATAATTTTTTTTGTTTATTAAAACACAAACAAAATTCATTTCCACCCCCTCACCAAATTTAACTCAATCAACTTTTTTTAAATTTATATAATTTATAATTTGATGATTATATAATTATATATAATTATCAATTTAATTTTCCCAAATTAAATCTGATAGAAGAAATACAAACAATAACTCAAATCTATATAAAACAATATAGATTTCTCTTTCAACCCTATTCGTATCAACATATGGTTCTCTAAAAGTTTACAAATGAGGGTTTCTAATTACCATTTCGTATACATATGATCTCAAAAAAAAGAACCATGAAATTTACAAGAAGGGTTTCAACCAAATCAAAATTCCTGAAAAAAATTCATCCATACATGAAGAAGACAGAGAAATCAAAGAATGGAAACTACTGCACAAATAAACCCACAAGATCCTACTTGGATTTGATGCTAAAACGACAAATATATGGAGCACACAAGTAATCCCCTTCTTTTGGAAACCTCCTTCTCAAAAATTGCTCCTCCAAATCCCAATATGGAGAAATGAACTCTAATTTCCCAATAGAGAGTTTCTCCCCAATTTAGGGCTTTGATTGTGCAATCACACAAAACCCTTTTTTCTTCATTACTTTGTTATATTTTAGTTTTCATGTGCAACTTTTTTGCAATTTAATTAAAATACCTTTATTAAATAAATATCTTTTTCTCTTGAATTAATTCTCAAGATGTTTTTGATAAAATATTTATTAACTTAAATAATATTAATATTTAGAGTTTATTATAAAATTGAAACTCCTAAATATATATCATTAAATTAAATAAATATGATTACGCCAAAATTAGAACTTTAAATATACACTAGTACATTTTGGCAAATATGTGACTATGCTACTAAAAGTTTTAGTCACACCATTAAAAAATTTAGTCAAGTAACTAAAAGTGATCACATTCCACTATTTCTTTGCAATTTGTGACTATAGGTGACTAGATAAGTGAGTAATTCAGTCATATGGTAAAATCACTAGGTCGAGTGACTAAATACATGGTCAAACAAACTACTAAATGGTTGATTGTCGCTAATATTTAGTTACTCGAATAAAAAATACTAAATAAATGACCAAATAAATTATTAAATAATTAGTCACTTATAACTAGTCACCCAAACTATTAAATAAAGACATACAATAAAGTCTAGTGGTTATTTCTTATCAAGGTTCTTAAAATATTTGACTTTCTAGATAAATGGTATAACCAAACCATTTATTGTTTATCTAAGGTTTATTTTTCGATTCTCTTTAATGGTACTCTAGCTGATTTTTTCAATGTTATGCAAAGAGTGCATCAAGGAGACACACTATCTCATTTTTCTATTCACTACTACATTAAAAGTTACACACACACACACACACACACACACACACACACACACACACACACACACACACACACACACACACACACACACACACACACACACACACACACACATGTGCACATGTGCACACATGCACATGTACACACACACACACATGTGCACATGTGCACACATGCGCATGTACGCGCGCGCACACACACACACACACATGTGCACATGTGCACACATACGCATGTACGCACACACACACACACACACACTTGTCTTAAATATTTAAATTACTTTAAGTAAAAAGTTTAAATAATTTTGAATAAGAAGTCTAAATTATTTTACTTATTTTAAATTAAAATTAAGACATAATAAATATTATTTATAACAAGAGAAGTAGAACTATTTTCAAATTAATTTCACTGACTACAAAATATAAGAGAAAAATGGAAAAGGTTGAAAGGTGGAAGAATATGAATATAAATGTAAAAAATTAAAAACATAGTTTGTAGATATGGAGATAGTTAAAAAAATATACAATCTTTCCTCGTGCCACTATAAAGTAATAATAATAATAATAAAAGGCACAAATTCTTCTCCAAAGAATACTATGTGGGGATTTTAACAAAAACTATTTATTTTTTTATTCCATGGTTACTTTAGTCCAAATATGAGTTTGGAAGCCACTTTTATATTGTCTTGGTAGGATATTTTCCATTTTACTTCCTAGAAGATGAAAGAAAATTTGAAGTGTTAGTTTTACATCACTTCTTTCGTGCCCTAGGAGTGAGCATACCCAACCCTTGGAGAGAAAATTAGATGTAGTAATAGAATTCAAGGAGGTCATTTATTAAAACAATCATTGCATGTGATCATATATGCATTTTGGATATAAACATAAAAAGTTATAGTTCACTCCTTGTTACTCATAAAGGAATCACCACATTCAACATACATGTATCAACTATGCATGTTGCCTTTAAGACTCTAATATGAGAAATGCAACAACTAAAGAAACAATAGATAGTGGATTGTGTGAAGATTTTTCCTACAAACTATTAGTCTTAACTTGTTAAGTCTATTAATTACGGATACATGCTAAATTTTCATTATGATTTCTAACAATTGACTTATTTGTCAAGGAAAAATAAGTTCACATAAGATTAATTAAATACATTCAATTGGTTCTTTAAGTATCTTTAGCCCAATTCAATAAGCACTCTAATGATATACTAATTAAGTTATTTTTCTTTTAGTCAAGCTCATATAAGCCAACTCTTCATCAAGTTATACTAAATTATACATGGATCATAATACAATAGTCTTTTTTCTTAAATATAAGAAAAAGGACAAATAAATTTTAGGGAACATAAATATTAAATTTCTATCAAATTAATATTTTCCCTAAAATGTTGAATTCCTACCATATAAGCAATTACATATTGACTTATTTCTTGGAGGTTGAAGTGGTAGTGATAAAAGGAGTTTAATATTTGTTTTCCCTCCTCTCATGGAAAAATCAACTATAGATGGTAGTGATAAAAGAGGTAGTTTAATATTTGTTTTCCCTCCTCTTAAGAAAAATTCAACTACAACATTTTGTAATGTAACTATCAGTGGTGAGAATGCACATGAGCATGGTGGCAATAAGTGCAATACAACTATTACCAACAAAAATCTCATGAGCATGGCGGGAAGTAGTAGAAGAACTAGTTGTTTGCTAATACCACTCCTGTATAGGCCAATGAATGGTCTAATTCATATGCTAGTATATATGAATGGTTCTCTTAAGAAATTCTTGCTGCCCATGGAACACATGATAGAGCTTAGGGGAGAAAGCTTGGATCAAGGCACTAGGGTTTCAAAAAATCTTTTTTGAGTATTTTTGTGTAAATAAGAAGAATCTTTGTAAGGTGTTGTAATTATGTTTTTAAAAAAATTGATTTAAAAAAAAAATTGATGGATATATAATTTAGTTCAACATTTAAAAAAAATCTCGATGACTCTTTTCTTGTTAGTTTTGTATATGTAGAGCCCCTTTCATCGGGTCCAAAGGACTGCCTTGACTATCTTTGAAAAAAAACTAAAAAGTGTGTGTGATCCTTCTGGTCACAAAATATTAGAAACTCTTTTTTTATATTAACACACAATTTTTTCCCTAAGTATTCTTAAATAGTTGATAGGAAATCTTTTTGTGTGAATATAGATCAAAATTTCAGTGATGCAATTCTATTTTGAATGTTGATATTAATTCTATTTTGAATTTGAATTGATTGATATAAATTTCATTGTCAATTATCCAATAAAACATTGAATAATCATTGCCACTTTAAAATTTCATCTTTTGTTATCCCTGATTGGCATCTTAATTTGAATAGTTCCATAATTAATTTCATATTCAAGCAATGGAGAGCGATTTCATCGTCATGCAGAGGAAAAGTTCATAATTTTTTAGATCAATGAGTCTACAAGTGCATTGGCATCTTGATTTGGACGATGGAAAATTCAAGGCATATGTCGATATGATGTTATGAGATTCTGCATGGAAATCTTCAAAACAAGGCATCTTGCATTGGTATCTATTTTCTTGGTGTTTTCTTTCAAACCTTTGAGGCATTTGCATTTTAAATTATATAGGTCAAGGTTGATTGCTAGATACACAATTGTCTTGTTCATGTGGCTCTTCTTGTAATTGTTCTACTTATTCCTACTATTATGATCTCTTCTACCTTTTTCTAGTCATGTTAACTAAGTCTTAAAATAGTTGTGCTCATTATTATCTTTTGGATTGGTTCCAACTTAGTTTTACTTTTGAGTTATGGATGCCAATGTGTGAATTGCAAGTTAAAAAAGAGAGTAAATTATTATAATTTTGGTCATTCAAAAAGTTATGCTTTTTAAGCCATATATGTGATCCAATGTACTACTAGGATTCTCCAATGTCTATGCATAACCCTGAGTTAACTCAAAGTCCCTCAAGTAGGTTAATGTTACCATTCTCTTAATATATAGGGTACCTCCAAAAGATATGGATTTAGATTTTGGTTGGCCCATGATGTAGGAAAAAAATGATCTTTATCTTCATTTCAAATAAGGCTTCAAAAATATTAAACCATGAAGTATTTTAGATGGAAAGGATACTACTAATCAAGCACCTACTTTTGATAAAGGTTGGTAGGATATTTAAAGATCTTAAAGATTAAAAACCTTTATCTATCAGTCATTATAAGTTTTTTCTCCATGGCTTTGTGCTAAAAAAAATGAAGTTGACATAATGTTGGTAGTAAGTCGTACAAGAAATAATTTGAAGTTGGTGTCAATAGAGTTTGGTACAAAAAAATTTCTTAGGATTGCATGTAAAATAAATTTCATGAGCTCCCCAGACAAGAAAGATATTGAAGTCTGTGTTATTAGAGTTTGATGTAGCAAAATTTCTTAGCATTGTCTATAATAGAAGTTCCTTTAGGTCCCATGCGTTGAGGAAATATGAATATTATAATTTTCTTAGTGTGTCAGTCTAGTGGAGCCTCTAAGAATGAATGAGCATTGTTATGTGATGCCCCTTAGGATGGGTTCCCTTCCTCATATACTTCAAACATACATGGACATTGGTAGCAATCTTGTAGAGGTGTCAAGCTTGCAGATCTCTAACACAAATTTATTTGATTGGATAGAATGTGAATGTATTTATTCATACCCACCACATTCTCTTTGAATTCACATTCTAGTATGCTTATTTTCTACACTAGACCATATCTATTAGATATCCATACTTCAAAGTTATTAAGAGTTGCGTATGGGTTCCAGGTGTTCTCTAAGAACCCTCCTGGAAAGCTCCTACTCAAACTCATGGCCACCATTTTCAAAAAAAATGGGAATGGCATATTATCAAACTTGAACAAAGGACCACATGTTTCAAGTCTTTCCCTTTCTGAACTAGTCTTACAATTTTTTTTTTTGGTGTGCATGTGCCTTAAATGTAGTATTTTGAGTTGCAAGTTGTGAAAGGTTTCTCCACTATTCACTTCACTATTGGGCTCAATTTTTAGGTATAAGGTAATCAATTATTATCTAATAAGGGAATAATTTAAAATTTTCCATTCTTTTGATATTTGGTGCATATACAATCATTGATTGTAGATCAATGTGATGTATTATCATGCTAGACAATGCTATGTATCTAACTATTACTGCAACCTTCTCTAAAGATGTGGCTATTATAAAGGAGGATATGGTTAGCATGAATAAATTTGTGCAATAAGAAGAAGAGATGCATTGAAGGTGACAAGTAATATAAGCTTAAAATCTCAAATCAATTATAGTTATATCCATGTGCTACAATAGACACTAATCACTTCATAAGGATGACCAATATGTAGATCTTACAAATCTCCAAGATTGATTTGGATCCTGGTAAGTACAAAAGCATCCTACCTTGTGGTTGCTTGAGAAAAATAAATCTTGGGCTAGGTGAATTGTAATGTCCCTATATTTTTTTGGTATTCATGCTAAATTACTTGTTGTTTAATGTGTTTGATGGCCTTGCAAGGCTAGTGTGCTCACAAGCTTTGTACCCCTACTATGCTATTGTGCTTCTTGGTTTAGGCTATTTGCAATGTTGTTTTGTTCATGTCAAGAATGAGATCCTCAATTTGTGATCTCACCCATTTATACACATAATATAAATTAAATATAAATTATAATAAGATTATATTTCTACCATTTAGCATACATATAAGCTTTCATATTTCTTAAGCTAAATTACTGGGTTCTTTGAATCAAGGTCAGATTCTTCTTCACAAACCCATTTGGTTGGGATTTGAGATGTTGAAAATTTACATCATCAAACACAATACAAAAATGATAGAAGCAATTGAAAAAATGATAAGATATGAAATTGAAAGAAGTTAAGCTATCCAGCTTCTTTAAATATAAGCATTCCATCTTGATCACCTAGGATAACTCTATGATCATAAGATTCTTAGATAAATTGTTTGAAAAGTATTGTTCTTAGGGATGTAGTGTTTGAATAAGTGTTATGTATGTTCCAACAGTTATGACATACACAAATACACTCAATCCTATACCTGTGTTCAGTTCTTTTGGTCATTTGACCACCATCTTTGTGCTTCTAAATAGTTCTGATATAGATAACAAGGGAGACATCAATGAAAGAGGTATTGTCTCAGCAAGTGAGTATATCATTATAAAAAAGAAAGCCCTAGCAGATTTATATTTCCTAAAAAAAGGGTACAATGTCCCATGTATTATTCTTCTTTAATGTAGCCATGTCTTTGTTCATGGTAGGTTACAAGATTTTGGAATATTTCAATAGTTTTGTAGTAGTCTTGCATAGTTTTCTAGTAGTCTTGCATGGTGTATCATTAAAGGTTGCTAATTTTTTTTAAAAATTGTCAATTGGAAATTTGTGCTTTTCTGTCACTCATTGTCCATTTTTTATTGAATTGTAACCAAGTTAAGAGGAAGGAAGAGATTGATTTATAGATTTTTTTGGAATAAGAAGATGAATGGTTGAGATTCAATTCTTGTAATCAAATTTGGTGAAGAAATATGCAAATGATTAATTACTTGACTAAGCCAAAACATGGTTCATTTAATCAATTAATAATAAGATGGTATACCCCTTTTAAACCAACACATATTTTCCATACTCTACGTACTTACAGTCTTTCACCACCTCTTCTCTTTTGTTAAAATTTTAAAATAATCAAGAGTACGATATTTAAAATTAAAAAAAATATTTTTGGGAGAGTCTACTAACCTCCCCTGTGCCCTTGAAAATTGATAGTCACATAGATCAATAGTCACATGAATAGGATATCAGTGAAAACCCATAAATGTAGGCTAGAAAAGGCCTTGCACATATTGAAGGATGCACCTCACGAATTCCTACTCTCATTTATAAATATCATTTTTTTTTTTCAAATTGCATCTCTACTAAATTTGTCCCTAGTTTTGTTGCCAGATTTGAGTCTGAGTTGAAATCCATCCAGTGAAATTAGTACCAAGTCCAAGTCTTGTAACAATAGAATAAAAATGATAGTGTACTTATACATAAGAAATGCAAAATATATCACAGTCCTTTGAAGGATTGTGAGCATCTATGGCAACATTTTCTACATGCTCATCTTTATAATCAACCAATGTCAATACCAAGTCAAATCCAATAAATGTTTGAAAGTTTTAAAGCTTGAATAGGGGAAACAAGAACCATTCAATCCAAGTACTTGAAAGAAATATTCAAGATGTGAATTGATTCTAAGAATAAAAATGAGAGGAACCACAACAATATGTCTACTTTTAACAAGGATTTGGCAACTGGTGAAGACATAGTATTCATTCATGATGCATCAAAAGGATCTTCCTCTACATTTAGGTAAAAGATTTGACTTAATAAGATATCATCATTAAGAATAGTTTGAAGTTTAATTTAATGTATGGATGATAGCTCTATGGACCATGAATAATAATTCCTATAGCACAAATTTTAAAGTTGAATATGATGTATAGAGAGTAAATCATTGAACTGCCATAGTCTGCATTTTTTATTACATATTTTATAATACTTTTGACTGTGGATGGGAAAAGTTATTATGGCTAAATAATTTTGAATTGTTTAAAAAAATTGAAGGTTATCTCAACAAAGAAAGTGTGGCATTGGGAAGCCAAAGTCAAACAATGGATATTATATAACAAGGTTATACTCAAACATAATTACACTTGAATTGGAGTGAACTATCAAGGGTGGTATTGGAGATGATGGCACAATAATTGACATGTGCATGTACCACTAATAGAGAATAAGAACCATAGAAAAAAATAGGAAGGTTGTTGTTGTATGATTTGTACTAGAATTGGTTAAATATATCTACAAAGATAAGTGTGAGTGATGTCTGGATAAATTCCCAACATGTGAACTAGTAATAGAAATAAAAATCAGGAGGTATATTATAAAGGCACCAAGCCTCCATTCAACTACAATGGCGTATATGTAGGATAATTACAAATGTATGGTGATGAGAAATGACTCCAACTTTTGAGTGAACGCAATAGACCCAAGGGTCAATTCAAATAGGCCAAAATTTTACCTTGAGATCCACTTATAGATCTAATTAATGTACAGATTTGAGGATGTCAATGATAATATCAACCAATTCTTCTTTGTCGATGATATTCAACTTCATATCTACTTGTTCTCCTTATTAAAATGGGGGATTCAACAGAGATGTAAAGCAAGTTCATATGATGTGTGCCTTCTAGGAAAACCACATTATGAATCACCATATTTAGTCCATCATCCAATGGAGCTGGTAGAAATTAAAGAACCTTTTATACATAGGCACATATGCAGTAAATCTCAAACATTGTTCTTACCAGTAATAATGAATAATGGAAGGGCTTTAAAGTGCCTCAAAAAAATGTATGTTGTGGAGGCTATTCTACAATAACTAAGAATCAATGGAACACATTTGCTTCTCTCTAGGGCTTCAAGATTTTGGATAAGATTCATGATTATGAAAAAAGCCTAATAAATTTGTGATGGCTATGTGGGAATAAATTCTCATAAGTATATAAAAATTGCAAATTTACTTCTTTCATAGATCTCCAATTGGTATGTATACAACTTTATACATTCTTTTAAGAAAACCATTCTTAGCTCAAGGAAAGAGGAGAATATTTTATAGATAATACCTTCTATTTTTTGTATCACAAGATAAATTAGTACAAGGAAAGTAGTCCAACATCACAGTTGTATGTAGAACCTGAGTAGCTCGGGTAAACCAAAGAGGACCAAGATGTAAGAGCCAAAGGTGTCAAATGATTTCGATAAGGAGGATATCAGAAGATTCCCATTTGATGCTAGCCTTTTTCATTAAGATATTTGATGTTCAATGCCAAATTTTCAACTTCAAACTTTTTATCCTTTGGATGGAGAACAAAAGATGTTGCTGCTAGGGAAGGGAGCAAGAAGACCGTTACAAACTGCATTAAAGTTTGCACTACTCTGTTTAGGAATATAATATCAATGAACCAAGAAATCAATAATATAAGATTGAAAATCACAGGAATGCATAATTCCACCTACATAAAAATGTTTCTTAAAATTTTGACAACATAAAAAAATTTGGAGTTTATTTAACAAGATTAAGTATAAGTAGAAACATTGGAAAATTACCATCTTTTCTATCATGAGAAATTTTTAATTGAAAAGGAAGAAATATAGTGAAGAAAACAATGAAACTAAAAATAAGCTTATTCATTATAAATGAGCATATCAATCACCTCAAATGTTTTTAATTTACATAGGGACATCTCTTTGCTAGAAGTGGAGATTATGTACTCATCATTGTTTAACACAACCATACATAGGATCTATTTTTCTAGATCCTTGCAATGTGAATCATGTGTTGTTGTTTGACTAGCTAGCTCCAAGGGAAACTCGATTGAATTGGTAACTATCACCTAGAAAAAAGTTCCTAATATAGTTAAATTAGATGTATACATTAATTTAAAATAAACTTGTTTCTATTTAAGTCCAACTAAAATGTTTTTCTGAGAATCTGCACCTTCCCAACTCCATCGCTTGTGACAAGCATTGGACTCCAAAGCTAGGACACTAGAACTAGAGTTTGTATAGAGTATTTGAACAATCTATAGAGAATAATAAGGAAAATTAGAGGTATAGAAGAGAACAAGTAAATGAGATTTTGCATTTACCCTTAATAGTTTTATCTACCATGTAGAGGATGAGAGCTTGCCTTTCCCTTGAACATGTTGTTGACAACTAGGGCTCAATTTATTCTTGCATTTTGTGATGTTGAACCCTCTGACCTTTGTCAGTCTGAAAAATGGAGTCTTTCATGCTATAGAAATAGATATTTATTGTGAATCTATGCTAGGATCCCAACAATAATAGGGAAATCAGGAACTTCTTCCTGTGTCTCAAAATTATCCAAAACCCTTAATTTATTTTTCTTTGATAGTTTTTAAATTCTATTATAAGTCATTTGGTTTAGTTCCCAAATGGAAATTTTTTCTCAAATTTCATATTTTTAATTATTTTTTTCTAAAATGCAACACTATTCATCATTTCTATGGAAATACAAAAACATTTAGGTTCTATTAAACCTTAAACCCTAAATGATTATATTGAACAATCACTAATGAATAGGTTCTAAAAGCTAAAATTGGGAGAAGACATCAACCAGATTTTTGTACATGATTTGAAAGATGTCTAGTCCTTTCTAAAATGCCATTCTAGTGCTCAAGTCAGTATATGCCTAAGAAAGTTAATTAAAATACAATTGAGGATTTCTTGAAAACCAAGAATAGATGTACCCATGGCTTCTTCAATAGATAAAGTGTTAGGACTCGACTTAGTAGATAAAATGGAAACATAAAGCTTGATTCTAAATTAGACTCCAAGAGTACCATACCTAATTAGAATGTTTGAGCTTGGGGAATTTTTTCCAATTAGAACATTCTCAAGAAGTTTTAAAAATGTTTCCATTTTGGTGCTCAAGTCAGTATATGCCTGAGAAAGTTAATTAAATTACAATTGAGGATTTCTTGAAAACCAAGAATAGACATATCAATGGCTTCTTCAATAGATAAAGTGTTAGGACTTGACTTAGTAGATAAAATAAAAACATAAGACTTGACTCTAAATTGAACTCCAAGAGTACCATACCTAATTAGAATGTTTAAGATTAGGGAAGTTTTTCCAATTTAAAGAACATTCTCAAGAAATTTTAGAACTACTAATAGGTTAGGAATTCATCAAGAACTTGGTTTTCTAGAATTTTTTTCCCTAAAAAGTTCTGCTATTCCAACTTGTGGATAAGTCTTGCACCTTGATCACTTTCTCTAGTTTTTATCCTATTTCGACTCTTGAACAGAAATGATTTTAGTCTCCCTAATTACTCTCTGAGGCTCCTTTTGATGTCTTTGTCTAGTTTTTATCATGTTTGGGCTTTGTTGGTCATTTTTTCCTTCCTACCAAAATTTCCATATTTGAATTTAAACGTGGTAATGTTCGCATATTTAAAAATTCAAATAAAATGGGCACATAAATATTTCATAAATAAAACTTTAGGTTATGATTTATTTTCTAAGTGATTATGCACTTTAATATTCTATAAGCCTACAACTTCCCCATCGTTAGATCTTTTCATGATCTATGATTGTCACTATGTTGCTATGTAAAATTGCATGACCTTTATTTCATGTGACATAGCAAGGACTCGGTGGACCCCTTTCTTGCAAGAAAAATTGAGTAGTTAGAGCACGCCAGTATTTTATTGGTTTCCCATTGACTAGGGTAATGACTATGCAAGGTGTGTATGCCAGTTCCTTTGATGCACCTTACTCACTATCAGATCTTTCATCATCCGTGATTATCACTTTGTCACTTTGAAAAGTTGCACATTTTTTATCTCATGCAAAAAAGCTACATCACACCACATGTCTATGTGCGTCTAATTTTCTTTGGTGGGCCATCCTTTTGAATGTACTAACATGTCAATGTCATGTTATATGGGCCATAGGGTGGCAAGGTGATGAATTAGTTTGAGCTAGTGTATGGTGGGATTTTCATTGGTTGAGCCCCTGATGTGTCTAGGTCATGGGCCACATGTTCTTGGTTCTACCTTCTATCATCTGATGCAAACAGATCAAGGGTGGTCACATTATGGCCATGGGAAGTTACTCACTATTTATTTATAACAAGAAAGTGACAAGTTGATGGAGTGTGGTAGGCCCTTCCCTTATGTGGGCCGTAGTGTGATGTGGACAATGTGTCAGATGGGTTGGCAAAGGACCATGTTTCTATTGGTTGGTACAGTGACATGATTGATGATTTTTGAGGACCGTTAGATGGAGGAAGATCAACACCTCTCACTTTTTTTCTATAGGAAGTTGCTCCATCTTTAGTCATAGCAACATAGTGAGGTCTTGCCACATTTTCTAGTGGGCCCAAGTTAATTTGACATCATAGTTAAGGTTGACAGTGTTGTAAACTATCACAGTTAAGTTTGAAGGTGGTGCAATTAGTTAAACATGACATGGTGAAATAGGTGAAGACCCCATGAGGTGACAAAGGGAAATAATATGGTTGGTCCACATGGAGGCTTTTGTTTGCTTGATCGAGTTGACATACTAACCTTGCTGATTTTATAAGCCAAAAATGAGGAAAGATAGGGTTTCTTGCATGATTCAATCTTTTTGATCAATCCCAACCTTTCCAGTTAATGATAGGTTTGAAATGATGCAAAGACACTCTTTTCCATCACCTGGTTGTCCATTTTGAGGAATTTTGGCATTGATGGGCACCGTTTCCATCACTTTGGGGTTTTCTCTAGTCAAGGTTTCCATGATTTTCATGTCTCTGCAAATGTACCAAATCAAATACACTATTTGGATTGACTTGATTTTCCTATAATCATTTAATAATAATGGTTATGGAGTAAATTTAGTGGGAATATCTTAGTTTTGCCTGAGCTATAAAAGAAAATTTTGTAGTTTTTGTAAGGGTTGATCTTTATCTGATTCTCTAGTATTGCTCCTATGCATACTATTGTAATTTCTCACACCTCTAAGCTATTGTTAGTCCTTTGCTAAGTCTCTTCTGGCCATTAACACATTGTGCAAGTTCTCTTTTTCCCTGGTTAATGTTTTTGTCTATATTATATAATTTGCATGATTGTATCTACTTTTGACATTCAAACGATATCAAGTGAAGGCTCTTCCTATAGCATTATTTTGTTGTCTAATCTACATGTGTTTGTTGAATTAAGAAAAGTTTGAATCTGTACTCTTTGAGGTTCTAACTAGTTAACTATGCATTTGTGGGTAGAGACAAAGTCAAACACTCTACTTTGGTGCATCACTTCTTGGGTTAGAATAGGTAGATTTTCTTTCTATTCTTTCCTTCTCCCTTTTCCTCTTGAAGTGTAGTTATGTGCACCCTGATAGTAAAGGAAGCTAACCTTCTTCGAAGAATCAACCTCAAAGTTCAAGTCCCATAACTCTAAGGTTGTTTCCATAACTTTGGACAAGGATGCAAACTTTTGTGACAATAATTTTTGGCACACTCAGTGGGACTCAAGTCTAATGGTTTCAAGAAGGAGAAAATTTCATGATTCTACTAAAGAGATAGTACTGGTTTCAATATTCAATCTTTCAAGAGGCTCATTCTTCAAGTACTTGGTGACTCCAAGCTTCAAATACATCTAGTTCTAGACCAAAGTTGCTACGATTCATGTCCAAAGCTTAAACAAGGGCATCTTCTAGAGGTAAATTTTAGTATGAAGAGCTTTCATTTTCAACTCCTAGAAAAAAAAGTTCTGGAGTATCTTTATCACTAGTTAGGAGTACAGAAGAAATACATACCCCTGTAAGATCAATTTCCACTCCTATTGTTAGATCTCAACCTAGGTTACCATCAACTTATATCAATAGACCACTTGCTTATATGGCCAAAGCTCATTCTTTTTCCACCTTTAATGGTGGAATTCCTCTTTTGTTAGCCCAAAGACATGACATACCAGTAGCCACACTTAAAAGTATATTTGAGTTTACTAGTGAAACTTCTATCTCTCCCTTAGAACACATTCAAGAGGTTGCAAATGTCTACAATATCCATGATATTATACAAGATGATGTGGCCATTAGACTCCTAGCTTCATCTTTAAAAGGAAAAGCCCTAAAATGTTACAATGGTCTATCACATGGTTCTATAGTGGATTGGGATGGGTTAGGAGCAAGATCATGTAAACACTTTGAGGACAAAAGTGACTATTTTTAAATTTTAGAACAACTAACTACCATAAATAGAGACCCCTATGAATGTATGGCTGATTTCAACTACAATTTTTAGAAAACATGAGATAAAATACCTACTTCAATGAAGCCTACCATTGGTAAGGCCTTCTTACATTACCTTAGAGCTTTTAACAATGATATTGCCACTACAATCCAAACCATGGGGGGAGATACCTTACCTGATGCTTATAAAATAGAAATAAGGGTAGAAAATATATTGATACAAGGAAGAAAGCTAGCTCCTAGGCCTCCTATTTCTTTCTTCCCTAATATCCCAAATCACCAACCAACAATGGCCCCTATTCCCATAACTTCCACATCACAACCCCTTGCTCTAGCCCCTCAAGCTTCCACATCTTCGAATGAAATAGATGAAATTAAGGAGACAGTGAAATCTATGATGTTGAACATAGATAAAAGATTGTACAACCAAGAGAAGAAGTTGGAAGATAGCTTCTTTATGATGCAAAAGGTGAGTAACAAAGTGGTGACTTTGGAGAGACAACGAGCTCAAGGTAATACAACTCCTCAACTGCAATATCAAACTCCAAAAAATGGTAGGACTCCAAATCATAATTATGGGAACAATTATTTTGATCAACATAGGTAGAATAGTCATGCTTCTACCTCAAATGCAAATCAAAGTAGGCTATAGTAAATCAAAACAATATGGCTCAAGATCAAGATTTTTGTCCGTTCCACAATTACTACTATGCCTATTACATGTGTTAAAAGGTTGAATCCTATTTAGCTTTGACCACCCAAGAGCCTACAACAAGATAATCATATAATGAAAGCCAACCAAAGGATGCCTCACATATGCAAGGATAGGGTGATTGTTCCTTCATGAATCATGAAGTGGAGGAGCATTGTTATCTAAACTAGGATTTCATTGCTCATAATACAAGGAGCAAAAGAAGAGTTGTTGAAGATGCTACACATCCTCCTCCTAATCAAGCTTCGACATCAAATGTAGTGCCTCATGTACAAGTAGAAAATGATCAATCCAATGCCCTCTAACAACAAAAACATAGTAATTCTAGAGGAGATATGAATGACCCCTAGGTTATTCCAACTCAACCCCCTACACATGTAGTTCCCAAGGCTTATACCATAGCACCTAATGCCTCATGCAGTGTGGTAGAGAATATGAAAAAGAAAAATATGAATATATTTGCATGTGGGATGTTGTTGATACTATACCCATTCAAAAGAGGCTATTGCAACAACAATTGGAAAGTATTGAACCAAGGGATCAACCACCTAGCATGGAAAGTATCACAAGCCTAGTGCAACCATCAAGGGAGATAGAGACAAGTAAAAGGGTTAGACCTCCTCCATTTTATGTTTCTCTAATTATAGGGGATAAACTAGTCCACAATTGCATGATTGATTCAGGGGCTAGTATTTTAGTGATGCCTAAGTGTGTTGCTAATGCTTTAGAAATGAGATATGATCCCATTGTAGAGATGTATTATAGTTGGATGGTAATACTATCAAGATGGTAGGGATCCTTAGGGATGTTGAAAAGGCCCTACATGCATGCCTTAGTTATACCACAACTCAAGATATATCAATTGCTGAGGTCAAGCCACACTTTGCCATTTATCTGTCAAGAGATTTCATTGCACAAATAGGTGGTTACATATCTCCTAATTGGTCATATATGTTTTTTAGAAGAAGATATGGAACCAAGGCTTCAATAAAAGCAAAACCTCTAGCCCTCCATCATATTGAACCCTACACCCCTAATCACATTAATATGAATTGCACTATCCTAGAGATGGATGAGAATGACATAGTAAATGAGCTTGCCACTTCTATAGTAGAGATACCTAGTTTTCTCTTAGATGAACGGGCTAATGGATATAAATTTGATCCTATATCAAAAAAAATTGAGACGGGTATTGGTACATACTGTGTGTCAGAAAAGGATTCTCTTGTCCCTAACCTTATGAAGACCAAAGAAGATATGAGTGGGATATGGAGAATGTATTTTGATGGATCAAGGAATAAGAATGGATTAGGGGCAAGTTTGATGTTTGATTTCTCCTACACAAGTAAGATACTACTTCTCCTTTAGGCTCCAATTTAGTTGTACCAATAATGTGGCCAAGTGTGAATGCTTGATTCAAGGTCTCCTGCTTGCTCAAAAAAGGGGAATCCAAGTATTGAATGTATATGGAGATAGTGAGTTAGTGGTCAATTAGGTAAGAAATCAGAATATAACCAAGAATGGTTTGGTCAAGTCTTACAAATATAGAGATGGGATTTTCTTGAAGGTTTCAATGCATTTAATATTCAGAGCATCCCTAGAAAAGAGAATAGACATACAGATAGACTTGTAGTAGTAGGTGCATCTTATGATATCCCTAAGAACCTTGAAAGTTGAAAAGAAGAAACAAATTAGAGTGGTAGTAAGGCCTACTATTCCTAATAACAACACCAATTGGAAATTTTTTGATTCTAATGCACAAATTATAAATTTCTTGTAGAATGAAGTAAAATTCTCAAAGAGAACCCAATCGAGGTCGTATGACCAATATGGAGATCAAATCATCTACCTCAATTCTAAATTTTTTTGTAAGGGTCTCACTACTTTAGAAAGTATCTTCAACCCTGATGACTAAGCAAGAAACAAAAGCATGAACCTAGCTATTGACAAAGTTGATTATACACCAGTTGTGGTTCTTGATGGAAAGTCCTTAAACATGGGGAAGGTATGTTCTGAAATTGAGCACGAGAATTTCATTAATCTATGTCAAGTATTTGATGATATATTTTCTTGGGTATATGATTATTTAAAGGGTTTCGATCCAAGCCTATTTCAACATACCATAGATTTAGTAGAAAATGTCAAACCAATAAGACAAAAAAAAAGGCCAATGAATCCTAAGATTGAACCATTAATGAAAAAGGAGCTATCTAAGCTGATTGAGGCTAATATAATTTTCCCTATAAAGCGCTAATCATGGGTAGAAAACCTTGTCCTTGTTAGGAAGAAGAATGGATAAATTAGATTATGTTTGGACTTTAGGGACCTTAACCAAGCTTCTCTTAAAGATCATCATCCTTTTCCTTCCATGGAGCAGATACTATCTAAGGTTGGTGGTTAAGAGAGGTTCTCATTTCTTGATGGATTCTCTAGTTATAATCAAGTGCTGGTCAAGGAGATTGACCAATACAAGACTACATTCACCACCAAATGGGGCACCTATGCTTATAGTAAAATGCCTTTTGGACTAACAAATGTAGGTGCCACATTTAAAAAGGCAATATAGATGGCCTTCACAAACATGATTAAAAGGTTTGTATTGGTTTACCTTGATGATATCATAGTATATTCAAAGGATATAGTAGATCATTTTGGTCATCTCACACAAGTGTTCATAAGGTGTAGAGAGTTTGGGGTACCCCTTAATCCAAGAAAGTGTGTCTTTGACACCAATCAAGGAAAATTATTAGGACACATTGTATCAAAGGATGGTCTAACCATTGATTTAGAGAGAATAAAGACAATACTTTCCCTTCCCATTCCTAGCCATAAGAAAAGCCTGCAAAGCTTTCTGAGTAGAACAAATTTTGTGAGGAGGTTTATCCCTAATTTAGGTACCATTATGAAACCTCTTACAACCATGCTTAAAAATAATATAGTGTTTACATGGACCAAGGAGGGGAAAGCAAGTTTTGAGGAGATCAAAATAGTAATAGCCTTAGCTCCTACTCTCATCAATCCAAATTTTGAGGACTTCATTCTTATATGTTAGGTGGTGAGTCAAGCATTTCTATTGTCTTGACTCAAAAAAATGATAAGAATGAAGACAAACTATTACCTTCTTTAGTGAAGGTCTTAAGGAATATGAAGAAAAATACAATTATGTAGAGAAGAAAGCCCTTGTAGTCATAAGAGCTTTGAAGAAATTTAGACACCTTTTATCTCACAAAAAGATCCATTTGCTAGTACCCCATGACAGTGTGAAAGACTTTCTTTTGAGCAAAGATATTAGTGAGAAGAGAGCTATATGTATCACTAAGGTAATGGAGTATGATGTTGAAATCCACATTGCCAAGATGGTTAGGGGAAAGGGATTGTAAAAATAGATGATCTCATCTAAAGAATCAGATGAGGAAGTTATCTTGGTATTGATAGAGCAACAAGAAGCAAGGAACAATAATCCATAGAGTTGCATGAATGACATGAGGAACTTCTTAACAAGAAATGGATATCCTCAAGGGTTAGATAAGGCTAAAAGGAAGCAATTTAGATTATAGTCAATTCCCTATGCTATAGTTGATGGTATCCTTTTCAAGAGAGACTTTAATGGAGCCCTATTGAGATGCATTGATACAAACCAAGCTCAAAGAATGATCAGAGAGCTTCATGATGGTCTTGATGGTGGTCATTTTTTAGCAAGGACAACTGTAATGAAGATTATGAAAGCTGGTTAGTACTAGCCATCCATATCCCATGATTGGCATAAGTATGTGAGGAAGTGTGAAAAATGGGCCTTCTTCTCTAGTAAACAAAGGCTTGCACCTCTTCCACTTCATTACATTCTGGTAGACCAACCCTTTGCTCAATGGGGATTGGATTTCATAGGTCCTATCAATCCACCTTCTAGCTCTAGTCACAAATGGATCCTAGTGGCTATAGATTATTTCACAAGATGGATAGAGGTAGTTGCATTGAAGTATTCCACAAAATTTTCTATTGTTGAATTCCTTGATAGAATTGTTACTAGATTTGGTGCCCCTCCAACCATTATTTTAGATAATGCAAAATCTTTTGTAGGAGCTATGATTTATGCATGGGCAGTTGATAAAAAAATCTATTTGAGCACATACTATCCTTAGGGAAAAGGATTAGCTAAATCATCTAACCAAAACCTAATCAAGATTATGAAGAGGACTAAAGAGGATAACTAGAGGTGTTGGCATCAAAAGTTGAAGACACCACTATTGGGTGATAGAATTGTTGAAAGAGGGAGACTGTTGAATATAGACTCATACAAGTATGATAAATGTGTTTCAATCATTGTTTTGTCACTAATGTCAAACCTTCTTTTTTTTTGGTAAGAAAACTACTTATATGATTTAAGTACTATCACTTGTTTGATTGATGAAAAGGATTTGATCAAAAAGATGTAACAAAAGCACCTAGAGGAAAGGTTGAGTTATGATATACAAAGGAGTACTAAAATTAGCTAAGACAATGATATCATAGTGCATTGACAATCTACTTAAGCTTGAAAAGGTTGGATGCACTAAGAAAATTTAGAAGAACAAATTAAACAAAGTTTTTCTACCAAGCTTGACCAAATGGAGAGAAGGCATCGAGCAAAGTAAGTACAAGCCGAATAGAAAATTAGTTGGAACCAAGTAAAAGTTCATTTTACGGTGAGTTGAGAAAAATAGTGGATGCTAAGTAAAGTTTAGTTGATGTCAAGTACAAGTAAACTTTAGTTTGTTTCAAGTGATTCTTTAGTGGATATTGAGCAATGCAGTATGTGCTGAGCATTAGAATCAAGTTAATGCTGAGTGCCAACATTATTAAAAAGATCATGAATTTGATGGATATGAGTTGACACATATTTTTTCTTGGATTATGTGAACTAGATGGAAGATAAGATTGATGAGTTGGTGGCACAAAATTCATGGTAAACTATTTTGAGGCAAATTCAAAGAGGATTAAAGGAGAAGTATCTAGAAGTGATATGGAATTAGGGGTAGATTCTTTGCATCCTACCTAATCTATCCTAAACCTAAATTGGATGATGGAGAATGAATGATAAAAGATCTCAATTCTCTATTTATAGGGATAGCTAGTTAGAAGTAAAGGTTGTCATGTGTGAGAACCTAAGAAAGAAAAGTAGTCAAGGGATATTGCTTCATCAAGTGACCTAATTGAAGAAGTTTGTATTGGCATGTAAAACAAGAAGGCTTAAGGGTATGAATTCTTGAAGGGTGAACAAGATATCAAAACTAAAATCTATGAAAGCCAAGTAGAATGGACAACTGAAATAGTGATTTGTAATTTGCAAATGGAGTTGTAATTTTTTATTAGATCAAGCCTTACTGTTACTCTCTAATAATTGTATCAATCTAGAGTAAATCATTTGGATTAAGGTTGACCTAACAATCATTTGTGAAATGATTTAACTGGGTAAAATTCCAAGTGAATGGTCTAAAGTCCTCTAACAAGGCTCACTCCTAATAGGGTGATTGAAATCCTTTATCAGGGTCACATTTAATAGTGTGTATTGTAACCTTTAACAGGGTTGGCCTTTCACAGGGAATCACTTCAAAAGAGTGAAAAAGAGTAGCATGTTACTAGTGATTTTTCCCAAATTGGATTTCCATGTAAATAATTGTGTCAAGTGTGTTGCTAAATCTGTTATGTTTCATGTTTACATTTCTGCAAATTGATTTGATAGTAACCTACATGTTTTAAGTTATTGCATAATCTTATGGATGCATGCATAATGATAAATGTTTTATGGGTTCACTAAGCTATGAAAAGTTTTATCTATACATCTAGAACTTAGATAACAGATTCACCCCCCCACGCCGGCCCCCCCCACCAATTATTCTAAAGAATTCCAACAATTGGTATCAAAGCCATTTGCTTAAGAGGACTAGTTTGAAGGAACTAGAAGTACAAAGATCAAGATGTAAAAGAGAAGTACCCAAGCTTAATAGAGATATCTTTCCTGCATAGAAACATTTGATGAGCTACACCTTAGAGGACTTGGAGATCATGCACAATCTATGGTCACTACTAAGCATGTTGATCTTGTTGGAGCCTTAACTACTGAGGATATGAAAAAGAAGAAAGAACATAATTAGGCAATGCTAGAGACGACATCTACCCTCAGCTAGACTAAATTTGATGATATAAAAAATCTTGACAGTGCAAAGAAAATGTGGGATGCCTTAACCAGTATCTATGGAGGAGACGCCAATGTTCTAAGAGCCCAAGCTAAAAGTCTCAAAGGTAAGTTTGATGATATGAGAATGCAAGAAGGTGAAAATATTGCTCAACATGCTTAGTAGTGATGGTAGATTGTGCATGATCTCCAAGTAACCTACATGTTTTAAGTTATTGCATAATCTTATGGATGCATGCATAATGATAAATGTTTTATGGGTTCACTAAGCTGTGAAAAGTTTTATCTATACATCTAGAACTTAGATAACAGATTCACCCCCCCATGCCCCCCCCTTGAATTATTCTAAAGAATTCCAATAATTGCTATCAAAGCCATCTGCTTAAGAGGACTAGTTTGAAGGTACTAGAAGTACAAAGATGAAGATGTCAAAAAGAGAAGTACCCAAACTTAATAGAGATATCTTTCTTGCATAGAAATGTTTGATGAGCTACACCTTAGAGGACCTGGAGATCATGCACAATCTACCATCACTACTAAGCATGTTGATCTTGTTGGAGCCTTAACTACTGAGGATATGAAAAAGAAGAAAGAACATAATTAGGCAATGCTAGAGACAACCTCTACCCTCAGCTAGACTAAATTTGATGATATAAAAAATCTTGATAGTGCAAAGAAAATGTGGAATGCCTTAACCACTATCTATGGAGGAGACGCCAATGTTCTAAGAGCCCAAGCTAAAAGTCTCAAAGGTAAGTTTGATGATATGAGAATGCAAGAAGGTGAAAATATTGCTCAATATTGCTCAAGGATAAAAGATGCTTTTAATGTAATAAGAGGAGCTAATGGTAAAATATATGATGATACTATACTAAGTAAAGTTTTAAGAACACTACTACCTATATGTGCTATTAGAGTTTCTACAATACAAGAAATAAGATGTATCCTAGGGAATAATCTATCTCTCGAAGGTCTAGTAGGTAGGCTCACTACTTTTGAGATATCTAACTTTGATAATTACAAACCCAAGAATATTGAATTTACATTCAAAGCTAAGCTATCATTGAAGCAACCCGATGAGAAGAAGAGGGGAAAAAAGATAAAGTATGTGTCCAGTGATAGCGATAAAAACAAGAAGGATGCAGATCAACTTAAAGCACTACTAGCAAGAAGATTCCAGATAGGTAAAGGAAAGGTCAAAGGTAAATTACCTATCATTTGTTTCAATTACAATGAGGTTGTTCATATTAATACTAGATGTCCAAAGAAGAAGAGCTATAGAGGTGGTGACAAGTACAAAAGTAGAAGAGATGAAGATAGCAAGGATTACAAAGACAAAGGCAAGAAGTCTTGCTACTTTGCTGAAGAGGAAACAAGAGATGAATTTGATGAACATGATGATGAAGTGGTGTATGTTGCAATAAAAGACAAATCTAATGAAGATGAGGCAATTACACTTGTGACTTGTGTGAACAAGAATCACAAGTGGATCATTGATAATGGGTGTTCACATCACATGACTAGAGACAAAACTAAGTTCATTACCTTGAATTTTTATGATGGAAATAGTGTAAGATTTGGTAATGATGCACCATGCTTGATAAAAGGAAAAGGTTCCATCAAAATAATAGATAAGATTTTATGTGAGAATGCATACTATGTCAAAGGACTTAAATACAATCTATTGAGTGTGTCATAATTGAATAATTCAGGATGTAAGGTTGAGTTTGAAAACAAGATTGCTAAAATATATGATATTGATGGAAAACTATTTGGAAAGGGTGATTAGACTAGGAGTAATCTATTCTACCTTGAAATAGAGGATGCTACTTGTCTAGTTTTAAAATTTGATGATGTGTGGCTATGGCACAAAAGGTTATGTCATGTTAATTTTGATAACTTGGTTGGTATTAGTAGCATGAAAAAAGTTAGAGGTTTTCCTAAGTTGAAAAAGCTTGATAATATAATGTGCAAAAAATGTCAATTAGGAAAAATGACAAAGTCAAGTTTTAAGATTAAAACTCACACCTCTAAAGAAATACTAGATATTATTCATACTAACTTGTGTGGAAAAATTGAAGTGGAAAGCTGCAAAGGAGATAAATACATTATGTTGTTTTTTTATCATTATTCTAGAATGATGACAGTTATGTTTTTGAAATAGAAATATGATGCTTTCCAAATGTTTAAGTAGTACTTAGCAAGAGTTAAGAAGGAAATAGGTAAAAGTATAAAAAGTTTGAGGTATGGCAAAGGAGGACAATTTACATAAAATGAGTTTGGGATGTTCTGTAATGATAGAGGTATCAAAAGAGAGACATATGCTCCTAGAACCCCTCCACAAAAAATAATTTTTGAAAGGAGGAATATGTCTGTAATGATTGTTCTAGGACACTCATGATGGAGAAAATTTTTTCTTTGAAATATTGGAGAGAAGCTATAAGTATAGTTGTTTATACCTTAAACTGTATACAAGTCAAGAAATTTACTTTTTCAACATCTTTCAAACTATGGTATGGATAGTCATACGATGTAAAATATTTTAAGGTATTTGGAAGCAAATGCTATATTCTCAAAGACTTTAGGAATGGTAAGCTAGATACAAAAAGTGAAGAAGGCATATTCCTAGGCTATTCTACAAGAAGTGAAGATTACAAGTGTTTGAATATTGACACTAAGAAAGTTGTGGAATGTGTAAATGTAAAATTTGATAAATATACAAAAGTATGTGAGGCTGAACCTATGAAAAAAATAGAAGAATACAAATCATTTGTATACTTTTATGAAGGTATGCCTACTGAAGAAGATGCTACAAACCAACAATAAGTTTCAATGATGGCTGAGTCACATACTATGAATGTCGAGTTGAATTCAGGAACCAAGCCACAGTCAGATGTTGAGTTACAAAATGAAGTTGAGGTACATTCTGATTTTGAGATTAGTGAAATGAGAGAGATGTTGAGGTACCTAATAGAGTTGTACATAGTGACTTTGAAGTTGAAATACCAAATGAAAAAACTAGAGTTGAACCAAGATTATCCAAATATGTCAAGAGACATCATCCTTCCACACAAATTATTGGAGATAAAATTGTTAAACCAATGAAAAGGAATTAATTGAGAAATGATACATTTTTGCTAAGCATGAAAGAACCTAAAATAGTGAAAGATGCCTTGGAAGATGTGGACCAAAGTAAAGCTATGGAAGAAGAGATTGAACAAATTGAGAAAAACAAAACATGGGCTCTAGTTTATAGACTAGAAGACAAAAATGTGATTGGCACCAATTGGGTATTCAGAAATAAGCTAGATGAAAATGGTGAAGTCACAAGGAAAAAGGAAAGATTAATGTGCAAAGGTTACACAAAAGAAGAAGGAATTTACTTTGGAGAAACTTTTTCTCCTATTACTAGATTGGAAGGAGCAAGAACTCTATTTGCTTGATTTGCATATAAAGGTTTCAATGTTTATCAAGTGGATGTTAAATCTGCATTTCTAAATGGCATATTATAGGAAGAAGTTTACATAGATCAATTGGAAGGATTTGTTGATGTCAATAATAGGAATATGGTATGTAGATTACAAAAAGCTCTATATGGTTTGAAACAAGCACCAAGAGCATGGTATGAGAGAGTTCATTAGTATCTTGTGAAGACTGGGTTTGAAAGGACTGATGATAACAAAAATCTATACATAAAGTCAGAGAAAGGAAAAGATATTTTGTTATCTAAAATTTTTATTGATCATATCATATTTGGAGGTCAGGATGCTTTATGTAAGGCTTTTGCAAATGAAATGAAGCAAGAATTTGAAATATCTATGTTTGAGGAGATCAAATTCTTTGTGGATTTATAAGTATATCAAATGAAATATGGTATATACATCACTCAGTAAATGTATGTCAAGGAGATACTAAAATATTTTGGGTTGGAGGATTCTAAACTAGTAAGTACACCTATGGTGACAGGACTCAAATTGTCAAAGAATGATGATTCAACTGAGGTGAATCAAACATTGTATATGTTTATGATTGGAAAATTGTAATATGTAGTACATAGCAGACCTAAAACTACATTATCTATAGGGATAGTTGCAAGATTCTCTGCTAATCCTAGGGAGAATCATTTGATGGATATAAAGAGAATAATGAGATATTTGAAAGGAACAAAGGAATATGGTCTATACTATAAGGAAAATGAGAAATTTAAATTAAGAACCTATACTAATGCTAATTGGGCTAGAAACATTGATGACAGAAAAAGCACTAGTGGAGGAGCATTTTTCTTAGGCAAGAGGTTGGTTACATGTACTAGTAAGAACTAAAACTACACTTCACAATCTACTATTGAAGCTAAATATGTTGCTCCTGCTTTAAATTGTACAAACATTGTATGGATCAAATAGCTACTTAAAGGCATGAAGGAAGAGATCATAGAACCAATGATACTTTATTTTAAAAATACAAGTGCTATAAATATATCAAAGAATCCAATGATGCACACAAGGAATAAGGATATTGCAATCAAGTATCATTACTTGAGAGAATTAGTTCAAGACAAAGAGGTGAAGATGAAACATGTTAAAACAAAAGAGCAAATTATTGATATCTTCACAAAAGCACTACCTAAGGATGCTCATGAGTATCTAAGAGGTAAACTAGGGGTGATACCCCTATCAAAGGCTCTCTAAGTAACAAAAGGATTGTCCTATATCAAACAATTTGTATGCCATATGTTACAAATTGATGCAGTGGGTGTTACTTTAGGAGCTGCCTAAAGTAATCAAAGAACTAAACCTAAAAATCAATCACAAGAAAGGTGACGCAAAATAAATTGAAGAAGTTCATATCTACATGTTAAGTTGATAGGTCTTTGGAATTTTTGTCAAAGAGGGAGATAGTTATTGATCATAAGAAATGCAAGAAAGAGGGAGAAACAAAGAAGGATAAATCCTCACACATAGTATGAGGGAGAAATGCTAATAGAAAGAAAGTTTTCTAACTACCTAGAGGGAGATAATTATAGAAGGGAGATATAAGATAGACATCTACCTAGAAAGAGGGAGATAAATGCAGAAGAGAGATATAAGAAGTAATTCAGAGGGAGTCATAAGGATGAATTAATTATCTAATTGTTTGAACTTTTGTAACCTATTCAGAAGCTAAAAGTTGCTGATAGAGGGAGAGATTTCAATACAAGGAATTATTTTCTTTTTTTAGTATTTTTTTGGTTTTACTATTTTAGCCTAGTCTATTTGGTTGATCAGTTTGGTTTACCATCAATGACAAAGAGGGAGATTGTTGAAAGATGGAGATTGTTGAAAATAGATTGATACAAGTATGAAAAATGTGTTTCAATCATTTTTTTGTCACTGATGTCAAAGCTTCTTTTTCACTAGTAAGATAACTACTTATATGATTTAAGTACTATCACTTGTTTGATTGATAAAGATGATTTGATCAAAAAGATGTAACAAAAGCACCTTGAGGGAAGGTAAAGTTATGATATACAAAGGAGTACTAGAATAAGCTAAGATAGTGGTATCATAGTGCATTAATAATCTACTTAAGGTTGCAAAGGTTGGCTACACTAAGAAAATTTAGAAGAATAAGTTAAACAAAGATTGTTTACCAAGCTTGCCCAAATGGATAGAAGGTGCCAAGAAAAGTCAGTACAAGCCAAGCAAAAAATCAGTTGGAACCAAGTACAAGTTCATTTTAGTGTGAGCCAAGAAAAATAGTGGATGCCAAGCACTAATAAACTTTAGTTCATGTCGAGTGATTCTTTAGTGAATGCCAAGAAATATAGTATGTGTCGAGCATCATAAGCAAGTTAATGCCAAGTGCCAACATTATTAGAAAGATCGTGAATTCGATGGATCTAAATTGATAAGTTTTTTTTCTTAGATTATGTAAACTAGGTGGAAGATAAGATTGATGAGTCAGTGGTACAAAATTCATGGTAAATCATTTTGAGGCAAATTCAAAGAGGATTGAAGAAGAAGTATCTAGAAGTGATGTGGAATTAGGGGTAGATTCATTGCATCCTAACTAATCTATCCTAACCCTAAATTGGATGATGGAGAATGAACGAAAAAAAGATCTTAATTCTCTATTTATAGGGATAGCTGGTTAGAAGCAAATGTTGTCAAGTGCAAGAACCTAAGGAAGACACAGAGTCAAGGGATATTGCTTCATCAAGTGACCTAATTGAAGAAGTTTGCATTGGCATACAAAGAAAACAAGCTTAAGGGTATGAATACTTAAAGGGTGAACAAGCTATCAAAACTGAAACATGTGAAAGCCAAGCATAATGGTGGATTGAAACAATGATCTTTAATTTGCAAATGGAGTTGTAAGTTGTTATCAAATCAAGCCTTACTATTACTCGCTAATAATTTTATTAATCTAGGGTAAATCCTTTGGATTAAGGTTGACCTAACATTCATTTATAAAATCCTTTAACTAGGTGACATTCTAAGTGAATGGTCTAAAGCCCTCTAACAAGGCGCACTCCGAATAGGGTTATTGAAATCCTTTAACAGGGTCACATTTAACAGTGTGTATTGTAACCTATAATAGGGTTGGCCTTTTACAGGGCATCACTTCAAAAGAGTGAAAAATAGTAGCATGTTACTAGTGGTTTTTCCCAAATTGGGTTTCCACATAAATCATTGTGTCAAGTGTGTTGCTAAATTGATTATGTTTCATGTTTACATTTTTGCAAATTGATTTGACAGTAACCTACAAGTTTTAAGTTATTGCATAATGATAAATGTTTTATGGGTTCACTAAGTTGTGAAAAGTTTTATCTATACATCTAGACCTTGGATAACTAATTCACCCCCCCTCTCAATTATTCTAAAAAATTCCAACAAGAATAACACCTAAAAGGGCAATAGGAAATTCACCCTTTGTGTTGGTATATGGAAAGGAAGCAAGGATTCCAATTTTATTATAATTCCCATATCTAGAACTAGCTCATTAGTTTTAGCTAGTTGAAAATGATGCCATGATAGAAGAATGGCAAAACTAATGGAGCTAGAAAAGAAAAGAAATCAAACCATGCAAACCCTAGAGACACATCAACAACAAATGAAAAAGAGCTTTGATAAAAAGGCCAGGGTTGATTTAGTATTAAAATGGGATGCAGATACAAAAAAATTAGGGAGGCACTCAAAATTTGATGCACTATGGAGTGGTCCCTATGTGGTTATAAGTTGCAAGCAGGTGAATGCTTTCTAGTTACGTAGGCCTAATGGAGAAATTTTTCCCATTCTAGTTAATGGGATATATCTCAAACCCTATTTCTATGATGCAATGATGTTCATGTATATAGTTAGGTTAGTTTCCTTCTCATGGTTTTTTATTATCCAAGAAGTGCACAAGCATATAATTTTTGTAGAGGTTGTAGAGGATTTTGGCTCTTGGTTTTAGTTGCAAAGAGACAATTCAAAGGTTCTTGGGCATGTTTTTTGCAATTTTAGGGTTTTATAGGGTGGATCTTCATGATTTCTATGACTCTATTGCCGAATGGATGTGCAAGCTACTAGTCAATGAATAGGTGGCTTACATTCCCCCTGAGTCACTAGATTTGTTGGTCATTTATGTCTTCCTGCCAAAATGGCCATATTTGAATTTAAACGTGGTAACGTTCGCATATTTAAAAATTCAAATAAAGCGGGCACAAAAATACTTCATAAATAAAAATTTAGATTATGATTTATTTCCTAAGTGATTATGTACTTTAATATTCTATGGGCTTGCAACTTTCCCATGGTCAAATCTTTTCATGATCTATGATTGTCGCTATGTCACTATGTGGAGTTGCATGACCTTTATTTCATGTGACATAGCAATGGCTCAGTGGACCCCTTTCCTATTAGAATAATCAATCAATTGTCAAAGAACTTCATCATTTTTTGGTCTCTCATTGGCTAGGGTAATGACTGTACAAGGTGTGTGGGCCAGTTCCTTTGGTGCACCTTACTCATTGTCAAATCTTTCATCATCCACGATTGTCACTTTGTTGCTTTGTGAAGTTGCACATTCTTTATGTCATGTGACAAAGTGACATTGCACCACATTTCTATGTGGGTATGAGTTTCTTTGGTGGGTAATCCTTCCAACTATGCTAACATGTCAATGTTGTGTTGTGTGGGTTGTAAGGTGACAGGGTGACAAGTCACTTTGAGCTGGCATATGGTGGGATTTTTATTGGTCAAAGCCTTGACATGTCTAGGTCATGAGCCACATGTTCTTAGTTCTACCCTCTACTGTCTGATGCAAATAGATCAAGGGTTGGTCACTTTGTTGCTATGGGAAGTTTTTCAATATTTAGTCATAGTGACAAAGAAACGAGTTGATGTGGTGTGGCATCTCCTTCCCTTCTTTGGGCTGCAATGTAATGTGGACAAAGTGTTTGACAAGTTGGCAAAGGAATGTGTTTCTATTGGATGGTACACAAATAGGATTGATGATTTTTTAGGACCATCAGATGGAGGAAGATCGATATCTCTTGCTTTGTCTCTATAGGAAGTTGCTTGATCTTTATTCATAGCAACATAGCGAGGTCTTGCCACATGTCCTAGCAAGCCCAAGTTAAGTTGACATCGCAATTAAGGTTAATAGTATCATAAACTATCATGGTTAATTTTGAAGGTGGTATGGTTGGTTAAACATGAAATGTTCAAATGCATGAAGACTCCATGAGGTGGCAAAAGGAAATAATATGGGTGGTCCACATGGAGGTTTCTGGTTGCTTGATTGAATTGACCTACTAACCTTGCTGATTTTATAAGCTAGAAATAAGGAAAGATATAGTTTCTTGAATGATCTGATCTTTCTAATCAATCCCAACCACTCTAGTTAATGATAGGTTTGAAATGATGCAAATACACTCTTTTCCACCACTTGGTTGTCCATTTTGAGGAATTCTGGCATTGATGGGCATCATTTCCATCACTTTAGGGTTTTCTCTAGTTAGGGTTTCCATGATTTTCATGCATATACAAATGTACCAAATCAAATCCATTGTTTGGATTGACTTGATTGTCCTCTGAGCATTTAATAACAATGGTTATGGAGTGACTTCAGTTGGAATATCTCAGTTATGGTTGAGCTATAAAGGTAGATTTTGTAGTAATTTTAAGGGTTGATCTTTCTCTCATTCTCTAGTATCACTCCTATGCATACTACTCTAATTTATCATGCCTCCAAGCTATTATAATCCTCTATTGAGTCTCTTTTGGCCATTAACACACTGTGCAAGTTCTCTTTGCCTCTAGTTAATGCTTTTGTCTATATTCTACAATTTGCATGATTGTATCTACTTTTGACAATTGAATTATATCAAGTGAAGAATCTTCCTATTGCATTATTTTGTTGTATAATTTACATGTGGTTGTTGAATTAAGAAAATTCTAAATCTAAACTCTTTGAGGTTATTAATAGTTAACTTTGCATTTCTGGATAGAGACAAGGTCAAACACTCTATTTTGATGCATCACCTCTTAGGTTAGAATAGGTAGATTTTATTTCTATGCTTTCTTTCTCCCTTTTCCTCTCCAAGTGTAGTTAGGTGCACCTTGATAGTAAAGGAAGTTGATCTTTTCCAAAGACTCAACCTCACAGTTCAAGTCCCATAGCTTGGAGGTTGTTTCCATGTTTCACAAGGTTGTCCTTAGGTAAAAACTTTGGACAAGGGTGCAAAATTTTGTCTTAATAGACTTCTTAGTTGAAATGATTGAAATGATTTCCTCACTTGCATAATCATCCTATGATACTAATCTATCCGATGTGGTCCTATTAGTTGAAATTATCTCCATATCTCCATAATTGACCTATGATGCAACTTTCTTAGTTGGAAAAATATCCACATCTTCACAACCATTTTGTGATGCTATTTTTGGTGCCACTTAATTTTAATCCTACTTAGGCTCCTTGGTAGAAGTGATTCTAACATCTCCATAACCATTTTGTGTTTCTCCTTTTGTTGATTCTCTGAGTGTTTTATCTTTTTTGGGCTCCTCTTTTCAATTGATTAAAGCATCTCCACAATCAATCTGCAATGAAACTATTTTTCATGGTTCTCTCTAGTTTTTATCCTATTGAGGCTCCTCAAATGAAATGATGCATTTATTCAAAGATGCTAACATGAGCTATAATTTTTGTAGACAACTAGGTGATATTGCATGCAATGAGAATTTTTCAAGAAATTATTCATGATGGTTTTTACCATTTTAGGTCATTGGGTTTGCAGAGAGGAGATGTGTTTGGAGAAATTGGTGTGCTTTATTAATGACTACAACCTTACATAGTTCGTATGGGCACTTGGGTTATTTTAATCCTAAAAATATGCCAATTTCATAATGTTTGACTCATAGATTCTTTACAGGGTTTAAGCATATTAGTGAGAAATCATGTCTATTAGTAAGAAATCACGTGCTCTTTGTTTTCATATTTTGGTATATAAAGAATTAGGAAAACATGTTTTGCAAGTTTATCAAAAAGGCTTGTAAGCTTCTTCTTCTCCTAATAATACTAAGATGCAATAGCTATTCCACCTCAACTTCTACCACTATTTTTCTCATTTCATCAATTAATCCTTTGCATAATATTTTGATCTAATTGCATGCATGAAAGAATGAAAGCATTAAAAAATTCATAACACTTTGACACAAGATATGGTGACCCAAAAACCTTCCAAATAGAAAGTAAAAGTTGGGGGGGGGGGGGATGATACCAACAAGCTTTAGTACTACAGTATAAAGTAGCTGGTTAAGGCTTACAATTGATCACTTTTGATAATCTTGCCTATTAGCAGTAATAAGGACTGATAGGTCCACCTTGTGAAAGGATTTACAAAACATATCATGAATTATGCACTCAATAAAGAGATTTACAAAAGGTTGTTAAGTCTACCTTGTGAAAGGATTTAACTGATACACTTGTTAGGATGAGCCAGTGGCTGATCTCTAATCTACAACTCTAATTTTCTAGTTGAGATTCCTTTGAAATGTAAATATCACCTTGTTGTGATAAATAAATCTTTGGCATCTCTTATATCTCTTATAGTCTTCTTAATTCACACTTCTTCTCATATGATTTCTTTTCATCAACATTCTCATATTTCGATCTCATTGTTGGAATTACAATAGGAAAGGTAAAATTTTATGGGGGGGGGGGGGGGGGGGTGGGGTGAATCAGTGCTTCAAACTTTTAAACCATAAAATATTCACCACACATCCATCTCACATATTCAATAAGTAAATTGAAATACCATGTAAAGCATGTCTATCTAAAGCATGTAAACAAATAAGCATTCACACATATGACACTAGATATGATTACCTAGAAACCCTCCAATGAGAAGGTAAAACTCGGGGGGGGGGGGAGGACGACAACCACAAATCTTTAGTACTATAGTAATAAAGTGTATCCAATGAAGGTTACAATGTTTGATCATGAACCATGCTCTACCTTGTGAAAGGTCTGCCCTATTAAAGGTTTACAAAGACTTTTAGGTCTTACCCTATTAAAGGATTTCAACACCCTATTAAAAGTGTGCCTTGTTAAAGGACTTAAACTCACAATTAATTAAGCACCTTGTTAGAATATTTCAACACAGCCTATTAGGACTACTCTATTAAGATATTTAACTAATTCACCTTTTAGAATGTCTTAGGATTGATCCTGTAGTTAGCACTTTGTTGCTTGATGATAGATCACCTCTAAATTGATGTATACTTGATCCTTTTTGATCAAATGGCTCTCTTCTATTCACTATTTCCTTCCTCTATTCTCCTTTAACTGATTTTGCAATGCAATTTTAGATCATATTGCCTTGGTCACCATAAATATCCTAGTTTGTGCATGCAAAACTCTCCTTGATCATTCATTCATACCCTTTCACCCTCTCATAATATTTAGGGTTTTTCCTCCTTAAGAAGACCTAGGTGACTTAGGGTTAGGTATGAATCAATAGCTGTGATTTACCCATTTTTTCACTTAAATATTTCATTTACCTAATTGGATGCATGTAATGTATAGGGATTCCAACTTAAGATTCATCCTCATAACCAAAATATCATAATTCATTCTACAAGTTGACTTAAAAATGGCTTACATAGTGGTTTGTGCCAATACAAACAACTATGAAAAAACTATGTTACTCGACATTTGTATTCCCTAGTGCTTGATGTATACTAATTTGAATATTGTGGCTTGACATCTAAATGACTTGACATGCATTGCTTGCTCAACTCCTAAATCACTCAGCATATACAATCTACTTGGTACTTGAGTGACTTGGCACTCACTGTTGACTCGACATGCTCTAACTTATACATGTTGTGCTTGGCATATACTATTTGTTCGACATGAACTAAGTAAATGACTTAAGTGTATAGAAACTCACTTGTCAAAACAAATTTGAGACCAGCAATCTCCCCCTTTGACATGAGTGTCAAAAACGCTTGGTCATGCATTAATACTCTTATTCTTACGAGTATAACATAAACTCATATTTGGCTTCTATACAAAATTTCAAAAATATCAAAATTTTGCAAGAACTTATACCTCAATGTCTTATAACTCCCCTTGAGTTGTTCTATTCTCTATCAAAATCTTACTCCTATTCTATAGATTTGCCTCAATTGATACTCTTTTACTTTCTCTTACTAGCTCTTTCTCCCCCTTTGCTCTTGCTTTCCCATGCTTGCTCCCTCATACTCTTACTCCCCCTTTTTGACACTAATTTCAATGGATTATACAATAATAGTGTGTTTGTCCAAAAATGATTTATGGACCTCAAGAAAAATCTTAAGAGTGACATCTCAATTGTCACAAGCTACCTCCAAAGACTTAATTTGGATGGCCAAATTGGCAAAAAGGTGTACTAGGCCATCTAATGTAGAAAGATTGGGGTCTTTCAAGTTTCTTCATAGCCTAACTCCTTGTGCAAAATATCCATGTGAGGAGTCAATGTATTTTGGATGCTTACCAGTTTAGCCCTTATATTGGATTCATCTGCAAATAGTACTGCTAATTGACTCTGGGTTTGCAATAGGGTCTTGAAGTGTTTCTCACTTTGAGCTAGAGTCATGGGAAATTTGGCTCTAGATGACTACATTTGACTTTCCAAGCTTAGGATGTGATTCCTTATTTATTGTGTGAAGAGTGTAGGATTACACAGTTTGGTGTATAGAGAGAAACTATTCTCAAGTACCTTCTTCACACTTTCTATTTTAGTTGCCAATGTAACTTGTGTAAGTGCTATATCACTGGATATTTTCTCATTCACTTTATGTTGAAACTTCTTCTCATACCATTCTAATAATTTTACATTAGTAAGTTTTGCATCACTTACCTTTTCCACTATGTTAGTCAATTGTTCAATAAATTGCTTTGTTCCATCTAGAGTAGGTAGACTAAATGCATCCAAGAAGATGTCCTTAATGTCAAGAAAAGCTTGCTCCTACCTATGCTCCCTTCTGAGCAGTTCTTGATGTTTCCTTCTTGCTAGAGCTTCTTGAAGTATACCCATTTGTTTAATTATTATTGTTGCAAGATCAAAATTGGGCAATATGATTTCTTCATCTAGGCTAATATCTCCATAGGTTATTACCTCTTCTACCTTAGATGTGTTGAGCTTTCATTTTACATGATGCTTAATGATAAGAATTATTTTGACCTCCTCTCTTGAAAAGTCAATCTTGTGAATCAACTCTAAGGTTCTAGGTGATCTTATGACCTACTAGAATCTGCTCAATTGAAAATAACTACTTTTTTTCATGAGGAGGCCTTTTCTAGTTCAAATAACTTTAGATAAGATGTTGAATCTGCTCACTACTTCAAAATAAAACACACAAAAAGAACTATGTTTTTGTATTTTTTATGTTTTTCAATGAATGCAATCTAATAATGCAACTAATATGAATTCCTAATTTAACAAGGGGTTAGTAAAGAAAATAATGGAGATAGGGTAACAAGTGGTTTAAGAAAATAACATGAAAAGTAAATCCTAATACACATAAATTGCGAGAACAACACGTCTGTGAGTTAAGCTTTCAAAAAGATTAGTGGGTAACCAATGAAAGTAGGAGTAGTGCTTCCTTAATTATGCTGATGTAATCATCTGTGAGGAATTCAATAATCATATGATGTTTCACTTTTCATCAGATCACAAGGCCATGAAAAGTGCACTCTTGTGAGACAAAAAGCTATGAAGGAACAATGGTGATCTCTTCTCGAACTAGATACATCAACAAAATTTGCAGACCTATAGAAAACACCAAAATTAAAAGATCACACAACTAGAAAAATAATAATAAATTTTTAGCTCAATCACAATTTCATGAACATACATTCACAAAAAATATGACACACTTAGGCAAGAATTACTACACTCCAAATGCGAGCACCAAAAACATATATTATTGTAAGATAACATTGGCCTTGATTACATATTACAATCCTATATTTATAAGAAATCATCTCCTCAATTTGTGTTGAGAGTGAGAGATATCTTCATGCAATAATATGCTTTTAATTCAATAACAAAAACTAATTATATACATACACACTAATTAACTGGTGCTCAGTAGGACTCTATCCATTTTTATATCATTAGTTGGATGCATGAGCCTTTACATGTCATAAAACAAAGAAAATATGAGAAAATAAGAAGAAGAGAGCCTTTAGTTGATGTGGAAGTGTCAAAAATAGAAGCTCAACCTTTACTGGGCATTTGTCAGAGTTAAACTGCTGTTAGAATGCATTTTCAATGCATGGAAAGCTCTTATTTTTGAACTAGCAATTAACTATCAGCACACCTTAGAATGAGTAGACCAACACACTTGTGTAGCTCTAAATTCTTCAAAATTCTTCCAACACTTTGTTTCCAAAATGTGCACTAGTGCACCACACACCTCAAAGGTCCAAAATTGTAAAATTTTACTAAGTGTCAAAAATGAAATTCTAGCTTCTAGGTTTTGTCCCCCTTCATACTAGAGCTATGTCTAAATGTTTGCCTTTAAATTTCTTGATAATATCATTGATTTTTTATGAATCCTATAAATCTAAAGCATCATACTTATCCTTGACCTTTTGCCTATAGTTGTCTAGTTTAATACGGGTCTCAACAAAATCCCTGTGTTTAGTATCCAACTCTAGCAAGGCTTCTTCTATCCTAAATACCTGCCAGATATCTTCATTGCTAGAAACGTCTTAAAAAATCTTCCTAAATTTCTATACTACTACCTTGACTGGTATCAATTTCTCCTATACATCATCTTCAAAAATGTCGAGACATGCATCACTATAATGTTTCTTTGCTTGCAAAATCTACTTTTAGGCTTGGTCCTTGAGCCAGTAGATATCCACATTTAATGACTCCATTACCTTATTACTATCCACTATCTTTTCTATCCAGTCATCAATCAAATTGAGCTCTTCCATAGTACATACATCCATGAGTGTTCTATACCTCTATCCCTTTATGGCTTGTAGCACCTATAAATTTTTCCCCATGCACGTACCTCATCCGTAATACTAAAATTTTGTTTCAAAATTGCTACCATTTTATCCATATTTTCCTACATAGCATGAAGTAGCTTCAGATTTCCTTGGATGAGGAGAACACTTTTTTCCTCAAAAATTTCCCGCCATCATTGACAAGCATTAAAAAATGGACCTAATTGTACTCCTCCCCCATCTCTTCTTTCAAGTGCAGCATTTAGAGTTTCCTTGGGGTTTTTAGGATCCAAGGGACCAACAACTTTGGCTAAATATCCTTTTAGAATTTCATTTTTCCTTTGAAGTGTTATCAATTATTGCCCTTCCTATTCCAAACTCCTAAATACCTCCTTCATCACCATTGTAACCATCAACTTGGTAGTGTCTAATATGGGCTTCCCAAGCATAACCTCTATGATTTGATAGTCATATGGAGTCAAATCCTCTACATCTACATCAAGAGGAGGAATAGCCATTTGTGTAAACAAATATTGATTCTAATCACTATTAATGAATGTCAATGTTCTTGCCTCTTTTGATCGGGACTCGGGTTTCCTTAAAACCTAGATCATTTCTATTATGTCCTCTTCATCAACATTGAATTGTTCCCTTTTATTTTTTATAATTTCTTTGCACAACCATCTTGGGATATGTTCCATCGAAGGCCTGCCTCTTGAGGATGAAGGGGTTTACTCTACTACCCCTTTTCCCTTATCACTCCTTTCTAGGGTTTTCTCCCTCTATGAAGGTTCTTCCTTTGTAGTCTCTATTTTAGTGGAGCCCATAGTTCTTACCTCTATGTCTTGGGAGGCTTGCTGAGGATATCCTACCATTTTTCCTTCTCCAGATGCTCCATCAGTTGATACTTGCCATGGCTCTTCCTCTTGTTCCTTTTGAACTTGTTCTTCCTCCATACTTAGTGGTAAACAAGTAATAGAGCCTTTAACTACAACTTTGACTTGTAATGGGGATGAAGGAGTTATCTTGGGACCCTCTGATTCTAGTGGCATTTGAGTCTAGTCTTCTAGTTGGGTTCATTCATTGGTGTATCCCTAATCTTATCTCCCACCAATTTAGTACCTACGAGCATGAAATCAAAATCTAACATCTTAAAGAAATCATTGCCTTCTACCTCCTGGTCATTCATCCATTGCTACATTTCATCCTCTAATCTAGTCATTTGTAGAGGTTCTTCTGGGATTGGTGGTGGTATAGCAGTAGAACTTCTTCTTCTTTCCTATTTTGTGGCTCTTGCTAGTTGGGTTCTTCTATTCAAAGGTACATTATCCTCATCATCCTCTTCTTTAGGAATAGGTTTTGGAATGGATGGGAAAGGAACTACCATCCTAATCACCCTTTTCCTTTTCTTGGCTAGAGTCTTGATCTTTCTTCCTTTCTTAGGTGTAGAAGGGGATTCTTGCTCTATCTACCAAGGTGGAGAGACCTCTTGAATCTCATCTTCTATCTCCATTTGGCTGGGTGCAGTAGTTGGTGGAAATTTTAGGTCATCCTGGACTTGTGATGCCCCTATATCCTCTTTCTCTTGTATATTTTCTTCTTGCCACTGTGTAGGTGTTAAGATTTCACCCTCTTCTAGCTCAGCTCGTGGAGGAGAATTCCTCTCTCTTTTTCCCTTACCTTGGTCTCCACTTTTCTGAGCTCTATATTAATGCACCAACATATTAAGTTGATGCAGTATTTTTGGCCTTACTGGTGATTGAGCTGCAAAGGTAGGAATAGTGACTTTCTTTCCTCCACCTTTCGTTGGGTGGGCTTGTGCATGGAAAATCACTATTTTAGGTATTGGATCAAGCTCAAATGGCTTCTTAATCCAATCCTGTTTCATCTTAATAATGTGCCTCACCCTATGGTTGATATCCAAATTTTCCTCCCTATCAACCTCATCACTCATAATAGGCCTATCATCTATCTTATCTTTATTAAATAAGGGATCCAACAACTTCTCAAAATCTTGTTGCCATATCTTCAAGGGATTTGTTATCTTTAGGGCCTTCTCTGCCAAGTACAAAGTCATCCTACAATAGTCCCTTATTCAGATATCATAGTCATTTGTAGCATTCATCCAATGGTCTTCAATGGCTTCCTCATGTGTGAATGCTTTACCTACCAAATACTATATCTCCCAATATTATCAAAACATGACCACAGAGAATTGTACTCTTCCAAGGGATATTGATCCCATTCACATTCAAAAGAAGGAATAGCTTGCTTCTGTTTCAGTTGAAAAAGGTCCTATGGTTAGAGGCCATGTCCAACAATGTTTATGCTATTTTTTAACTCTGTCATATGTAGACTCAATTTGTTGAGAAATCTCCAAGAGGATGAGTCTATCACAAGGGTACCTTAGAAGCTTCTTTAGGTTGACCATGGTACCAACTACCCTTAGAAATGTAAATGTTTTGAACTAAATGTAATATGCTCTAAGTATCATTATCTATGCCACTACATCATTTGATAACCTCTTTGCATAATCTCCTTATATGAATTAGATTATCAAAAATATGAATACATCATTCACAATTCTATACTCTTTGCTTTTCTTTGAGAGCTTCTTCTTCACCAACTGACGGTAGATGATGTATGGCCATGCATTTGGATCCTTCATGCTACCTCTTTTGTACAACCCTGGATCATTTTTTTTCCTTATGGCTAACAAGTATACTAAAAATGAGGTCATATAAAACTTCCTTTTATTCTTGGCTACCACCAATGGTTCACATAAGTTCTCACTCAGAGTGGAAGCCCAATTTAATGGCATCATTTCTTCCTTAATTATTACAATGAAATGCACCATAAAGATGTTCAAATGCTTGGCTATAGGTAAACCCATAACTCTACTCAATAGGATAATGAAATACTCAATGTCTTCAATCATATATCCCCTAGTCATGTCAACTTTGCTCGTTTTCTTCCCCAAAAGAGTCTTCTTGACAAGGTACAAGGATTGAATGATATCTAATGCCTCCTCAATATGTTCCCAATACCACCTTTCTGCTTGTTCATAGGTAAGCCTAATGAACTGATCTTCCTATGGGAGATGGAATACATTCTCGATATTATTGGGGCATATATCAAGGAAAATTTCTCCAATTACACTCTTTACCACTCTTTCCTCTAGTACCAAGTATTCTGCAAGTGTCATGATGAGCTTTGAATATTACACTAATACTAGGTGTGAAGCTATATTGACCAATCTAGATCAGATAAGTAAACCATTTGTGACCTCTCAGTAGGTTTGTTGCATATCTTTAGGAATTTCCCCAAATTTGTATGCCCTAGATTAGTATCCTTAACCTCTGAGTAGTCATCCTAGAAATTTGACTTTGTTGGAACACCTTGAAACTTAAAGACCATAGGTTTCAATGTCATTTTCTTGCCAAGAGAGCTTGATGAAGATGCCATAATATCTACACAAAGGATGTCCATTAGTTCAGAATTAAAAATGAAAAGGACTACAACAATCCTTGGTCCTATCCTAAATAAAAATCCTTAAAATTAGATGCTTGGAAAGCACAAAACAACCCCACTATCCCTTAATTGTGAATGGTGCACCTAGCTCACCTAACAAGTGCACCAGATGTGCATATTCTCAAAACAAAAATTCAAATTAAAAAGTGCACACTAGCGCACCTTAAGTTTGGAGACCCCCTTTATTTTTAAGTTTTTAAAAGTTTATATGGTTTTTTTTTTCTCAGAGCTAATTTTGAAGAAATGGGTGGACATTAGTACACTTGGATAGGTGTGCTAATGCACACCCATTCAGAGGTGGAGTAATAAACTTTTAAAGGTTTTTGGGTTTCATGCTTTATTTTAAACTTTCTTACATTAGGTTTTGCAAAATGGGTGCGCATCAGTGCACTTGTGCGCACCTTATTTTTGAGTGTTTTGACTTATATTTGTTTGTTTATAGGATGGAATAGAAGGAGT
The DNA here is from genome assembly GCA_028749045.1 of Cupressus sempervirens. NCBI lineage: Eukaryota > Viridiplantae > Streptophyta > Pinopsida > Cupressales > Cupressaceae > Cupressus > Cupressus sempervirens. The sequence goes on along the minus strand of CM053790.1, from coordinate 73,416,361 downwards.
TAGAAGGGGGTAGAGAAATCACACCTAAACGGGAGCATAGTTGTAGTTGGGAGTGGGTGTAAGGAGAAGTAAAGTTGTGCCAGAAGCAAAATGTGGGGATATGAACCAAGGTGAGAAGAAATGAAAAGTGAAGGGGGCTTTATAGGCCCCCCTTTGCCACTTAGCAATATGGAGGTCCACACCTCTGGGGTTGCACAACTACATAGCTATGGGGGTGCGGCCCTAAAGATGCATTCATGGATTTGGAACATTAGCGCACCTAATTGGGTACACTGGTGCACCTTTTTTCTTAAAAAAAAGGCTCTTTTCATAAAATACCAGCTTGGGTCAAGATTTAATGCCAACTAAGGGACCAATAGTATGTTGAAAAGGGATTTAGACCCTGGACTAGTGCTGCAATAGTAGAAAATAAAGTAGGGGGTTCCCATTCTAGAGAGGAAATGGGACGTGCATTGTGGAACCACAACAAGATGAACTTGAACTCGACACTAAGGATTGCAAAGGTGTTGCATATGTGCTCAACCTTTGAAGAGTGTGATTGGAAGGAGTATTAGATACTGGTAAAGTTACTAGTGTTTGAATTACTACTAGATCCTTTGGCTTGGGTGTCAAATAGTCTCTTCAAGCTTATCCTTTTTTGCCTCATTTCTTTGAATTGCACCTTGAACTTGTGCTGGAGGTTCAAGTATCTTTTTCAAGTCTTCCTCTATTAGGGGATTGATGTTCTCAATAATGACATCAAAAATATCCTTTACTATGATAGTTTCAGTACTTACACTTATTATCTATGAAGGGCTAACATTCAACATTTGTGAATCTTGTACACTTTGTTCTTATTGCTGCTCTTTCTTAGTTGTTTCCTGATCATCTACATTCATTTTAGTACTTCCCTCAACTGTGCCTTCATTATTTTCATCATCTTCATCATCTTTAACCTTAATAGGCTTATGTTCTCTTGCTTTTAATGTGGCTAGCCCATATGTAATTTTCCACATTTGTGTGGTCTTCTTTACAACATCTTCTATGTTGTTCTATAATATGTTGAATTTTCTATATTTAGGGACAAATCTAACAATACATTTCTTTATGGCTTTAGATATATGTGCCTTGCTAAGTTCTAGCATAACTTGAGTGGGGGTAGCTTCTCTAATTTGCCTTCCTGTATCTAAATACTAGTGCCATTTTTGCTCAACTCTTTCATATAGGCTTTTAGGTATGGAGTTAGCAATCTCTAGAGGAGCTTTCTTAAAAGTAGCCATCATGGCATATAATGCATCCTCCACTTGATTCTTTTCGACTTTTCTAGGATTTTCAAAATCAACGTGAGAAAAACCTGATAAATCTTCTTTATTTCTAACATTTTCACATAAGTTTTCTAGATCTGAGGATGGATTATGACTCACCACTTAAAATTGGCTATTGTCATTAGATTTAGTTCTTCCCTCATCAGTTTCAGCCTAAGCAATATATTTTCTCCTTGGTCTTTTTTGTGCTCCACCTTCCTATTATGTAGGTTTGGCTTTCTTTTTAGCCTTTCATGCAATGACATGTGTACTAGCCCTTGTGGTAGGTGTTGTTGGTTTGGGTTGGCTTGGTTTAGAAACCTTCTTAGGTCTTGTCACTGCTTGTGCCTTAACCTTTCTCTTCTTCTGATCAATAGGAATAGGTGTTTCCTTGGCTTCTTCTTCCTCAACACCTTTTATAGTTTTTGTTTCTTCCTCTTGCTGATCCTTACCTTGTCCTCATGTCAATGCAAGTTGTGCTTGAATATGAGTGTCTTCTTCCTCTTCATCTTCTTGCTCAACACCTTCACCAAATTTTTCTTTTAGTTTTTTTTACCACTTTATACTTATTTTTGATGATAGAGGTAGTCTTCAACTCCATAGTAATCTTTCACTTGGCCATCTCATAGTTGCCAAAGGCTTTGGCATATTTGTCTACTTTTTCTACAAGTAATGTTGTTATTACTGCAGAGGCCTCATCAACATTAATTTCATAACCTAATGACCTTAGCCATGTCACTTTAGGAATTTCTACCTGAACAAATGTGTGATCAACATCAACTAGGACACAAATATCATCATAATATCTTTCCACTAATGATACTAGAATCCTTAATATCTTCTTCATGGATTGTTTGAAATCCTCAAAATAACTATTCATTACTGACTCAAAATTTTCATCTAACTATTCAATAAACTCTCCTATTTGAACTAAAATAGGCCTATTTGTCTTCCATGCAATAGTACCAAATGCAGGAAATGTATTCTATACATAAAAGAAGATACATATCAAAATAGATCTGAATTTACACTAAGCACTCTTTTTTTTCCTTATTGCTCATAACTTTTTAATTAATTATTGTAGCTACAACTTGACAAGATCATATGCATGATCCTTCTTCACAGTCTTGTAGCCCATATCTATTGCAATGCAAGGTACACTATTTAATCTACTTGATTCACAAAATAAATGTGCAATTAACCTTACTACAAAATCTATCAAAGGATCTATGATGGTGTCTATGGTCATTCCTTTCTTGTTTTACACAATTCCCGTGTTCTTTTCAATGACTTCTTTGGACTCACTTCTCATAGTCTTTGGCTGATCTAAGTTTGGATACCTTGTTACCCTATGGATTATTCTCTTTGTGATTTTGATTGGTCCATTATCTAACCACATTGATCTATCATGAATTCTACTCAAAAAAATCTTGATCCATTCAGTTTTGAAAATGTTAGGGAAACCTAGGGCACAATTTAACCCTTTCTTTTCTACTATCTTGAATTCTTCCCTTAACACACCATTTTCACATAATTTTCCATAAGCTTCTCTGATTTCCATGTCATGAATACTACCAATCTTATAGTTATAACATTTTCTGACATCTTGAATCATTAAAACTTTTGGTGGTATCATAGATAGCACACTAAAGGGATCTTATTTGTATGCTAGGTCTAGAATGGCCTTGAAAATAGGTTGTTTTACCTCATTGCTAACCAACTAAACATTTAAAACCTCTTTTCTCTCTACATATTTTTCTTTTGAAGAACTAGATGCCATTTTATAAATCTAGGGTTTACAAAATTTGAAACAACATAGCTCAACACAGGATAAATACCTTGTAAATCCTAATGAAATGATGTCAAATAGCTTTTCAAATATCCTTCAAACAATTTAGATGAAATTTCAAGATCACCTTTAGCTCTTCTTGTTTTCTCTCAAATTTGAATGATGTTAAATGAGTAGAAATTGATCAAATACCCCTTTAAGGTACTACAATTAAGGCTAAGAGCTTACATAGCTATAAGCTTGGCATCGACTAATTTTTGGCTCACTCGACATCCACTAGTATTTTCATTTGTTCAGAAACCATTATGACCTTGCCATCAACTAGCCAATCTATTAGCTTGACATCCACTAGCATTTCACTTGGCAACCATAGGAAACTTTTGATGCTCGACAGTAAAATGAAAAACTAACAAAACTTAAAGATTTTTTTTTATTCCTTATAACACCTTACATCTTTATTCATGCTTATGTAATCCTTTTAGAACTAAATCCTCTAGAACTAATGTATTGTATAACTTTGAAATATCAGTCCCACATATCTCTTGATTTTTGAATTTGATGAGTTGTGATCACATGACACATTGGGTGAAGTGATCCCTTCTGTACTTGATGTGCTGCGATCCTCCTTTCTCTTCCATGTATTGTTCATTTCATTTCTGATATTTTCAACATCTACCCTATCTTTTCCTTTATTAAACTCACAAATTGGTGCCTTTGAACTTGTTGGCCAATGTCAGTTATTGTGACCAATCTTCAAACAACTAAAACCTATGTTTTGACTCAACCACCTTTTGTAGTCACTCCTAAAGTGTGTTCTAATATAGTTCTCAAGAATATGTCCATACTCTTGACAATAATGACAAATATACCTCGTATTATAATCCCAATTATAAAAGTTTCCATTTTTCTTTCCCTTTTCTTCTTTGTTTGATGACCATATTGAGTTGGATCAGCACTCAAAAGCTCTATGCCCATACTTCTGACAGTTGTAATGATATCCTTCAAATCTTTGAGTGTGCATGGTCTTGGTTCTATATTCATGTCCCTGATGACCTTGTTTGTTGCACTTATGGTAGTGACCCATGCTCTTCTACTTACCATTCTAATTTATAGTCTTGTTCTTGCACACATTGGTAGTATGTCCTTTCTTACCACAATTATGACAAGTAGGTTTGGAATTCTTACCTTTGTTACTCCTTCTTTCAAAATTTTTGATGATTCTCCTTCTTTAGTACTTGTGTATCCCAATCTAGATGTATCATTATTAGATCTAGGGGATCCCATCAATTGTTCAAAGTACTTGATGACTTCACTAGGTTTATTGAAACTTTCAGCAAACTCGTTTTCCCTTTTTAGGTCATTACTCAACTATTCATTCTGTAACTTTACTATTGTTATCTCAATGTCCTTGGTATTCAGTTCATGGTTGGAATTCATCAATTGACCCAAAGTTTGTAAGTGCATGTTAATAATCCTGGTTATCTTTGATGATCTCTCTTCCAATCTGCTAGTCAAAACTCTTTTGTCATCTTCAATCATGGCTTTGTCTTCCACTACTTTCTTTTTTTGTTCAATCACCTCACATAGTAATATGGCTTGTGATTCTTTCTCTAACTTGAGATTTCTAATTTCTTTAGCTTGGGCTCATTTCTTTTCCATTAGATCTACAATTGTTGCATCAAATTCATTTGAGTCTCCATTTGCAAATAGCTTAGTAGTGTCCATCTCTCTATATTGTGTGTTATTATCCTCAATAGAAATTTACATCCTTCTCATTAGTGATTTCTTTAGGTCATCTCTTGCTTCATTCAACTAATGTAGAATGATTTGTACTTCAATTCCTTGATTCTCAATGATCTTTCCCAACTTGTAGACTTCCATTTCCAAGATCTTTCCTCAAAGTTAAAAAGCTTCTCTTTCAGAGAACTAAGCTCTAATACCAATTGTTGGAATTATAATAGGAAAGGTAAACTTTTGAGAGAGGAAGTGGGGGGGGGGGGGAGGTGAGGGGGTGGGGGGTGGGGGTGTGAATCAATGCTTCAAACTTTTAAGCCATAAAATATTCACCACACATCCATCTCACATATTCAATAAGTAAACTCAAATACCATGTAAAGCATGTACATCTAAACCATGTAAAAAATTAAGCATTCACACATATATGACACTAGATATGATTACCTAGAAACGCTCCAATGAGAAGGTAAAACTAGGGTGGGGATGACATTCACAAATCTTCACTACTATAGTAATAAAGTGTATCCAATGAAGGTTACAATGTTTGATCATGAACCATGATCTACCCTTATGAAAGGTCTACCTTGTTAAAGACTTACAAATACTATTAGGTCTTACCCTTTTCAAGGATTTCGATGCCCTATTAAAAGTGTGCCTTGTTAAAGGATTTTAACTTACAGTTAAGTAAGAACCTTGTTAGAGGATTTCAATATAGCTTGTTAGGACTACTCTGTTAAGAGATTTAATTGATTCACCTATTAGAATGTCTCAGCATTGATCTTGTGGTTAGCATTTTGTTGCTTGATGATAGATCACTTCTAAACTAATGTATACTTGATCATTTTTTATCAGATGTCTCTTTTTTCTATTCACTATTTCCTTCCTCTATTCTCCTTTAACTGATTCTACAATACAATTTCAGATCATAATACCTTGATCACCATGAATGTCCTAGTTTGCGCATGCAACACTCTCCTTGAGCATTCATTATTGCTCTTTTACCCTCTCAAAATATTTAGGGTTTGTCCTCCTTAAGAAGACCTAGGTGACTTAGGGTTAGGTATGAATCAATAGCTGTGATTCACCCATTTTGCCACTTAAACCTTCCCTTTACCTAATTGGATGCATGTAATGGTTAGAGATTCTAGCTTAACATCCATCCTTATCACCAAAATATCCTAATTCAATCTATAAGTCAGCTCAGAAATAGTTTACATAGTAGTTTGTGCCAATACAAACAATTATGACAAAACTGTGTTACTTGGCATCTGTGGTCCCTAATGCTTAGCATATACTAATTTCAGTACTGTGACTTGGCATCTAAATGACTTGGCATGCATTGCTTGCTTGAATCCTGAATCACTCAACATATACTATCTGCTTGACACTAGAGTGACTCAACACTCACTATTGACTTGGCATTCTCTAACTTATACATGTTGTGCTTGGCATTTACTATTTGTTCAACATGAACTAAGTAAATGAATTAAGTGTATAGACACTCGTCAAAACCAATCTGAGATCAATAGTGATACAATACATTACATATATGCCAATCCAAAATAAAATTCAACAAAGTCAACTACAACACAAGTTTCACAAAAATACACAAAGTTAGCTCAACTATTGGCACTCAAGTTGTGAAGACAAACTTAATGAGGTTCTGATACTCAACAACCAATGTTAACACTTGGCATCATCATGCTCTTGGTAGATGTAGAAGCTTGGTTCATACTAATCACTTCCAAGTAGTCTAAACTTGGTCAACACTAGTGACTCAATGAACACTATGAAACTTGATATATAAACTGAATCACTTGATTGACATTCCTTGGCTTGGTCAACAATAGATTCACATCACTGACACTATGTACTTAGTAGAAACTAGAGAGTATGATTGACACTGTGCAACTCAATTAGTATTGTGAGTCACTAATAAACAAACTTGACCATAATGTCAACAATCTCCCCCTTTGACATTGGTGACAAAAATACTTATCAATCCAAAATTGAATACTCAAAATTTTTAGGTCTAAACATTTCTTTTTATCTCCATCCCATGTCTTCAACTCAGTAACATACTCTATTTTTGAAAATTTTCAAATTTGTTTTTATAAAGAATATTTTTTGATTATCTGTACATGTATATGTATAATATTATGTAGCTTCCCCATACATATATACACATGTTATAATTTTATTTATATATACACACACACACACACACACACATACTTCTCTTATCTTCTCCTCTTTTATCTATCAACATCTTTTTCATATTTTTGATATAAATCCCAAAGGTGTATACTACATGATGATGCCAAAATATGACAAGAAGTCAGAATGTACCTTCAAAATTAGTGCCATTGTCTTGTCCCAATTATCTTGTAACACCTTACTTACATGAAATGCAATTTGTACTTCTGTTGATAACTTCATCATGTGATCAACTATTGAGAAGCTATTTTCATGGATGAGAGTTTTGGCATGTGCAATGTATTTTTGCAATGCCTCCATGTTTGGGAGAATCATGCCTTGGATGTCTACAATCGTGGTCCTTATTCTAGCTTCTTCACTTAGTAATTTTTCTTACAAATTTGTCAAATATCAGATTTTTGAATACTGAGCAAAACTATAGCTTGGGTCAAGTGACAACTAGTGTGCACTTTCCTTCAAGTCTTCATCTGTCTTAGATATTTTATCTTTGATTTCTTGAGTGAAGATAGATGTATAAAAAAAATTACTAAATAATTAAGTCACATTATTTGCAGAGGTTTCCAATGAGCTGAGAATAGTAGACAATGCTAGTTGATTTATTGCACTTTTCTATGCAACTTGCTCAATACTTTGTTCTCAAATTTTCTCTCTATTCTCTATACAAACTTTTCTTTTCCATTTATATCTTCATTGAATTTATAGATAACTTGTGCTAACTAAAACAAAATAGGTTGTGTACTATAAACGTTAGTGCTTAGTGCATCTACAAGTATGTTCTTGACATCTTCAAGCACTTGGTTTTCTCTGGTCTTCTCTTCTCCAAGCTTCTACTTCTTAGCTTCTGTTCACAATAATTCACCTATGATGTTCATTTGATTAGGATTTGGAGTAGATATATCCCAATTTTGGATAACTATATCCTCATCTATCTCAATGGCTTCCTATTTACCTTTTTCCTTACTAGAAACTTTAGTACTCGTTTAAGGGTTGCTCTCAACTATCCTTGTGCTTACTATTTTCACACTTGGAATTGTAACAATAGTAGAAATAGAAGGTCTAGCAAAAAAAGTAGATATTTCACTAACAATAGAAATACCTTGTTGTTGGGAGCCAATCTGATGATGGTGGATGAAACTAGCTGCTTGGTAGATGAAGTGCTTATCACTTCAGTCAATATGGTACTTAGCTGAATAGGTGAAAAGATTGGTTTGGTGCTAGGTATTGTAGTGTTTACCTCAACCAACTTAGTAGATGCTTTCTTTGAGCTTGATGGCATTAAAGTTTTGCTCAAAGAATAAGGAAATAAGGCCATAACTGCTACTGCTATCTTCTCTAGGTTAGTTTCCTCAATACTCTAAATCTAAGGGACATTCTCCTTATTAACTTCCTATTCTTTCTCCTTATCATCTAGATTTACATAATCCTTTATTTCTACATCTTCTTCATCATTAATATAATTTTCTATGTTATCATCTTCATCCTTTTTATCACTAACATGAACAAAAAAGTGACTTAGTTGATGAAGGTTATAAATGTTCTTCCATGTGGTAGTAGTCATCTTTACTATGGATTATATGTTTTTATTAGCAGAAGACATGTATTAAATTTCAAAGTGAGCTTTTCCTATTTTTCTTCATGGAATGTTTTACCTCTTTGTTATTGGGACTCAACATGAGTTGCCTTAGAGTCTATTCATAGATGTCTTTTGTAGTTTTCTTAGCATTTTCCCCTATTGTCTTGATTTCATACATAAGCTCATTTTGAATTTGTTGTAAAAGTTGATCAAGAGAGTATTGAACCATATACCTAACTTTGCAATCATCATGTCTTCAACTTGATTTTTCTCATCTATAGTCCTAGTTTCATATCTGAGTACCTTGAAGTTTGTCATTCCAAATCCTCTTTATATTTCATTTAAATTTTCTTGGAATGTAGGTGGAGGATTTTTAAAAATAATTTCCTTTGCATCCTCCTCACCCAACTTCAATTTCTTTCTAGACCTTGATGATCTTCTAGTGAATACTACAATACATGACTTGATAGGTCTAGTTATGATAACCTTACCTTTCTTCCTAACCGGCTCTTCTTATTTAGACTTTGTTTCTCTTATTTCATCTTCTTCTATATCATCTCCTTTTCCTTTAGTCAATAGGAGAGTAGAATTTCTTTCCTTAGCTTTGCTATCCTCTTCTTTCCATTGTTGATTGCTTGATGAAGCTTGATTTCAATTTCTATTCTAGCTTTGGCTTAATCATAGTATGTGGCCTTAGGATCCACATTTTCATTCAAAAATGCCTCAATGATATCCTTGGTGTCATCAATGTTAACTTCATAGCTTAGAGGCTTAACCCACACCACTCTAGGTTTGACTGCTTGAATGCACACTATGTCAAAGTCTATCATGAAAGAAACATAATCATTGTAATCTTCTACAGGTTTCTTTGGAATTCTATATCATCTATTCATCTTTTCCTTAAATGAATCAAAATAATTTTCCATGATACTGACAAAGTTCTTACCCATCTTTGCTATATATTCATTAATATGATATAATACTATTAAATCTTTTCTCCATACAACTAAACCTTTAGAAGGGAAAAGCTTTTGCACAAAGAAGAATAAATAAGTCAAGAGTGAACCAAAATTACATAGATTGTTCTTTGAATTCCCAATGCTCTCCATGTTCTTATTGAACTGATTCAAGATTAGCTTGGCAAGGTTAAAGGACATGTTGTTCTTCACTATCTTGAGAGCCAGATCAACTACCCCACATGACACACTATTGATATGACTAGAGCTATAGATCTTATGAGTGATCAAATTAATTCCAAATTTCAGCTCCATGTTAGTCACATTACTGATCTTCATACCTCTTCCATCCCACTTGGCAAGAGTTTTATTTTCTAGTTCTTCCCGACTTAGGGTTTTGGTAGTTTTAGCTTTGTTAAACATCAGGAGTCTTGTTATCTTGTGAATCATTTTCTTTGTGATTTGAATAGGCTGCTCCAACCATAACTACCCATTATGTACATGGTTGAGAATAAACTATTACAACATATGTGGAATGTGTGTTAAAATTTTGGTCTCCAAATATTGATGCTCGAGTTTCAACACACCATTAGCACATAACTTGTTCAAAGATTCATCCATCTCTATGGTCCCAATTTCTTGAATCAAACAAAAAAAATGTGAATGGATATCCTAGCAAGTAATAGCTTGGGTGGAATTTGTGATTGAGCTCTAGTTAGGTCAAGCACTTCTGTAATTGGTAGACTCAACTTGAAGATTGGGGCCTTCCATTCAATTCCATGAACCAACATCTCAGATCCTTTCCTAGTTTTGCTTCTAGAGGATGCCATGCTTGGTACAGTTTATGAAAACACAAAAATCTGTAGCAAAAAATACACTGATCATTGGGAAGCGCCAAAATCACTCTTTGCAATAGTTCTTCAAAAATTCAAGGTGAAAAATGAATTTTATTTCCTTCCTTTTAACTAATTTTTACTTTTTAAGCACCATTAATGCTTGGTACAATTGCTCATTTGGTGAAAAACTATCTTCCACTTGGTTCAACCTTAATGCTTGATAGAGTCATTAATAGCTCGGTGTCCATACAATGTTTTAATGTATCCTAACCTAGCTCAGCATGGTCTTGCAACCTGACCTAGCTCTGTAAGGTCTCAAATTTTTGTAATCACTCAGTGATCCCTTTGCATCTTGAATGCTAAAATAGATCTCCCCTTTTTTTTTGGCTAGAACTGATGTGAGATGTTTACTTTAGGGTCTTAGTTCCAATTATTCTTGTGGGAATTCAAGTTGACATGTTTGAGTCACCCAACTCTTGAGTGACATTTTCTTCATGATTTAGACTTGCATTCTTAGAAGACTTTGGAATCCATTGCTACCTCATTTGCTTTCTAATATTGTCAACTCTAGATTTCTTTTCATCTACAATTATTCTAGTATTCATATAATTCTTGATAAGGTGTCCAAGTTCTATATAAATAAAATATCTTCTAGTGGTGTCTCTTTTTCTCATGTGATGTTTAACACAATTTTCTCTAATGTGTCCAAATTCTCCATAGTAATGGCATCTACACCATGTGTTGTAGTTCCATCCAAATATAGCTTTCACAATCTATTCTGCTGGATTCAATATCTTGGTTTTGCATTTAGAAAATTTGTGTCCTTTTTTATTGCACTTGTGACATTTACCTTCAAACTTAGGTTTATCCTTGCATTCTCTTGCTCTATGACCATGCTTATTGTAATTGTAACACTTTCCATTGAATTTTTCTTTACAATTACTCCAATATTTATTCTATGTATGACCTAACTTACCACAATGATTACAAGTAGGCCTTTGATTCTTTTGAGCTCCTTGCTTGGATGATTCACCTTCTTTTGTGTATCTTATTCTTGCTTTGCCTTTGTGTTTGTACTAACTTTCTCATTCAATTGATTAATGGCTACTTGAGATTTCAACATTCTTTCATTGGTTTATTTTTTAATATTTAGATCATTCTCTAATCTTAGATCCATGATTTCTTCATTTGCATTAGTAAGTTGATCAATGAAATCTACTTGTTGAAGGGATAGATGTTGAATTTTATTATTCTTTCCTTCTATCTCTTCCTTCGCTTTGTCTTTTTCTTCCATGACTTCACATAGTCTTATTGACTAGATTTCTTGTTCTCTTTTCAGCTTTCCAACATCTTCTTGAAGATTTCATTTCTTTTCCAAATAGGTCTTTGATTGCCTGATCAGCTTCATCTAAATTTCTTTCTAGATAGATATCTTTAATTATTTCTTCAGTGAGATTGTCATTCATTTGTATTGCAAGATCTTTTCTTATTTTCAATGATTGAGAGAGTTGCTCCTTTACTTTCTTTAGATGACCAATGGCTAATTCCAAATCCAACTTTTTATTGTCAATAACCTTATCTAGCCTATATACCTCCATTACTTCTGATCTTTTCTTAAGCCGTAAAAAAATTCTTTGAGAAACACAAAGCTTTGATACAAATTGTTGGAAATATGAGATAGCCAACGTTACTAATGGGGGGGGGGGGGGGGGGGGGGGTGTTGAATCAGAAACAATAAGAATTCAACTTATTTCATCAATTAATCCTTCATATAATATTCTAATCTAATTGCACGCATGAAAAAATGAAAGCATTAAAACATTCATAACACTTTGACACAAGATATGGTGACCCAAAAATCTTCCAAATAGAAAGTAAAACTAGGGTGGGGATGATACCCAAAAGCTTTAGTATTGTAGTATAAAGTTAGCTAGTTAAGGCTTACAATTGATCACTTCTAATGATCTTCCTTGTTAGAATCAATAAGGACTACTAGGTCAACCTTGTGAAAGGATTTACAAAACATAAAATGAAGTAAGAACTTGGTAAAGAGATTTGAAAAATATTGTTAAGTCTACCTTGTGAAAGGATTTATATGATACACCTATCAAACCAATGGTTGATCTCTAATCTGCAACTCTAATTTGTCAGTTGAGATTCCTTTGAAATGTAAAGATCAACTTGTTATGATAGATAAATCTTTTCCATCCCTTATAATGCTTGTAGCCTTCTTAATTCAAAATTTTGCTCATATGCTTGCTTTTCATCAAAATTATCATATTTGGATGTAATACAATACATTACATATATACCAATCCAAAATAAAATTCAACAAAGCTGGTTATAACACAAGTTTCACCCAAGTACACAAAATTGGCTCAACTATTGGCACTCAAGTTCTGAAGACAAACTCGATGAGGTTTTGATACTTGAAAACCAATGTTAACACTCAACATCATCATGTTCTTGGTAGACATTGAAGCTTGATTCATACTAATCACTTCCAAGTAGTTTGAACTCAGTCAACACTAGTGATTCGGTGAACATTGTAAAAATTGACATATAAATTGAATCACATGGTTGACACTCCTTGGCTCAGTCAACACTAGATTCACATCACTAACACTACAAACTCAATAGACACTAAAGAGCATGGTTGACACCATGCAACTCAGTTAGTACTGTGAAGCTTAGTTTACACTATCACTGATGAACTCAGTAGATACTACTTGTCATGAATTGAACGTTGACTCTGGAACTTAGTAGTAACTAGATTTCTCGATTAACACTATAAACTACAAGATAAGCTCAGTAGCTAATAACCATTTGACTAAGTGTGAGTCACTAATAAACAAACTTGACCATAATGTCAACACCGTTTCCTCAATAGAAACCACATTAAACAAAAGAAAAGACAATGAAGCAACAAAAAGAAATATCTTGTTCAAGACATTGATAGATATTCATTTGCTGTAATGCCATTTTGAAAATACATGAGAGGAGATATCTAATAACCCCATATACACTAGGGCTTGATGTCCTCTACAAATAGAAAATCTATGAGGAATGTTAAATTATTTCAATTCAAGATTACTAGAATATATATTACTCTATTGACAATATTATAGTACCTTTGGCTACAATGAATCTGACAAGGACTAATATAATCAGAAGTACAAAAATTCCAAATGTGTTTGCCACAAGCTAACTTTGTCCAACTACAACAATGAAATGCAAAAGGGAGAGAGACATTTGGCGGAGGATGAATAAGAGGAAAAATTGGCAAAAAAACATGGATGAAGGAATGAATTAGAGTCAACAAGAACTAAATTGATGGAACCATATCCAACACCTTTGTGGATTTGGGATAAAGCTAATGATATAGTAGGTGATAATGACCTAGATGGAAGGCATCAATAGTGAGAGAGGAACTCTCATGAACCATGTAGGAAGTGAATAAGCCCAAATAGAATACAACTCTAAATGTCTCTTCTTGTAGAATACAGGAAGGAAAGTCATAGTAATAGAGAGCTCTATCCATCGGTTGGACATTATGCTAAGAAGGGTGAAAAACAAAGCATTGAAGTAAATAGAGGTGCCTTCCTCTATGTCATCCATTTTTGCACGGAAGAAAATTCTGTGTAATTAACACACTCGTTGTAGTCTAGCATTGATCAACAAATTGTGCAATGTCAATGCCAATGTGGGGAAATATTATAGTTTCCAACACTGATAATTTATGGTGGAAAAGAAAGTCATTGTACTTACTTGGAAGATTCTAAATATATAAATGGAGGAGCTTCTTTTCATAAGCAAAATCTCTCTATCAATGCAAGCTTCCATAAGCTCCATTTTTCCCAAACCATACTCTTTTGTTGTAAAAGCTATGCAATGACTTTTACTTTTATCATATGGATTGGAAAATTGTGAGTTTAGCTACACACCATCATTGTGTTGTAAACATTAACAATCTATCTCAAGCACCACACAATCTGAAATGTTATAGAGTTGTCCATAACAGTTGAGATCTCATCCATGAAAAAAAAACAAAATGAAAAGTTGAACCTCGAGGCATCTTTCACAACGGTAGGGGATGAAGCATTAGATGGTAGTGCCATTATGAGCAACACTATAATAATCAATTAATACAAAAGATTAATGTCATTGGATAATAAACAAAGTGAAACATTATTTGTAAGGCCTAAATTAGCATTTCCTTACAAAGAACATTATGCACAAATTTTTAACTAATTTCTATTCAAACACAAACACTATTCAAAATAGGATTTCTACCAATGGATAATAAGAAATACAAATATAGAACTCTTCTTGATGTTTAGCATGCTGTTGAATGTCAGCCTTTAACTATGTTCTCGTAAACTACTAAGACCATTGTGATTTCTAATGATAATAGTAATCTAACCATTATTGTAATTGTAACCTGGATCCCAAACCTTATTCAAGAATGGAAATATAATTGCATGAAGGAAAAGGAGAAAACAACCTGTATTTACTATTTATCTTCAACTTAGGTTATGTATATTTTTATCATCTTGGGAGGCTATTTAATATCTTTATATTTTGTTGCAACATACAGTTTTGATATTTTCTAAACAAAGGAAGAGAACAAATTTTTTAAATTACAATTAAAGGCTTTTTTGAATGGAGTCTTAGATTTCTCAAATTCTCTCTCTACACAATTTTTCTTGGATATATTCTGGTATGAGGTTGCAAGATTGTGGAAAGCTAGAAGAGAAGTGTTCCTACAAGAGAGACATGAAAGTAGTAACAATGGAGAAAAAGGATGGTCACAATTTTTTTGAAATGAGTATAGCAATTGGAGTTGGGTTAAGGATATTTGAAGGGTAGTGAGAGAATATTCAAAATAATCAACTATCATGAGGACTGAGATGAAGCCCTTCTCATCATATCTTAACAAAGACTTAAAGATAACTGTAGGGTAAAGAATTGTCACAAAATCATGAGGTGAGGAGTTGAGAATAGAGGAATCATCCTACCAAGGCAACATGATTATGAGAAGATTGGCACATTTATGAGATGACAAAGTGATGATGTCATAAAAATTATGAGAGGTGGCAATTACATCGGTGATTCTAGTATGGAACATTGACATGAAGAAGAAAAGTAGTGTTTGAAGGAAATGTTGTGTGTTTCAAAAATGGAAATGTCATGAAGACAGGTCCAGCTATATATTGTTCCTTCACATAGGATTTGAGACCTGCACTAGAAATTATTACATTTTGATGGGTTTCTTCAATTTCATTTTGTTTCTTTTCTCTCTAGAGTCAATCAAATGTTACTAAGGGGCACAGTTATGGCAGAGAATGAATAAGGAGCCACAAAGAGCAACACTTGTAAAGGTAGAATTCACTATGTTCTTTTGATGTTATGGTTACATTTTTAAAAGGATGGTTGCTATTATAAGAGAGGTATAACTATTTTGAAAGTTGTGTGGCCTTTTCTTTTTTAGGTAGTGGCATTGGAGATTCTATCAATCTTGGAGGCTTTTTGATTTTCAAGTTCAAATCTCCCTCTTTCTTGTTAGGCCTTGATTTTATGGAATTTAAAAGAAGTGTAAGGGGTTGTATGCAATTTTTTAGATATTTCACCTATGAATTTGAATTGAAAAATGAGGGAAGTTTGATAGTCATAACTAAACCTTAATTTTTGGACAAAGATTCAAAAGTCTGAGATCGTTATTTAGAGAAGGCGATTTCTAGTTTCAACCTCACCTATAAGCACAAACATGGTAAGTAACTATTTTTGCAGGTGGAGCTAGTCATGAGACCTAATGGAGGCATATTCTCCTTAAAAGGATATGAGAAGCCTTATAATTTTTTAGTTCTTTCTTCTCTCTTTTGGCATGCAAAAGAGAAATTCAACAACTACTACTGATTCCTATTATATTCTGGGCATCTTTCAGTTGAAATGGGTGAAAGTATTAAGAGTGATTATTTTATTTTCATTTGAGATTATATACTTCATATTGATTATCATAAACTCACAACCTTGTAAATTCAATTGGGAAAGATTAAAAATGGTAGAACTTTGTATATATTGACCACCTATAAGTTCATGATCTTGGGCACATCTAATTAGTAGGGGTTGAAAGAATATAGTAGCAAGGTTGTTTTATACTGGACTTTGAATATTATGTTGACCATCTATAAGCCTACTATAACATTGGAGTCTAACTACAACATGCACTTCCAATAAAAATAAAAGCAACTTAATCACTGCTATTGTTTAAGAGATAGAGATATATTTCAAAAAATTTAAAATTAAATAAAGAACATCATATGTGATCAAAATTCCATATTTAAATGGCACTCAATAGTTTCTAGAAGTCAAGATACATCACTCCAATTAGTTGTAAACATCCAAATCTACTTATTGTATCCTCATAAAGCAGACATAATAATTCAATTTCTAACTACAGTAAAATACATAAGAAATCCTCACATTGTAACTATACTCTTTGGCATTTGAAAATATATAAATTTGTACATAAGAAAAGATTAAAAGAATATGTAGACTGCAAAGATACATTCATGCAACTTTTTCAAATTTCTAAAACATATTGAAATGTAATGCCCACCCGTAGTTTGCTTTATATTATATATGTTGAACTCTTTTAGGCCTATTTCATACATGTGTTAGTTTTAGAGATATATGGTATGATACTATTTCATTACTTGAAAATATCATTTATGATTACATAGTTGATTATATTTCATGTGTTGTATAATGATTATGATTAATTACATGTTAATATTTCTTTAATGATTCTTAGTTAGTAAATATGATTGTTTTCATAATGATGTTAGACGATATATCTTTAATGATGATTGCTTTACATCATAGTAATGCATTGTTATATTTGAGCATTTGATGAGTTGACTTATGATTCATTATGGTACTTACCCCATACTTGCATGTGTATGGTGTGCATGTCTGTTTTATTTTTATGTCTAAGGTGTTTGACATGGTTAAGGGAGGGAGTCATAGTCACCTACTAGTCGGGATCTACATAATGTACCACTCCCTACCATTGCTTGTCTAGTTTAGTTATATATATGCATATTTACATGCTTGTCTTTTATGTAGATTGCAAGAACTAAACATCAACTTCTCTGAATTGCTAGGATGAGTGTGCCTTATCACAATAATTCAATGGCAAGAATGGGAAGATAATGATCAAGTCCAACCCCAACTATAGCCTAAACACTTTTCCTGAAAGAAGAACTCGTATCTGACTCTCTATCCCTTTTTAAACCCCAAGTTTGTCTTTCTATGTGTTGTTTGAGTTTGGATTTTGAATAGTTTTGCTTATGTGGATTTGACTATGTTATGTACTTGGTAAAAGGTTTAATTGTGGTATTTAGATCAATCACATAATATTAGAATTATTAAATATTATTTAAATAAAAAGAAGAATTATAATATTAAGATATATAATTAATTGGAAAATTAAATTAATTAAATATCTTTTATTTTATTTAAAGGACTCGATTTAAAAAGTCTAAATATGGAAGTTGGAAAAAAAGGATAAATCAAAATATTAAAGACTAAATATTAATTTATAATAAATATTTGATCAATGATAATAAAATTAGAGTTGCACATAATTGATGGGCTTTAATTATTATTAATGATTAAACTAATTATATGCAATTTAATTTCATAGTAATTAATAAAATTAAAATAAGATTTTTGAGTGGGGAATAAATTATTTACTTTAAAAGAAAGATATTCATTTAGTTTATTATAGAAAGATAGATCTATTTTGTGAAAAGAAAGCAAATAAATAAAGAATATGTATTTATTTAATATTAAAAGAAAGGAGAAAAAAAGTAGAAATTATGTATTTCTTTTATTAAAAAAAATAAATAAAGTGATTTTTTAATTTATTTTTTAAATATAAGAAAACAAAAGGAACTATTATTTTATTTTAGTTGAGTTATTTTCTTTTGTAATTTTACTTATTTTAGAAACCTTAGTTTTATTAGTTTTATTTATTTATTTATTATTTATTAGGAGGTCATTCTAGTCTTTTTTGGGGGGGGAAGAAGATTTTTGTAGAACCAGAAGATAATATAGAACAATTATTTTATGAGACAGGTTATAGGTTATGCATTCAGATTTTGATGTAAAAGATTTTTTTTCAAAGCTTGGGAGTAAAGTCTACAATTGGGTTTTCTTCTTCTTCTTAACAAATCAACTTGGTCTTTGAAGGTAGGGGTTTTAAAATATCTTTGCAATTTATGTTGGAAAGATTGTCTTCTTTGTGTTTTCTTAATTATGAATAAATTTGTTTGTAGTTACTTGTGTGTGAGTTTGAAGGTTTGAAACATGTGATTTTGCTATAACTTTTATTTAATATATTTTAGCAAAATATAAAGATACTTTTAGACACCCACTTGGATTTTATTTAAAATATATATAAATCATATATGATTGTTTTCTATAAACATAGTCAAAGATTGACTATCGTGCTAAAAGGAGGCCTATTTGAGCTTGATTTTTCAATAAGAGACACACAAACAATTACTTATAAATTTTACAAAATACATATTTAGGAAAATATCTTCTTTGTGATTGTAAATAAGTCTATTATGAATACTTTTCTTGATTTTCATGAAGATCCAATAGTTCAAACAAAAGTTATGTTCTTTCTTCTAAATAGGTAAACTTTAAATCTTAATAGTGCTGCTAGGAAGATTCATATTTTACACCATGTGAATGAATTTTTATTTAGGACTGGTAATAAAAAATAATATGTGAAATTAAATTATCTTTCCATCAATATAGGTTGTAGATCTTTACCATTCCATATGAGATTATAACATTTAAAATACCAGCTGATTTACATAGAGAAAATATATAAAAACTCAATGTTATGAACTTTGAAAATGTTTTCTCTTTATTTTAAATATTATTGATTTAACATATAAAATATTTAATTCTAAACTTATTATATAATTAAAAAACTAAATTTATCTAAACTTTTATAACCTTTATATAATCAAACAAAACTTCTGAAAAGTCTAATCTAAATCATTCGATAGAACATTGTATTATTGGGTGTGTGTCTAATTGAGGTTTTGTGGTATTTCTTTTGTGATGGGTTTTGGAAATTTTAATGAAGTGTTTGATTTTGTGATGGATTTATGTGAACTATTTAGTTGGCCAAACTAGGATGTGCACCAAAGGCGTATTTTAATATTTCTTTTATGATGGTTATTTAACTAGATGTTAGCATGTACTTTATGATTCAAAATTGATACTTATGTTTTATGAGTTTTATGTTGTTGAACATTTGACTTGGGTTTTGAGAACTAAATTATTTTATGGTTGCCTATTAAGGAACCAAGTTCTTTCATTATGGGTGTTGTGGTTCGGGACACAATTGTGATTTATGTGCTTAGGGGAGATTGTCTAGGTATGTGTCTTTGGGAGTGGCTTGCAATAGAGGTTTGAGATTTAAAGTGGTTAGTACCAGGGCAACCTATTTTAAGTTGTGTAAAAAGTGATAACATAGTAATTAAAATATCTTGCCTAGCCCCTTCCTTGAAATACACTAAAAAGATAAGTTAGAGATGTTTGTCTCGCCCATACCTTGAGCGCTTGTATAGGCTAAGGATGAGAATGGGATGATACCTAGTGAGAGGTATGACTAGTTTTTCTCATCTTTATGAGAGGGTATTCTAGTTCTGCATGTGTCATGTTGAGGGTTCGAGGTCTAGAGTGACCAATCCAGGGTAACTCAATGCTTGAGGGTCTGGGGTCTAATGAGAGACTAGTCCAAGGTAACTAAAGTAGTTTGACCATATGATGACACTCCCTAGTATGTATCCTTAGTCTCTTCTATAGATTTTGTATTTTCCTTTGGTGGTGTATTTATTGCCGATGTACTTGTTGGTGGTGTACTTATTGTTGGTGATTTAATTTTATTGATGACAATTGTTATCTAATGGTTATTGTTTGTTGACATGTGGCTTTTGTTCTGAGGTGGATATCCTTTGGGAATATATATCAGGATTTTGGATTTTTATTTCTACTTGGTATATGTATGTTGTTTTGATTGTGATGTTTGTATTGGATTGAGTGTTCATTCTATTTAGATTATCTTTTCTTCTTGAGTAGTATGTGTTACCTTTGAGGTAGTATGCCTTGCTTAGGAATATTTCATGATTGATTAACTTTATGTGGATCATTCATTATCTTCCTTGCATGGTGGGAGTAGGAGCCTGACTAGGTAATCACACGGTCGGGAGGTAGTGTCTTCTTACCATTGGGTCCTCCTTAGACTTACAAATGTTGGATGTTCATTGTAGAAGTTGTACCTTTATCATTCTTATTCCTATCTTGGAGACTTCTATTCCTTTGATGTATTTATGTTATCATATATTCTGATGTATTGTATCTATTCTTGTATACCCTGCAACATGTGTAGTGGATATACTTTCATTGTATTAGTTGTATTTATGTATTGGCTTATGAGATGATGTATCTATTATTTCCTTATGATCATGAACATTGTATTTGAGACTTAACTAATTAATAAAACTTTCTTAAATGTGACTCAATGCAAAGGAACCTTTTAGGAATGAAATTCATATTGTAGTTACATTTGTGTAAATGTTGTATATGTATATACTGCTTCTACGTTATTACTTAGATGTTGTATAAAATTTAGAAAAAAAATAGTACAGTAAAAATTGTAATATGTTAGGTTTATTTCTCTTGGGTTCCTAAGTAGGATGTTATAGAAAGTTTGTGAAGGATTTAAGAGTTTTCACTAAATAGATATACCTTCCCTATCTAAGTTCCAAAGTTATTCTTCTAACCTCCACTTGAAAACTCAATTTAAATTAGGGGAAACATTCAAGCCTCTTAGCCATGATTGATTCCTCAAGGAAACCACGTAAGGGAAATAACACTATACAACCATGAGATTTCCTAGTGCCAAGTAATTTAAAGGCTTAAGACAAAGCTGAGAGAAAGCACACATGGAGGAAATCCAATCCCACATGATTATATAATGGCAACATTGGCAACAAATAGGTGTGTTGAAACCAGTGTGAAAATAAAAGACAATCCCATGAAATTCTAAAGGTCAAGAATATGTATGTAATATGACCATGGTAGGACATTATGTACATTTTTTTCAATGTTATATTAATGAAAAAAAAAAATAGCACTGTTAAAGTGTGCTTCCCATATGCCTATCACAATTACCTTGTTCTGCTTCGATATTTTGAAACTATTTTAAATCTGAGAAAAAATTAGTTACTAAACCAAAAATTGCAATTGAGCATCACATCTTGACAAACTTAGGAAACCAAACAAAAAGGAGAATGCACATCACTACTTGGTTAGTTGATGATCTCAAGAATAATTTG
The DNA here is from genome assembly GCA_028749045.1 of Cupressus sempervirens. Lineage (NCBI taxonomy): Eukaryota > Viridiplantae > Streptophyta > Pinopsida > Cupressales > Cupressaceae > Cupressus > Cupressus sempervirens. The sequence goes on along the minus strand of CM053790.1, from coordinate 73,394,544 downwards.
GAATCATGGGATATTGAAATAGGTGGGCTAGAAAGTACTATATTGCATAGGTTTGAGAAACCCATATTAATTAAGTAAAAGTGCAGTATTGATTAGGAATAGTGAGTTGCTTCTATGATGAGGCTTCTGCAAATCTAGGAAGCTTTTGTGCTGGCAAGTACCAAGATGACTCATATAAATAGATAGTCTTACATGCTTGGAAATTTATTCACTGAAAGAAAAGAAAAGATCTATTTAATGATTTTCTCTTTAGAAGGAACAACTAAATTGACAAAGGAACATGGACTACACTTGATGCTTTGTTTGCATTGAGCCAGTCCATACAATTTATTATTTTCCAAAGATGAGTACCCACATCTCAGTTTTCTAGATTATTTTCATCTAGGAAAGCTAAGGGAAATTGAGGGCTTACTATTTTTATTGGAATGAGTAAAACCATGGATTGTATCTCCTCTATTTCCAATTCATTGACAAAGTTTCCAAGTATCCACATGGCATAAGAAATTGTACTGAATTGATTTAGCACCTATTGCAATAATGAATCTTTTTTTTTTAGGGATGAAGAAAGGATGAAAAATCTGATAGACATAGTTGTGGAAGCCCTAGTACTTATTTCACTTCTCTAGTGTTCACTACTTCATCTTTATCTTTCACTAAATACCAATTACCAATATTGTAAAGTGGAAATCAATAAAAAAAATAAAGTAAATAGAAAAAGAATATTCTAATAATGCATAGCAAGAACAACTTCATCAATGACTTCAACACAGTCAAATTCTGATTGCACACAACAATACAATTTTTATGAAAGAATTTAAAATTAGCTGACAAGATTACTTCTATCTAAGAATAACTATGTATCCTAATAGAAACCCTAGAAAACATAAAATACTAGGAAGAAAATCCAAAATAATATGTTAATATTTGCATTAAGACAAGCTTACCCATTCATTTGTAAAAGTGATAATAGATGGAATAAACTGCACATGATTGCATTAAGAAAAATTCTTAAGGAATATTGAACTTGTTTGCAATATGAAGAATTCATTCCACTAGAGAATAATAGACAAAATATGAGACTTTATCACCTTGTGAAATAAGCCTTTATATCACCTCTTCAAATGAAATACTTCCCACCTTTCTAGACAAATCAAACACAATATTTACATCTTTAGTCTTCTCCAAATCAGGAGAGAGCCCATAAAAGAAAAATTCAATCTTGATATCCTACAAAGCACCAATCACATGAGTGGTAGCCCCCTCCTAGTCTTTTTCCATTTGCTCTCGAAGTCTCTCTCTTTGGTGATGAAGGTCATGTGGAGGTTCTTGCAAGAAAACCTCTTGGAAAACTTCATTATTGGTAAGGGAACACTGCTACATGAGGTTTCTACTAACCTAATGACCCCATATTTAAACACAACTTAGGATTCACTACTTCACAATAAGAACACCCCTCACGAAAATGGTAAAACCCTTCTTCTCATCTCAATCAAATAAACCCCTCTATTAGAATTCACTCTATCTTTAAAGTAGTCAGAAGCATTAAAAGAAAATATGCACTTTGAGGAATATATGACTAAGAGTAATAGAGGAAAGAGAGCAAGAGATAGTTTAAGGGTTGAATATACATATGGTAAAGGTGAGTTGTAGGCTAAAATGGACAAAATTGGAGTAAGCGTGACTTTTTGTTAAATTTACATTGTGATATTTATTTTAATTTTATATGAATTGAGTATTTGTTGACATTGGCATTATATTGTAGGTGGAGAATACTAATAATGAACCAAATGTTGAAGATGTTGTAAACTATATGACAATAGTAGATCCTACTAAATCCAACAACAATATCAAGTGGAAATTTAGATCATCAACAAAGATTTCACAACCATTTGTTCAACACCTAGTAAGAGCCTCTTCAAAAAATATTAGCACAAGTGAAGGGATGCAACATATAATGGATTGCTTAATAGTCTAACTAAGAAAGTTTCTGAGTTGAGTGCCTTAGTTCAAACTATAGCTTGTGCATGGGATGAACATAGTTATATGGTTTTAAATTAGGTAAGAGGTTGTAATTTGTCTCCAATTTAACTAAAGTTTATTCTAATATTATCTTCTTCTACAATTAACTAGATTCAATTATTATCAACTACTATAATTTTCTATCAGTTTGATTACCATTTTTTTCATTTGATAACTAAGTTACAACTTGTTTCTTCAACTATGCCTTCTTATTCCAGTGCTGCATTATGCAACTTTTTAGTTGCAAAATTGAAAGGTTTGTTCTTCATATATTTTTTAGGTTACAACAATTTCAAAGCTTACTTCCAAAACATCACCTTAGATGATAATTTCTAATCAATACTTCCAACAATTTCTAAGCTTACTTCCAAAAATAATTAGTATATTTTACATATTTACTTCCACAATTGGTTTGGAATGATAATTAGTAGACCACCATGATTTATTTACTTCAAGCTCTTACTTATACAATCTATATCACCCATTTAAAAAAAATAATCTAGTGGTATAAATCTATTAATGATATTATTTTCACATTCCTATATCAATAATCAATTCACAACAATGATGCTTTATTCTAGAGCCATATCCTTCTAGAGCTGAAAAATGTACTTATTGTGGCACAATGGTCTTTAAAAAATTTCAGTATAACATTGTGACTTCATAGGACACATATCTAGTAATACATACTTAGTCTTGATCGTGTTAGGCCCCTCTATGTAACAAGGAAGCTGCAAGGATATCAATCAGATAGGAAGACAAGAAAAATGGACCAAGGTTGTTGACAGCTATTAAACCTCTATGAAAATTTTTGGCAATCAAGTTGGCCCAATCAATGAACTAACTTCCTTCAACAATCTTCTGGATGAAGAAATACATCCAAGACTCCCAATGAAATGCATGTTAATTACCCTTAATCCTATTCAGTAGTAGCATAATGTCTACAATTTCCTTTATAAAATGCTCAATAGTTGAAGGCTTGGGCAATCTGGAACCCCCTTCTATAGGTTTCAAGAGCCAGGACTGAGCTAGCCTATTATCATAACTACTTTTTCCTTCTACATATAGGCACTCTACTTCTTCAAACATCCATGGCTTGTAAGGCTATTTGTGGGGAATCCTAAAGGTCGAATAGACATTGGTTCTGCTAATTTTAACTATTACCTCCCCAAAAACTTTCTTAATGCACCTGGAGATAGGGTCGTAATGGCTTGTACATTCAATAGAAAGTTTTGGGCACATGATCGCAGTGGGAAAGGTGGTAGCTTCCAATAACCGACTATTAGCTAACTTTTGATAAATGGGGCCTGACTGGGTGTTTATGATTCTCTCAGTAACATCAGAAAAATTCTTATTTACTAGAAATGTATCATGAATTTTATCTGAAAACAAAGCAAACACAAATGAAAATGTACAGGGTTATGGCAACACACTTATGGTTTGAAAAAGCTATAGCCTGTGATTCGTTCTCCCTACCCAACAGCACTAAAACTTCTTTACAAATGGCGAAATGATTGGGAAAAAGGTAAAATGAATGCATTTAAGGGATGATATGCAAGGAAATCATAGGATAATTTGGCAAGTTATGCAATAATTACTTATTCGTGTGACATGCATTGTAAAAGACCCCCATGAGTGATTTGCTTTAAATGCCCATCAAATTCACATGCTTACTGATATTTCATGTCATCATGAAATGAACAATTTAGCCTTTTGCCAACTCTCACTATATCCAAACAAGTACCACCTTAAGATCCCTTATTTGTAGTCATTTAAGGTCATTTAATGCTCGTCCCCCATTTTTTGACCCTTTTCGAGGTCATTTAATGCCCCAAACCTGACTTTGAAGCATTCTTAGGAGGTCTCCAAAACTCGAAAAACTGTAATAACTTTCAAACCGTGGGGCCTATTGACCTGATTCTTTTTCTGGAATGCTCTAAATCATGATTACATTCATTTGGCCAATTCACACCTTCTAGGTTACCAAAATGATGGCCCAAATACATGCTCCTATTTTTTTTTGGGATATTCAAACGCACTGATAGTGGGAATGTGAGAGTTGGAACCTTTATTTGACCCAAATGGGTATCCAAAAATGAAAACACATCAAACAGAAAATAAATCTAAGTACATTTTTTTTGGTGACACAGGATTGCCCTTATACCTCTGGATGCTCCTGCATAACACACCCAGGGTAGATTGAAAAGTGACCCTGTCACTTTATAAATGGTAGAGGAAATCCCAAATGGGAAACCTCAGCTACTGAAATCCAAGTTGAGTCCTCGATCGGCTGTCCTTTCCACTTCACCAAATTCTCTTCATACTGCCTGTTTCTAGTACTCCTACCCACACGATGATCTAGAATGTCTTCTATCTCCTCCTTCTTAGAAGCAGGAATTGGACATGGCTCTAAAACCAGCTCCTCATTTGCACCATCATCATGATACTCTATTAAATCTGCAATGTTGAAGATGGGAGAAATGTGAATACCTTCTGGTAGCTCCACCTCATATGCATTTCCTGAGTCATGTTTCTTCAGAATTTTGCAGGGGCCAAATTTCTTCATTTTCAGCTTGTTGTAAGTACCAGCTGGAAATATTTCTTTTCGTAAGTGCACCATGACTAAATCTCCTACTTGGAATTCCTGGAATCAGATCTAACTGATGACTAATTTGCCTTATTGGTGGCAATCCATCTAGAACATTATCAGAGATAATATCTCCAAACTCCCCTAGTAAATCTGAAACTTCAAATGGTATTTCACTACTACCTTCTTTATCTTTTGTAGGAATCAAAGCATAGCACATATGCTGATGTTTCATGCCATCTAAAAACTTCCTTCCATCAGCAAGACAAATCCTAGCATTGCTACATACCTTTTCATCTTCCTTTTTCATGGGCTTCAATTTATGGCGAACTCCATACTTTGTGAGAGAGTATGTGTTTGCATGTCCATCATGCACTGCATGTCTATCAAACTGCCATGGTCTACCCAACAATAGATGGCAAACATCCATCAAAATAACATCATAGAGAACATCAAGGTAATTCCCAATTTTGAATTTTACTAAACATTGTTCACTTACCAGGACCTTATGATCATCTTTTACCCAAGCCATCCGATAGGGCTGGGGATGTTTCTCCCTCTTGAGCTTTAGCTTAGAGACCATCTCTTCTAATACCAAGTTATCAGTGCAACCACCATCAATGATGATGTCACAACATTTATCCTCACACTTGCATCTAGTACAGAACAAACTCCTCCGTTGTCCTGGTTCACTTTCACCACTTAGTAGGACTCTTTCATTTACCAAGGTCTCTCCTCTTTTTGCATCCTCTGAATGTGATGATTGTGCATCCTCATCCACATGAGCAACCCTAGCTTGGCCCTCATCTCTCCTATCTATCCTTCCTTATCATTGAGGGCATTCAAAGGCACAATGGCCTTCTTCATTGCAATGGAAATAGGTACCATGGAAGCCTCCTCTTCCTTGTCCACGTCCTCTACCTCTTCCTCTTTGATTTCCAAAGTCTTGATCATGGGAGCAGTTGAAACCCTCATTCCTCTGGTTCTTGCTAGTACCCACATCTTCATTTTTCTTTTGGGTTTCAGTGCGGCCTCCAGATGATCTACCACCTCCCCCTCCTCCTTGACCGTGCCCTCTTTGTCTTCCTTCAAAACTTTTATTCAACTTCTCTTCAACTCGTAGGGCAAACTGGTATGCCTCTTCAGTGCTGGTCATTCTTACCAGACTTAATTCCTCCTGGATGCTAGGTCGCAACCCACTGATATAATGAGCAACCTTCTCCTTATTTGCTTCTACATGCCCCACTCTAATCAAGAGCCGGTAAAACTCCTCTGTATATTCTTGGACTGATCTTCCTGCTTGCTTTAACCCATGCATCTTCTTAAATAGATCAAGCTTGTAGTCTAGAGGAACGAACTGCTTCTTCAATTTGTCCACCATGCGATCCCATCTTGTGATCTTCTCCTTTCCTCTTCTATTTCTTTCCAATTGAACCTCTTTCCACCAAATTTTGGCATGGCCTTTCAGTTTGGCCTTTGCAAACTTAACCCTATCTGGGTCCCTGATATCCTCATACTCAAAGTATTCTTCCAGTTCATTGATCCAATCGACCAACTCATCTGGTTTTAGATTTCCTAAAAATACACCCACTTCAATTGTAGGTCTTTTCCCAAACTTAGTAATGTCCCTAAAAAGCCTTTCCTTTATAGGATTCAGAACTTCCTTTTGAAGTTCCCTTTCTGGTTTTATTACTTCTTCTTCATTGTCATCCTCACTGTTGTCACCTGCGGCAACATTTGCTCCTCTACGGAGCTCCTCTTGCAATGCCTGTACCTGCCTTTGGAGGGCTCTAACCTCCTTAGGATTAATAGCTCTAGCCCTTCCACCACACTCTCTTAATGGAGGCATCTTCTAACTCGATCCCACAACCACACAGTCTTGGTCCAAACTGCCTCACAATCGGCGCTCTGTCTACACACTCAGGAAAACCTGCTCTGATACCACTTGATGGAGGTACAACCCAAGAACAATATGGACACAATAGAAAGGGAAAATTATATTAACTGAGAAAATAAACTATTACAAACAGTACAGAGAAAATAAACTTCAGAACATGCCCTAAGGGCTTACAATAGCATAACTCTGGAGATAATTTCTCCTTTCGGTACCTCCTCTCAAACTCCACTCAGAACTGTCTTTTACAATGCCAGAAATATCCTTAAATAGACCCCAGAGGGTTAAGGACTAGGAGTACATTCTAGAAAGTGCTAGTAGGCATCCACCGACAAAATAGAAGGTTCCAGAAGTTGCATTAGAAGTCGATGCAAATCTAGAAGAATCCAGAAACAGTAACCAAACTTCTGGGAGGCATAACTTTTGAACCGTAGCTCCGATTGACGAACTGTTTACATTTTTGGAAAGCTCTCAAAGCGCTCTATAGCCTATGGAAAATCATAGCTTGTCCCCCATTTTTTGTCCCTTTTTGAGGTCATTTAATGCCCCAAACCTAACTTTGAAGCATTCTTAGGAGGTCTCCAAAACCTGAAAAACTACAATAACTTTCAAACCGTGGGGCCTATTGACCTGATTCATTTTTTGGAATGCTCTAAATCATGATTACATTCATCTGGCCAATTCACACCTTCTAGGTTACTAAAATCATGGCCCAAATACATGCTCCTATTTTTTTCAAGATTTTCAAACGCACTGATAGTGGGACTGTGAGAGTTGGAACCTTTATTTGACCCAAATGGGTATCCAAAAATGAAAACACATCAAACAGAAACTAAGTCTAAGTACATTTTTTTTTTGGTGACACAGGATTGCCCTTATACATCTGGATGCTCCTGCATCATCTCCTTTCATGAATTTTCATGGCCTTGCCTTTTGATCAAAAAATCTTTTGACCCTTTCTTGATGGTTTGTGATATGATGCACTAACTCTCTTCTTTTTTTTTTTTTTTTTGGAGATACAATATTCTCTTCTCAATGGAAGACTAAGACATTTCATCTTCAATTGCTTTCTACAAATTTAGTGTAGCTAGCTCTAAAGGTAAGGACAATATTGCCTCAATCCCATACAACAATTCAAAAGGTTTCATGCCTATGGCTCTTTTGGGAGAAGTTTTGTCAGCCCAAACTACTTCATATAACCTCTTGTGCCAATCTTTCCTTTTTCATCCACCCATTTTTTCATAATATTGACCAAGTTTTTATTCATAGACTATGCCTATCCATTGACTTGAGGGAAGTAATCCAAAGAATGAGAAAACTGGACACCATGGTCATAATAATACAATTGACTTTCTCTGGATGAAAAATTCTGCACATTATCTATCACTATTTTTCTGGGAATACCAAAATGGGTCAAAATATTTTTTGTCAAAAATCTACACACTACCTATGATGTTGTTGCTTTAATAGGATTTACCTCCACCCATTTAGTAAACTAATTAGTAGCAATAAGGATGTGTGTATGTCCTACACTCAAATTTGGATTAATAGGCCCTATAAAATCCAATCCCCACTATTGAAAGGGTTCTTCTATGATCACTAGTTTCAGAGGCAAAGCAGCTAATTGTGGTTTCCCAATAAACAATTTACATTTCTTGCAATTCCTTACCCAATGATAGGTAGCTTTAAACATACTTGTCCAATATTAACCACTTCTTAAGATTTTAAAAGCTATCACCATTGATGAAAAATGACCACCGCAGGCTCCCTTTTGTAAAGGTTTTAGAAATTTCTCCCATCAATTAGTATCAACATACCTTAAAAACATACCATCTAGACCTCTTTTGTATAAGATAGCATCAATAATGAAAAACTTGGCTGCTCTAAGCTAAAGAGTCATCTGGTCTTTTCCTTTTAAATGATCAGGACATCTCCCATATGTTAGGAAATAAGCTATGTTTGAAAACCATTCATCTTTAAGGCCAACAAACAAACAATTGGGATAAGGTTCCTCATTTTCACCTTCTGCAATAAGCTTACACAATCCTTGTCCTCGAACTAGTTTAGTTGGTTGGATATCCAAATCAAATTCTTGGACTTTTGCTACCCATGTTGCTTGATTGTTGACTGCTACATCCTGTTGTGTGATAATACTGTTGACTGCAGTGGATGGCACGTACACTACAAAATGTAAATGCAAGATATAGTACTGAAAGTATTTTATAGCTTTGATAATAGCAAAGGTTTGTTTTTCAGACAAAGAATAGTTAAGCTCATGTTTCTTCAATGGGACTCATGAAAGAGATAGGCATCTCTTCTCCCTTGTCGTTCTTTTGGAGAAATATTCTAGACATGGTATGCTTTGATGCATAACAATACATTATGAAATATTTTTTTAAATTAGGATGAAGAAGTGTTGGAACGTTGGCAATAGCTTCTTTTAACTCCTTGAATGCTTCTAATGTTGGTTCATCCCATTTGAAATTTTTCTTTTCACTGAGCAACTTGGCCATAGGTTTAATAGTCTCTGCAAATTCAGGTACAAATTTTCTCAAGAAGTTGATCTGTCCAAAGAAGGATTTAACACCATTTTGGTTGACAAGAAGACATAACTACTGAATGGCAGTTATTCTCCTTGGGTCAATTTTGATTCCTTCTTTTGAGACCATGTGCCCAAGTAACTTTCCCTCTATCATTAAAAAAATTGATTTCTTAAAAGTATGATAGTACCCTTTGCAAACCTTTTATTTCTCCCACTATACTTTAAAGAATTTCTATATCATCTCCACCAACATCTCCAAATTTCTCTTAAACCTTATATAAGGAGTATTTGAAAAATTTCAATCTCAAGTTCAAGATCCCTTTTGAATATATTTTTCTACTCAATTTATGAGATCTTCAACCCCTTTTCTGTAAAGATCTCCTATATTTTTTGTTTGAAAAAAATAGTCTTTAATGAGATAAGTCTCCAACATTACTATTAATTGAGGCCCAAATTTTGGGCTCCATCAAACTCAAGGGGGTCTTTATGTGTTTCTATAACTTCCTTTAAGCATGTCATTTACTTCACAATATTATAATCCATTTTGAGTATTAATTATGAATTCATTTATGTGGTCACTGTGTTTAAAGCTCACAACCATTTAATTGATAGACTTGGACTAGCTTCATAATTTTTTTAATTTTTTACAAAACATATTTTCTAGATATTTTATTTAACTTTAACATTCCTTGCAAAGCTACATAGTACTTGCATCTAGACAGTTCAAAAGCCATAGTTTTTAAGAGATGAAATTAACAATATTTGAAAAGTCTAAATAGTCAACTACTTTTCTAGAATAGATCATACAACTTAGGGAATACATTTAATAGTTCTATCTTGGGTTTTTCCTATTCATCAATTGCTTTCTCTAACCTATCATCTAGGTTTTGTAATCTAGTACAGTGCACTGTTGTTGAATCAACATACTCAAGCTTCTCTTTCAGAACATCCAATGTCTCCTCCATTGCCCATATAACTACTTTCTGGAAAGCCTTCCATTGGTACTCAACACGATCCTTGCAATTTTGAGGCTTCTTGATAATAGAAGGGAATGACTCATACCATTGCTGAATTTTCATAGCCTTCTCTTGTGCTTCTTGCAATTTAGAAAGGTGATCATTCAAGATGGTCAGAGTCAAACATTGTCATGTGACTTGCTAAACTTCACACAATAACTTACTGTCTTCGACATCTCTCTTAGTCAACAAAGTTGACTAGTTATGTAGTTCAACAAGGATAGTAAAAGATTCTTGTGTGGCAACACTCATCTTTTTGTATGATTTTTTAACCTATTTTTCTAATTTGTCTGCTATCAATAAATATATAGAATCCAGGTCTCTATTTATGTTCAATGGGACTAAAACCTTATTCTTAGAATTTGCCAAAATCTTCAATGCCACTTGCAATTTATCAATGGTATTAGTTGGTAAATCTTCCTTAGGGACATTGATAGCTTTTGTAAATCTCTCATAGACAAACTTGTGGATTGAATCAATTTTCTTATATAATTGTTCATTTTCCAACTTATATTTGGTCACTCGCTGCTCAATTTTTTTTTGAAATGAACTGGCCACTATTAGAAGTGTAATATGTTGCATTTTGGTAGGATCTAAAACAATTGAGCTAGTTAAGGCTGGCCCCATTTCTGAAATCTGTGAATTTTCCCTAGAAGCATAGACAATAACATCTAAAGAATCTAATCTCTTCTTCTTTCTCAAGTGTTACAAAAATAAATCAAGGCCTGCTAGTGTTGTTGTATTTGTGCGCACATTCATTCCTATTATTCAAGTTTGTGTAGAATTTTGAAAATATATGAAATTATCCTTTTCTATCTGAGGGTGCACTATGGTGTCTATGACATTCACTTTTAATATTGATTGAATAACTGCTTGTTTTTGAGTTACTGAATCTTGATGTCTTTCTTCACTTTTCTCTCTTGATTGATCTATTTGGTCAACTTGTGGCTTCATAGGAGTTTGAGTTGAGAAATCCTCTATATTGTGAATTTGACTATCCTTTCACTATTTAGTTGCAATGGATTGATGTTGTAGATGCATTGGATCTTTTTCTAATAATTTCCCCAAAGCCTTCCGTGCATCTTCTCCATCTTTGGTTTCCATTGCTCCATATTTAAGGGTGTTGTTTGTAGGGTTGGTTGCAACTGCAACCTATTTGCTTTTTCTTTTAAATGCTATGTCTTTCTCAATAGGATCCTCTATGAAATCAGTCTTAGTTTTCCTAAGTTCATTACTTAGACATGAAAAATTTGGTGCCAAATGTTCTTGATTATCTATGTTAGATCTATTGTATTGTGCATGACTATTCTGATGATCTAAAGCTTGATCCTTCATAGTGTCTAATGTCTCTAAAGTTCTATCCTTGTTACTTGAAAATTTCCATTGTAAGAAACCATGGATAGCTTCAACATATGACCTTAGATGAAAATAAGAAACTATTTTTGATGCCTTGTAACTGCAAGATACAGTTTCAAGTAGAGCATCTTCTACAATGTTAGGACCTAACTTGATTGGAACCCAGTTAACCTCTACATCTGTGAATAAACTAAGAGGAACTTTCTTTATGTAATGCATCATATATAAATGGCAATTTTTCTTTTTGCTTTTTAATGAATATACTAAATGCTTTGAAAGCATTTCCAAATCACACTCATCAATTCCTATTTGGTAATTGCTTGATGGGAAGCAAGAGATGGAGTTTCAATATGACCATACATCTAGAGGATAGGCTCCACCAAAAGCTTTATGAAAGTGTGAATGCTCTCTTCGCTTGGTGGAATCTCCTCATCCAAATCCATTAAGAAAAAAATCATATTATGCTCAAATGCTGATTGCAGGGAACTTCCAAGAAGGAAATGAATACAAAATATTTCTTCTACTCTAATCCAATGCAAATACCCAGATAATGATAACCTCAAATAAGAAATTCTAGGAAAATTCAACAAATCCAATTATACTAAAGCATTCTTCTTTTATGCAAGTACAAATCAGTAGCTAATAATATTAGAAGGCATAGGGCTACACTACATGGCTTTTTGTGTGCCACACTTCATGTGTTTTTTTAGGTCATTTGTAGCATCTGAAGACAACTTGACTTGCTTGAAGTTGTACATCAAAATCATATTTCCAATATGCTTCTTCAGTGTCCCAAATGATGTTCCAATATGTGTTTCATAGGAGAGCTCAAAGAAGAAATTAGACAACGATGAGTTCAATTCATAATTGTGTTTTTAAATTTTTTAAATTGTTTTGAGCACAAATGTTAAATGAGTTGAGAACAATTAAAATAAAATGCTCTATTGACTATCAAATATACACACCTTCAAATTCATGAGTGTATTGTCACAGATCTATACTTGTCTTATTGTCCTTACTCTATAAGTTATTTGTTGTCATAACTTATCTAATTTTTATCTTTGACCTCAATATGCATAGGATCTCAATAATAGTTTTGGATTCTTAGTGTATATCTTATGCTCTTGCGGTCATAATCAATACATATGTAATGTATTCTTTGTATACCACACACACACACACACACACACTTATTTTATTGATACTTCCTCTATATGTTCTTTGTTGTAATAATTTTTCTATTGTTTATCTTCGGCCTTGATATGCATAGGATCTCAATAACAATTGTTTATATCTTGTGGTCTTATGGTCACAATCAATGCATATGTAATGTATTCTTTTTATACCACACAAACACACACACACACACACACACACACACACACACACACACACACACACACACACACACACACACACACACACACACACATCAAAAAATCTAATAACATCATCATCTTGAAGACTTTTGACATCAATGACAATATTTTCATCAGCTAGAACTTGGACTCACCTAATACAACAACTTGCAATTTTAGATAGTTTGACTTGTAATTTCTTACCAAGCTCCACTATTTTAAGCAATTGCATTCCATTGTACCCCATAGACTCTATGATATCTCTAATGAATAATTCCCTAGTTTTGTTGCAATAGTCAAACCTTATTAAAACTCCACACTTCTATTTCATTACACTTACTACTACTGGACTAACTACTAAGTTGACTAATCTTGAGCCTAGTTATAGGCTTGAGGCTATGACATCCTATAATACAGTTCCTTCAAATCAAGCTTGCTTGAAGAAGTTTGCATCATCTCCTCATATTTTTTTTGACATAGTGAGATGCATAGTATATTTATGATACTATGAGAAACCATATGGAGCCAACTGGTAATAATTTGCTAATCCAAAACATAAAATAGCTAAGACAAGAAACAATGAATCTAAAACTAGTGTGTTGTTAGTGCACCAAGCACATTTGTAAGCCATAATTTCACAATAATTCTATTAAAAAGAAAATCAACCCAACATGCAAGGCCATGAATTCAAGTACCAATTGATTTCATAAACTTCAAGGAAATATCAATTCATATAGTTCTTCATCCTTGATCTTGGTGAAGATTATTGTTTGATATTTACCTGGAGCAATAAACATTCTTGGGTTAAAAGCATCCACTATACGTTGAGAAAATAGCCATAAAATTAGGTCCATGCAACGGTGTCAAGTAAACATTATAGTTTTTTTGTTGTTGGGTTTTAATATTAATATAACTGCCTTCTTTGGTAGCTCAATCTCCTCAATTTTACTCTTTATCATTGTTATTCACTAACCTAGAGATCAATTTTTTGCCACAAATATTCATGCATAATCTACCATATCTTATATGCTTCCATGACATAGACATGCTTTGCACCTTCCTGAGCAACAAAAAGTGACTTAATTCCATTTCCAACACCCATTTCAACTACAATATGACCATGAAAATTAATACAATTTTTTTTCAATAATGACAACAAAGTAGGATTCTATGCCCATAATTTTTCTGTTAATATATTTTTACTTTCTTTTCTTTTGATTTTTATTTACGTTTAAATGTTTGTAAGTAATTTGCATGTTTTCTAGTGTAATACAATGAAAATTATAGTTTGCACACATTCTTGCAAACATTCTATGACTGCATACGAAGTGAATTCAAGTAGAATAATATTATGTTATTTCTTTAAAAATTGAATGATATAAAATTATGCTTCTTATGTGACTTCAATGATAAGCTTGATGCATTATAGTCCTCTTTATTAGTGCTCTTTATTTGTCATGTCATTCTTGCTCATTGTTTTCCCTTGTGATTGTACAGACTCTGATGCTTTCTTTTCTGTGATTTTGTATTGTAAAGAAACAAACATGCTTCTCCATGCTTTCTTTTATATGATTTTGTATTGAAAGATCCTGACATGTTATCCCTTTCCAAAATATTTGACCATTTTTTCTTGATGTTTCAACTACATGTAGAATAGAGTTGCTAGTATTGATGTTGATCATGATGAATTGGTCAATAAGAGCATCCAACATAAAAGTATTTATGATGATGTTCAGGTAATATAATAGTTCTTATGGAATAACTTTATTCAAAAATTTTGTTCTTTATTTGAATTTACACATTATCTTTACTTGATTTCTAAACTACATGTAGAGCAATCACATGAAGAAAAAACAAAAAAGTGATGACATTGTTGATAGTGATTATGCTAAATATAAAGAGTTTAAGCATGATATTCATAGTAGTAGCCATTTAAGCTTGAGGTGAGTTACATTAATTTTTTATAGCTATTATATGTATTTTTATTGTTATTTTTATTGTTGGTTATGTTGATTAGATGCAGACATATAACATATTTGTTTTATTGATCAAATAAGTAACAATGTTGTAATAACCTTATATGCTAGGTATGCATGTATGGTAATGTAGTGTTTATACTTGACACTTTCATAATTAACTATGTAGCATAATGTATTTTTTCTTTTCTTTTCGCAGAAATATATTGATTATAAATTGAAGGAAGGGGACAAAGTTAGGGTGTTGGATCCATATGATGGTGATGTTGTAGGAATTGGGAGGATCCATTCCTGAATCAATTTGATAGGAACAAGATATGCAAATACAAACATTATAATAGTCACAAATGACATTCCTCTTGTTTATATGAACAAAGTAGATGGAGCCACTTATCTAAAAGAGAAAATGGGGACCTTCACATGATGACCAATGCAATATTTGCAAAAAATACCATAGTTAATCATATTTTTCATGTAGTAGACATTGTTAGACATCCATTCTCACAAAACTACTTGTTATGTAGTATTTTAAATGTTTTATTTAAGGATTTTAGTGATGATGGTGTATTTCAAAGAGTTCAAAACTCTTTAGATAACTTTGAATTTTTTGATTAAGATATACATATATACATACATATATATATATATATATATATATATATATATATATATATATATATATATCATATTTGCATTAAGTTTTTGTATTGTAGATTTTGTTTGTATATCATAATTATAATTTTGTATCAATATTATTCCAGTGCTAGCATGTTATAGCTTGTTCATGTATGTATTATTTTTATTTTCTGTTATCATTTAGTTCTGAGTTTATGATAATGATATATTGTATTATTAAATTTATGGTATTAATAAATTATTTATCACATGACTTATTTAATATCACTAAATCAACTGCTAAATATGTCTAACCACATAGCTAAATCTATAATTAAATCATCTACTAAATGTGTGTCTAACTACAATAATTAAAGCAACTGATAAATATGTCTAACAACATGATTAAATCAACTAATCAATATGTTACTAACCACACAATTAAATCAAATAATTGTGTGACTAGCCACCTGATTAAATATACCATTAAATTAATTACTAAATACATTACATAATATATCACTAAATATACCAATAAATCAATGATCAAAATCAGCAATCAAATAAATGATTAAAATTACTTAGTAGTAAATTTAGAAGTGTTATAAATGATTGGATATTAACTACTAGTAGTCATGTGACTAAGTTTAATCATATATATACAAAATTTAGTGATTTTTTAAGTCACATATTGATGTTTTTTTACTAGTGATATCTTTAAATTTAATCCTTTTATTTAATTAATTTCTTAATTAATTAAATATTGAATTTTCTTTAAAAATATTCAATTACATTAAATTATTAAAAACTCTTTTAATTTGATTTAATTATAATAGAAAATCATCACAGACCCACAAGCCTAAATACAAAAACCCATTATAAAGTACAAAATACTAGATCAAATTCAAGGGTCAAAATCATGAATTTACGTCAATTGACAAATTTGGAAGGGTAGACAGACACTTGTCCTACTTTCTAGGACAATTGGCTTAAGGTTAGGATTTGGACTCAAGAATTATCTCCCCTCTTTTACCATTGAGATACTACAATAGGGTACGCTCATCCTAGAAATTCATGAAAGTCAATACTAGGTACATGCAATCTACATAAAATCCATGCATGTACATATACATATGATCTAAACTAAACAAACAATGATGGGGAGTGGTGCATTGTGTAGATCTTGACTAGCAGGTGACTATGACTCCCTCCTTCAACCATATTAGAAACATCATACATAAAGTACAACATATAGGTACACCATACACATGCAAGTATGTAGTAAGTATCCATAGAAAATGCATATAAATAATCTATCTAACTATTATCATGAGATAACCAAAAACAGTGTATGTTAGCATCATCATCGAAAGAATAATCATGCATACATGAAATAACTAGTACCAAGCTAACTCATCATATAATCACCTAAGTATGAAATAATATCCAACAATCTCAAAAGAAAAATGTCACTAATTATCAAGAATAATCATAAAGCTAGCCTAAAAGAGTTTGACAATAATAATTGAAAAGTAAACTAGGGGTAGGCACTACATACACCCCCCCAAGACTTAGGCTTACTCCTAGAAGCCTGTAAACAAGTAGGGGTATAAATCAAGTAAACTAGATGCATCCTCCCAAGAAGATGATGACTCATTATTATGGTCCCATTGAACCCTTACCTGCTCTATGGTTTGACCCCTAAGGGTCAAATACCACTATAATAGAATGTGAACTAGCTCCAAAGCTAGTTGCCCATCCTCTACCTGTAACACATTCCAGTCAAGAACATGTACCACATTAGGAATCTATTATCTAAGAATAGAAACATGGAAAACATCACAAACACAAGCTAGGCTAGGCAACAATGCAAGACGATAGGCAACTAGACCTATTGTCTCAAGAATCTCAAATGGCCCCACCAAATGAGGTGCCAGCTTTGAACCCTTTCAATAATGGATTAGACTCTTCTATGGTTGCACTCTCAAGAAAACTTTCTCACCTGCTGAAAATTGCTTATCTATCCCATGAACATTGACATACTTCTTATGTCTATCATGTGCTATAGACACGTGCTCACAGATGCACACTACCTATTGCTCCATATCTTGATGCATCTTAGACCAAATAGGATGTGATCCTCTAAACTATCCCAACTCAATGGTGTACAACAAGGATGACCACACAAAGCCTAAAAAGGTGTCATCCTAATAGAACAATAATACCCATTATTATAAGAAAACTCCGCTAGGCAAAGATAATCCTCCCAAAAAGTATGTCTATCCATCACATACATCCTCAACATATCCTCTAGAACCCAATTCATTCTCTGAGTTTGACCATCTATCTCTAGGTGATAAGCTAAGTTGAAGTTCAACCGTGCTCCAAGATCATTCTACAAGGATGTCCAAAATGTAGATGTGAATACAATATCTCTATTTGAAATGATATTCTAGGGAATACCGTGCAATCTTATTATATCACACATGAAGGCATTAGCTACTGAAGCTACTATGTAGGATGACGTCATTAGCAAAAAGTCTTCCACCTTAGTCAACTAATCAATGGTGACCATGATAACATCATGTTGATGAGCAGTCATAGGAAATCCTACAATGAAATCCATAGAGATAATATCCCATGTCCCTGAAGAAATGAGACTAGGCTATAAAAGCCCTAGTGGATGTCAATGCTCTGCCTTGACTCTTTGGCACTCAAGACACCTAGCCATGAAATCAATGATATCATGCTTCATTCATATCTAAAAGTATAGGCATCACAAATTTTCATGCATCTTCTTGACACCTAGATGTGCTAAGTAAGGTGCATGATGAGCCTTTGATAGGATCAATGTACAGATCTCATCCAGTAGTGGTACATAGATCCTTCTTGAATAGTGCAGAAAGCTATCTAACTCTAAAACATAACCTAAAAACCTACCCTCCAATGGTCTACCTAAATCTATCTCCATGCTTAACTCCTAATACCAAGTATCTATAAGAAGTGCTTGAAGTATATGACTCCTTGAATCCACACCAAGAGTCAAAGATAGTGTCTCATATATCCTACAACTCAAAACATCAGCTACCACATTCTCCTTTCCTTGAATATACTTCACCTCAAATTCATACTCAAAAAGAAACTCCATCCAATGCCTCTACCTAGCATTCAGATTAGGTTGCATAAATATATACTATAGACTATGATGACCTCCATGAAGCTCAAATTGGTGTCCCAACAAGAAATGTCTCCATCTCACTAAGGCATGAACTACCACAACTAACTCAAGATCATGCGTAGGGTAATTCAAATCATGATCTTTGAGTTTATGTGATTCATAAGTAATCACTCATCTATCCTGTATTATTACTACTCCATTTCCCTCTAGGGAAGCATTTGTACACACCATAAAGTCACCTACTAGATCAAGTACTACTAATATCAATACACTGGTCAAAATCTCCTCAAGCTTCTTAAATGTTTCCTCATACTTCTCCATCCATATAAAGTTCTTTCATTTCCTTTGAAGGGAAGTGATAGGATATGCTTCTCTAGAAAAGTTTTTGATGAACATGCAATAATAACCAACTAGACCCATGAAGCTATGAATCTCCAACATAGTAGTGGGTGCAGGCCAATCTACCATTGCTTGGATCTTCATAGGTTCTATTGAGATACCATCACCTGATATGATATGCCCTAAATATTGTATCTTTGATTGAAAGAAATAACACTTTTCAAAGTTGGCATAAAGTTGATTATCTCTCAAGCATTGCAAAATCAATTGTAAATGCTCCTCATGTTACTTCTAGGATTTGGAATATATCAAAATATCATCTAGTAACACAAGCACAGATCAATCAAGATAAAAATGGAACACCCCATTCATCAATCACATGAAAATTGATGGAGCATTCATCAACCCAAGAGTAACCACTATGAACTTGTAGTGTCCATAGCAAGTGTGAAAGGTGGACTTGTGAATGTCAACATCATGAATGTGAAGTTGATGGTATCCTAACTTTAGATCATTCTTGGAGAACATTGTGGCTCCCTTGATCTAATCAAATAAATCATCAATCCTGAGTAAAGGATACATGTTCTTAATCATTACCTTGTTCAACTACCTATAGTCAATACACAAGAATAATGAATCATCCTTCTTCTTTACAAAGAGCACTGGTGCTCCCCATGGAGAAACACTCGACCAAATATAACCCTTGGCCAAAAGGTCCTCAAGCTATAGGTGCAACTCACTCAACTTCTGAGTGGTTATCTGATAAGGAGATCTAGAAATAGGCTCCACTCCTAGAATAAGATCAATGCCAAAATCAATATCCTTCTTCAGAAGCATACCCAAAATCTTGCTAGGAACTTCTACACATATTCTTGTAAGATAGGATGGTCTAGAGTCTTCCTTGTAGTGTCTTCTTCCTCTACTTTTCTCATTGTAATGGCAAACATCTGACATCCCTTATGAAATCTTAACTTCAATTGCATAATAGAGATCATCCATAGAGATATAGGTCTCTACTGACCATCTTTACATAAAATGGTCTTCTTTCTATAATCAATACTAGCTCTATGAGTGACAAGCTAATCCATACCCAAAACCATGTCATAAGTACCAAGAGAGATGACTCGAAGGTTTATTGATTTAACAAAACCTTATGGGTTTAGTTCATACTACTGCACTAAGTAATCTAAAAGAACCCTAGCTATAAAATCACAATGAGCTATAAAATCACAATGAACTGATACAATATCCATAAGAACATACTACTGTAAAACATAAAATAAGAAATATATTTTGAATATAGTACAAGATTCAATTCCATTTTACCTATTTCTAGGTTTAATTACATTTTATTTAAAAGTTAGAGTGTCGAAGTTTGTAATAGATACATATAATGGTTAAGTTTTGTTTCAGTTAACTAGTTATCAAATAATGGCATTTCAATATACCTAGAGCTCCCAATGTAGAAACTCGGGCTCTGATAAGAGATGTAAAGCCCAACTAGGGAACCCAAAAGAAATTAACCTAAAGGTTCACTAAGTTTTCCAAACATATTTTTTTGAAATATAATAACTTAACAACATATATAATATTGTGGAAGCAATAACATATACACATACATAAGCAAGACATAAACATATTACATCTCTTAAGCGTCTCATGATGTTGAATCACATTTAAGTTTATTTAATATGAAATCCAATATATAATAAATCCAAATCAAGAATAACTACAAGAATGAATTCATTTAAATAATATACAATTACATGATGCCACTTGGCAATAATCAAATTGCACAATTATCCACTGTACAAGTCACATGGTATGAAAGGCTGAAAGAATATATATTATAAAATAGATTACATCATCTCATAAGATCTATGAAATAAAATACAATACAATAGATTATAACCATCCATCATAGTACACAAGAATAGAATGAAATGTAATATAAAACAGGGAACTCTAGTAACAACATCAAATAGACAGATCTCAATGATGAAAAGAAAAAGCACTACCACCTGGCCTCACAATAACCTAAATGGACCACTCCCAATGTATTGAGGAGATAATCTCAAGTTCCATACATGTATCAATCCAAAAATTCAAATGTAACATCTAGGTCAAGGAGAACCTAAAAGCAATCTATCTGAAAGGTACCAAGACACAAATGACAGGCAACAATGACATGTAGGAAATCTACTATGTGAGTGGGCAAGTTTCATTGCATGAGTCAAATCTAAGGTTACCCTAACAGCTTCACTAGAATTTGACCCCCTAGTGACTGTGTGCATCACTAGTATCCTTTTGTACTAATAAGACATACTAATGAAGCAAGGTTGGAAACAAGCATCCTCTCTACTCCCATCCTAGCTTGTACTAGCACTGAAGGCATGGACAAAGAAAAACAATGACGCTTATTAATTCATTTTACTCTAATTTAATAAAATGTTATCACTTATTAAAATAACCTACAATAGAATACCCAAGAAGCCACTTTATGGCTCTGGCCTCCATTGCAAGCCACTTCCCAACATGACATAATGATAACCTACCCTAAGCTTAGTAAAAGAAGAAGGTCTCATATGACCATAAAATACACATCAACTCTTAAACAAGCAACTAGGAAGCACTAAATATCACTAATCAAATTTCACAGATTCCATCGATACAATCATCCAAAAAGGACTGATCCAAAATCAAGTACGCAAAACACAACCATGACATCACCAAAACAATAACTCCTAACCTCTAGTAGACATCCCAAAACTGGTCAACACTCTAAGTCAACACCAAGCCCAACACATAAGAAAATATACAATTGGTAGTGTAGCCTCATAGTTTTGTTTGGTTTTTGAAAACATATAGTTTTGGTTTAATAGTAAGGTTGAAGTTTACATTTTGTTGTAAGTTTTCAACTTAAAAAGTTTATGAATTTATCCCTTATAACTTAAACCAATTTTCACTTTTAAATTTGAAAACAAAGTTACCACAACTTACAAAAATCAACATCTTTATTATGACTATAAAAAAATTTAAATAATAATCATTAAATTTTTAAATAATAATTAACAAGTTATTAATAAAATAATAAAAGTTAACTAATAACTGTAATCATTACTTAATAATAATAAAAATTTATCAAATAACATCCAATAACAATTAATTAATTAATAATAATATTAATTAAATTAATTACAAACAAACCAAAACTTTAATTTAAATATTTAATAAATTATTAAAAAATTAATAATTAATAAGCCTATTAATAAATTTTTAAAAATTAATAATAAAATAGTTTTTAAAAAATGTGGAAGGCATTTTTAAAGGTCCATAGACTTGTGCATGAGGGAGAGGAGGGGAGGTGGGGTGTGGTGGCTTGCCTTATATATATATATATATCATAGACCCATAAGCCTAAATACGAAAAGTCATTATAAAATACAAAATACTAGATCAAACTCAAGGGTCAAAATCAAAAATTTATGTCACTTGACAAATTTGGAAGGGTAGACAACTTAGATACTTGTCCTACTTTCTAAGACAATTGGCTTAGGGTTAGGATTTGGACTCAAGAATTATATTCTCCCCTCTTTTACCATTGAGATATTGCGATAGGGTACACTCATCCTGGTAATTTAGGGAAGTCAATACCCGATACTTGCAATCTACATAAAATCCATGCATGTACATACACATATAATTTAAGCTAAATAGGCAATGGTGGGGAATGGTGCATCGTGTAGGTCTTGACTAGTAGGTAACTATGACTCCCTCCCTCAACTATATCAGAAATATCATACATAAAGTAAAACATATAGGTACACCATACACATGAAAGTATGGGGTAAGTATCCATAGAAAATGCGTATAAATAATCTATCTAACTATAATCATGAGATACATGAAAATATTGTATGCTAGCATCATAATCAAAAGAATAATCATGCATACATGAAATAACTAGTACCAAGGTAACTCATGGTATAATCAACTGTGTATGAAATAATATCCAACAATTTGGAAAACAAATGTCACTAATGATCAAGCATAATCATCAAGCTAGCCTAAAAGAGGTCAGAAATAATAACTAAAAAGTAAACTAGGGGTAGGTACTATAGAGGAACTTTGTTTCATGGCTCAATGCTATCTACATCATTCGGGTCATCCATGCCTATTAAATTGTAAATAATCCAACAATTACTATTTGTATTAATAGTTTTTAATTAAAATAATAAAAATCAGTGATTTCTATTAAAAAAAACTAATTTTGAATATATTTCAATCCACTTTTTTCATAAATACCATGATCTTGCACATACCCTCCTATGTATTCATCTGATTATGAGTAAGTTTCTAATTTAGTTGTTCCAAGTGTATTTTTACAAACATGTTTCATTTTTATATTTGATTATCTTCATATTTATTTATTTATTTATAGTCCATTATTTTTTTACATCTATAGGTGACATCTTTGATAAGGTGTAGATAATTATGTAAACAAAATTCAAGTTGACTGAATGAACTACAGATAGTGATAACTAGTCATATCCAACTGGTTCATTTGTTATTGAAGGTATAGATTATCCCCTTTATGAGATATATACAAGTAATTAGAGCAAAAAATTAATTGTAAATATTTATTTCTTTTGCATATTATTAAGAATAGTTAATGAAGTCAATCTTATTTTGTAGGCACCTATTATCAACAACCAAAAATTGACCACAATGGTGTTCAATATATGCTTGGCCAAAATGTTTTACATTACAACCACTTAGTTATAGCCACAAAGATTCAATTCAATCCAGTTCCAAAAAAGGATATAGCAAACCAAAGTGGAGGTTATATTGAGGAGAATACAAATTTGTTGGAGACAATTAAAGATAGAGAGGATCCAGACCATATGTATTAGTAGCTTTATGTTAAGAAGTAGTTATGTTTCATTACTTTGATATTTTGCCTATGTATCTAGAGTACTTTGATCTACACATCTACATCTCCACCCTCCTAAGTTGCAGATGTAGCCTATGTGTAATAGAAGAAACAAATATGTCACATACATTCAAAATTATAATGTACTAAATTAAATATTATATATACGATCATTATACAATCAAATATACATGTTTGTAAAGTTTTACCCTTGTCTCATGTTGCATAGGATGCGTAGGTGTCTCCAGGTCCCCATATGACATTGCCATTGCAAATATATGTCTACTTATGTCACTCAAGTGAACATCACCAAAGGTAATATTCAGGATGTCAAGCATAGGATCCATGAGCATGTCTATACACAATGATCATCATGGTGGGTAAGACACTGCATCCTCCTCATTAGTAAATTTGGGAAAATTTTTTGATTCCATTTTCATTGCAATTTTGATAATTACTCATCGAAAGCCCTCTTCACTAAACTATCATCCAAAGTTTGATGCATTTGATAGGTGTTGATGTATCGATGACAATATCTATTGAAAATTAGCCCGATCTATGTTGCGTGTCTATGCCAAATGACTAGTTCAACATGTCAAACTATCGATGCCAATGATAAATGAGTTGAAAAGCTTATTATATTGTTGATGAAAAACAACATGACAATTATGACAACAGGTAGAGTTTTCAAACAAAATTATTGGGCCGCAATATGTCTTCAATGCATTTTGTGAAGTAAGAACAAACTTGTTCGAGTGAGAGGGATTGGATCTGACACTTGAAGTTTCATTAGAGGGTATTTGATCTATTGATTAGCTATTAGGGTTTTGAGTGGTGAAGTAGACAACACAAAGAAGTAAGAATGAATTTTTTTGAGTGAGATGGATTCGATCTAATACTCAAAGTTTCATTAGAGGGTATTCAATTTGTTGATTTGCTACTAGGGTTTTGAGAGGCAAAGTAGACAACAAAGAGAAGTTTTAGAAGAAGTTGAAAATGGTGACCATAGTGCAGCACCTACAAGTAACATGAGGGAGCTCAAATTCTTGTAAAGCTTTTAAAATATCAAGATATTGTTGCTGGTGATGAAATGACAATAGTTGTTGTCATCACTGATGAGATTCTTAAACAATGTGTGAATTTTTTGTCTAAGGGTGTTCATCCTACCATTATGTGTTCATCCTACCATTATGTTGGAGGCCTTTCACAAGGCCTCTAAGAAGGTCATTGAGGTTTTAACTACCATGGCTATTCCTATCAAATTGATGAACTGTGACTCTTTGGTGAAAATTGTGAGTAGTTCTTTGAATAGTAAGGTTATTAGTCAGTATTCTACCTTATTGCCCTTGCTTGTTGTTGATGCCATCTTGAATTCATTATAAAATTCATTGTTGTTGACCGCTTGCCACAAATTCATTACAAAATAAATAAATAAAAATATAGATAAAAATAAATACACAAATATAAATAAATAAATATGGCCTGATAAATAAAAATAAATAAAGCTTGTTAGCCAGTATTCTACCTTATTGGCCCCACTTGCTATTGATGTCATCCTGAATGTCATCGACGCTGCAAAGCCTAACATTGTGGATTTGAGGGACATCAAAGTTTTGTAAAAATTGGGTGGGACTGTTGATGATACAAAGATGATTAGGTGTTTATTATTTGATAAGAAGGCAAGCCATGCAGTTGGAGGGTCCACTAGGATTAAGAATGTGAAGATTGGCATAATGCAGTTCCATATTTTGTCTCCCAAGATGGACATTGAGTAGAAAATTGTGGTCTATGATTATACAATGATGGATAGGATTTTGAAGGAAGAGAGGAATTATATTTTGGGTATGGTAAAGAAGATCAAAGCTATTGTAATGTGCTATTGATTGACAAGAATATTCTATGAGATGTCATCACTGATCTTTCACTGCATTATCTGTCCAAGGCAAAGATTTTGGTGGTCAAGGATGTGGAAAGGGATTAAATCAAGTTCATTACTAAGACATTGAATTGTTTACCCATTGCTAATATTGAACACTTTAGGGAGGAGAAGCTAGGGCTAAATATGGATGTCTTTAATAAACTAGACAGTGCATTTTGATCCATAAGGCTAGAAATGGATGTCTTTAATAATTTCAATTTATTATTTTGACAACATTATTGGTCTTCACTTGGTAAAATTATTCATAGGGCCTCTGAGAAGGTTGTCAAGGTTTAATTGCCATGCCTATTCCTATGAATTGATAGACTATGACTCTTTGGTGAAAAGTGCAGGCACTTCTTTGAACAGTAAGGTTGTCAATCAATATTCTACTTTATTGGCCCCACTTGTCATTGACATTGTCCTAAATTCATTACAAAATTCATTGCTATTGACCAATTGCTAGAAATTCATTACAAAATAAATAAATAAATAAAAATGCAAATAAATAAATAAATACATGAATAGAAATAAATAAATAAAATAAAATATAAATAAATAAAGGTTGTTAGCTAGTATTCTACCTTATTGACCCCACTTGTTGTTGACTATTAACTTCATAATGGTTTTTGACACTTGAGTGCCAATACACTTACCTACTTTCTATATTGGAGCTGAGTACACCATGAATGTCGAGCCACAACATGAGCCAAGTTAGGAAAGACTTCAGGTGTCGAGTGATCTTCATGTGCCAAGTAGTTTTCAGATGTCGAGTGAGGATCAGGTACCGAGTAAAGTTCAAGTGCTGAATGACTTTAAGTGCCAAGTGATATTCAAGTGCCGAGTCATAGATGATGCCAAGTAATATAGAAATAAAAAAAGTACCAAATAAGCCAATTTTTTTTAGGTGCCGAGTTATCTAGGAAGTAGCATGTGCCGAACATCAGTAATGCTTCAGGAGCCGAGTAACTCAGAATATCAGCATAAGAGTTTGTAATTGCACAAACTATGATGCAAACAGTTTTTGTAGCCGACATAAGGTAAATCTCGAAGGATTAAATGATAAGATCAAATCTTTTATCTTTCTTATGCAATCTACATGCAACCAATAAGAAAAATGATGAAGGCATGCAACCAATGGAAGAAGTGCAAACAATGAGTGAAAATAAAGATTGAATATGGATCAAAGATCCATACCTAACCCTAAATCCTCAAATGTATTTAGAAGGAAGACAAAATTTCATTGTAAAATATACGAGTAGATATACAGGGGTGTATAAGGAAAGCTACTTTGAGAACAAGGGTTATCATATCACAAAGGATCAAGATCAGAGAAATCAGAACAAGTGCTTGCATTCAGCAATCAAGGATTGTAATCTATCAGGTTCATTGTACCTAATACTTTCTAGCAATTATATTAGAATGAAAATCCTATGGTGATAGGTTAGCTTAACAGCTATTTCATAGATCCTTTAAATAGGTGATTAAATCCTTTAACAGGGTGACACTTCATGTAAAGTGTTTGTAAATCCTCTAACTAGGTCACTATTGACACAGTGTAAAGCCTTTAACAGGGCAGACCATCATAAGTGATTGAACAATATTACTGTAGTAATTTTTGTGGGTATCATCCCCACCCACATTTTACCTTCTTATTCCTAGAGGGTTTCTGGGTTACCAAATTCCAGCTTTATGTGTTGTTGATGCATGTCTTAGTTTCATGTTTACTTGATGTATTTATATGCATGCAATTTACTTCCACCTAAAAGTTTTATTGGTTAAAGGGTGATACTTCTAATTCACCCCCCCCAGTATGCTTCCTATTTGAATATTCCAACAATTGGTATTAGAGCATCCAAGTTCTCACAAGGAAAAGTTTGACAGCTTGGAGAAAAAGATCTAAAGATGGAAGTTTTCAAACTTGGAAAGATCATTGAAAACTAGGTGATTGATGTGCATCTCGCTCTAAAAAAATTAGAAGAAGTGAGAGTGGAATTAAGAAAATATTTAAAGAGAAGAAAGGAGATAGCCATAGCTGAAAATGATATACACTACAAGGAGGTTGATACCACACAAGTGTTTGCCAATGGAGACACAAAAGAATTTGATGTAGCAATAGCAGAACTGATGGAGAAAAACAAAGTTCAAGCAGAGGAGATAAGATCTCTCAAGATGGAACATGAATCATAGGCCATAATGATATGTGAAATTATTGAAAAAAAGAAAAGAGCAGTTGAGGATAAAGTCATGATGGAAAATGACAAAAGAAATCTTGCAAATAGATTTGAAGAAAAATGTACTGAATTGACAAGGATCTCAAACATGTAGATGGATACACTTTCCCAAATGATGAACCTTCATCATGAACTCAATGTGAAAGATATTGAGATCTCTAATTTGAAAATGTAGAATGAACAAATACAAAATGAATTGAATAGAGAAAAAGAGGTAGTAGAGAATCTCAACAAGTCAAGTGAAGCCATCAAATATTTTGAACAATTGATAAAATTCCCAAGATCTGCCCATGATACATCAGGACTTGGATACAACAACACTGAAGTTGGAGAATCATCAAAGAGTGTTGAACAAAGAAGTGACAAAGGTAAGGATTCAAAACTCACTTATCATTACTGTAATAAGAAGGGGCATACAACTAATGTTTGCAGGAGTAGAAGATTCAATCAATCAAACACACCCAAGAGTAAGAACTTCTATCACAAGTGTAACATGCAAGGACATATGATACAAGATTGCAGATCCAATGTCACAAGGACTCGAAGATTTGATATTGTTATAATTGCAAAAAGTATGGACATAGGGCATCTGAATGCAGATCAAAACCTATGTGGACATCAAATCAACCAGCCAAATCAAAAGGGAATGGAAGTCATTATCATTGGGATTACAACACCAGGTATAGCTGTCATTATTGTCAAGAATATCGACATATGCCCCAGAACTGCATAAGAACACATTTCAAAGGGAACTACAAGAGATGGTTGAACCAAACCACATGTTTCAATTGTTTGAAAATTGGTCATACCAGCAAAAATTGTCCTACAAGGTCAAAGGTGCCCAAGACTGAAGAAAATAAGGGCAAATAAAAGATTGATGTCGAAAATATAAGAGGGAAAATGAATAAAACTTGGAAAAAGAAAGATGAGTGCAACACATCAAGTGGAAGGATCACTTCACCCAATGGGTCAAGTGATCACACTTCATCAAACTAAGCATGAGAAGTATACGAGACTGATATAAAAAGCTATATTGCACATCAGTCCCAAGCCAAAGAAGCTATGCAAAGTATAAATCTGCATGAGACAAGATGTCAAGAAAAAATATAAATGATGTTGCCAAGCTATCTTTGGATGCCGAGTTAAACTCCAACACATGTCGAGCTCCTAATAGTGATCGAGTTGATAACTGATGCTGAGTTAGGTTAATTTTTTTTTTTCAGAAGCTGAGTTGGCTATTGAGCATTTAATGCAATGAAAAAAGGGTATATTATTGTGATTTTAATCAATTTTACTCATCGTGATCAAGAAGCAAAGAAGAGAAAAAGAGCAAAGAAACTTCACAGCAAAGAATCTAGCATTTCAAGCAGATTGCAAGCTCTCCCAACGTGTTTTCATCGATCTTGAGGTATTTTTCATTTGTGCTGAGCTACGCAATTTTATATTTCATAAAAAGCAAACCCTAGTTTGCATAAATGGCATCAAGTTCAAAGAAAACTGAGGACAAAGAGTGATTTGAAGTTCAGTTAGTGTCCAATGAGGTCAAGCAACCTGATTTTTGTCCCATTCCTGAAGTAGCATACAAAAATGACCCAGCCGGAGCTCTCTCCCAAATACTCCCAAAAGTTGTAATGGTTCAAGATGTTAGGAAATGCTACAATTGTAAGATAGGTGCCCTAGGAGATATAGAAATAAGGAAAGCCTATGAGAAATTGTGCATAGATGGAGTCTTAAGAGATGAATTCAAAATTGTTGAAAGAAAGAGTTTGACTTGAGTTTTGAGCTTTCCCACCGTATTCAAGGTAGAATGGGTTAGACTTGTGCTAAGCAAAATTCATGGTGGTAGTCTGTGGTTAGAAGATATTCCCATCAAGTTAACCAAAGAAATCATACATAGAGTAACATGGTACCCAACCCTAGATCGGTTCAAAACCTTGAGAAGTGAATCGAAGGAGGTTATTGAAAAGAACACTAGTGCTCAGTGGAATAAGCGAGGAATGACAATTCACACCATACGAGATCCTCTAGTTGAATTTGCTATTAGAGTCATCGCCCATAAGTTCTACCAATCCAGTAGACTCAACAATGTATCATGTATTACAGTAGATGTAGACTACAAATTGGTGAAAAAGGATCATACTTATGATCTTGCAGAATTGCAACTACAACAGATTAATGAAAACCTAGCTACGATAAGAAGGACAAAGGGAACTCAATGCAAATTTGGAGCAATTCTAGTTTGTATATTCTTCTATGTTCAACATGAGTTTCCCTCTTTTGGAAAAGTGACATGGAGAAATGATAGAACAATCACTACCCAAATCAATGAATATATAGAACAAATGGGAGAAAATTTTGATACCCTGATGACAAGCTATTTCAAACATTTCAAGAAATCCATGAAACAAAGGGTGAGAATACTAGTTACTTTAGTAGAAGAACATGTTGATGATATATGTTTCTTGGTTCATATTGACTTCACATACATCCAAGCAGCAATTCCAAGAGTGAGATGGCTAAGGCCATTTGGATATGAAATCAATGTTGATGAGGCATCTGTAGCAATAACTGCATTATTTGCAGAAGAAATAGATAAAAGTGCTCCACATTTTGGCACGTATGATGTAGTAAGGTCAAAAATAAACATGGAATTAAAGACTGCTTCCACATTAAAGAAGAAAGACAAATTGTTAAAGAAGATTAAGAAGAAATTTGGTGAATAAATTGAGGCTGAAGCAGAAGAAGAAGATGATGACAATGATGATGAAGATAAGCAAGAACAAGGCCCAGTGGAATTAACTCAAGGACTAGGTGAAGACAAGGAGGAAGGTGCAGAAGACAAAGAAGCCAAGGAAGCACCAACTAAAGCTGAGTCAAAGAAAAGAAAGGCAATAAAACAACCTCCAGCTCAGCATAAACCAAAGAAATCTATCATGCCATCACCTCAAAAGCCTACAACATGAGCTGCAACAAGGGCCTCCACCCAAAAGGCTAAAGAGGAAGTTACAAAGAAGAAACAAAGAAAGGAAACACAGGAAGAGCCGAGGAATAGAAGAGGATATGTGGCTCAACCTGATACTAATTAAGAAGATCAATCTGAAAAGGTAAGCCATTCCTCAGTTGATATTTTATGTAAAAAGATTGGAAATGGTGATTTAAGCAACTTAAATAAAGTTGATTTCAATAAGTTTACCAAAGAAGAACATAATAGGATAGAAGAAACAGTCTATGGAATGATGGCACAGTTCAAGTACACTCCACTTGAACTAGATGGAAAATTGCCAAAAGAACTATCTAAAATTGTAGAAGATAGATGGCATTTTTGTTTGAAAATGGAGAAGGAGATGAGGGAATCAACCCTAGCAAGCGTATTGCCAGATTTGACTAAGGAACAAGTAAAGAAAGCATTCAATAGGCATAATAATAGGTTTACACCTAAATACAGGGCATTCTTCATACTCCAAAACAAGATGGAAGAAATTGTTCAAAGAACAATGAAATCATGGAAAAACTTGTACAAGAAGATTGAAGATTTTCTTGAAGAAGAATACATGGAAGAAGTTGTTGCTCCACTAGAAGAGAGGAGAAAAAGGAGAGAAGAGAAGACAACAGTAGAGAAGGGAGAAGAAGAAAAGAAAGTAGAAGAAGAAAAGAAGATAGAAGAAGAGAAGAAGGAAGAAGAAAAGAAGATAGAAGAAGAGAAGAAGGAAGAAGAAAAGAAATATGGAGAGGAGGAAGAGACACAAAAACAAGATATAATGGCAACAACTGAGCAAGAGCAGCAACCAAATTAGAGTGTGCAAGATACACAATTGCCACCCTCTAGCCCTCCTCAAGTATCCATCAGACCTATAGAAATTGTAACTATTATTGATGTTTCTAATACTTCTGGTCAAAATATCAATCCATTAACTGCAGATCTCAAAAGAATCATTGACCAATCTACACAACAAGCAATATTATGTGCAGATCCAGTATTGGTCAGTATGGATGAATTGCAAAAACTAATAGAAAGCATAGTTAGAGATAAGGTGAATCCACAAGAACCACCTTCCATCATCTCTATAGGTACTAGTAGTCAACTTCAAATTCCAATAGTTATCTCAAAAGGCATAGTTGATACTACAATACAGAAGCCGAGTGCAGTTGTAGAAGAAGGAACACAACAAACATAACAAATAGGATAGACTACTACATCTAATCCTACAACACAAATACAAGTTGCACTTCCTAAGATTACCATAATTGATCAAGATAGAAGACAACAGGAGGAGGAAATAGTGGAAACCCCTAAAGAGTAGGAGGCAATACAAACATTGATAAATTTGCCTACATTAGGAACTCCTTCACACCAGTCATTGCAAATATCTGTACCAACATCTAGTACTACAAAATTTGCAAGGGTACTTCACTATGGAGACCCTGAATTAGATGAGGAGATAGTCATACCAGGCTATGACTCAAAAACTATAACCATTGATCAAATAAAAGAGGTGCAGGAAGCATTGAATAGGAGAAAAAGACAAGAGATACTTGGGCAGGAGTATCAACAAAAGAAAACACTACATGAGATTAAGGACATCTTTATTAATGCCTTTAGTTTGCAATCACCAGATGAGTCAAAGCATATCATAGAGAAATTGACAGATATTGTTGACCAGGTGACAAATGAAGACCAAGAGACAAATGCAAAACTTATGGAATGGTTTGAAAGAAAATTCTAGGGAAAAGTAAATGAGCAAATATCAAGTCAAATTGCACTTTCCCAGGTTGAATTGGCAAAGCTAATTGATAATGTGAAAAAGGTACTTGAGAATATATTCTCATTGTACAAAAAGTTGTGTGACTTTTCATACTTCACATAGGAGACTAGCCAAAAGACAATGAGCTTGGAAAGAAATTTAAATATTTCTAGCATGCAACTACCTAAAGATCTAGCTCAAAGTGAGAAGCATTTTACCCAGATGCTTCACACTCAAAAGGAAATAGCTGTGTTAATAGCAAAAGAGGCCAATATCAAGACAAAATTGATACAACTCTAGTCCTCCATTACCCCACATTTAGAAATACTCCATAAAGAGCAAGTCTATGCTGAAGCTGTTCTCAAGAAAGACCCTAATCTTTCTACATCAGATGGACTTATTCATCTTGCTGCAGAGACTGCCATCCAACATAAGTCACTAGAAATTGCTTTAAACAATTGGGATGTAGCTTTCAGGATGATTATGGAGGTAAACAACACATTTTTGGCTAAATATGGTTTTAACCCTTAAACATTCTTTGACATAAGTGTCAAAAAGGAGGAGAAGAAAAAGAGATATAATAGGGGGAGATACAAATATTATGAAGATGAATTAATGGGGGAGAAAAGATAAAAGTAGGAATATACAGATAATGGCACAATCAACTCAGGGGGAGTTACCATTTTTTTTTTTTGAGGTATATATTGTAAGTTACAAATTTTGATCAAGTTTTCTTTAAACTCTGTATATACCAAACAAATTAGTAAATGTACTCATAAGGTCAGTTAAGTGTTTTTTTCACTCATGTCAAAGGGGGAGATTGTTAACTTCATAATGGTTTTTGACACTTGAGTGCCAATACACTTACCTACTTTCTATATTGGAGCCGAGTACACCATGAATGCCGAGCCACAACATGAGCTGAGTTAGGAAAGACTTCAGGTGTAGAGTGATCTTCATGTGCCGAGTAGTTTTTAGATGCCAAGTGAAGATCAGGTGTCGAGTAAAGTTCAAGTGCCGAATGACTTTAAGTGCCGAGCAGAATAAAGTGCTGAGTGATATTCAAGTGTCAAGTCATAGATGATGTTGAGTAATACAGAAATAAAACAAGTGCCGAGTAAGCTAGTTTTGTTTAGGTGCCTAGTTATCCAGCAAAACAACATGTGATGAGCATTAGTAATGCTTCAGGAGCCAAGCAACTCAAAATATTAGCATAAGAGTTTGTAATTGCACAAACTATGATGCAAACAATTTTTGTAGCTGACATAAGGTAAATCTCAAAGGATTAAATGATAAGATCAAATATTTTATCTTTCCTACGCAATCTGCATGCAACCAATAAGAAAAATGATGAAGGCATGCAACCAATGGAAGAAGTGCAAACAATGAGCAGAAAATAGAGATTGAATATGGATCAAAGATCCATACCTAACCCTAAATCCTCAAATGTCTTTATAAGGAAGATGAAATTTCATTGTAAAATATATGAGTGGATATACAAGGGTGTATAAGGAAATCTACTTTCAGAACAAGGGTTATCAAATCACAAAGGATCAAGATCAGAGAAAGCAGAACAAGTGCCTACATTCAACAATCAAGGATTGTAATCTATCAGGTTCATTATACCTAATACTTTCTAGCAATTGTATTAGAATGAAAATCCTATGGTGATATGTTAGCTTAATAGCTATTTTGTAGATCCTTTAAATAGGTGATTAAATCCTTTAATAGGGTGACACTTCATGTAAAGTGTTTGTAAATCCTCTAACTAGGTCACTATTGACATAGTGTAAAGCCTTTAACATGGCATACCATCATAAGTGGTTGAACAATATTGCTGCAGTAATTTTTGTGGGTATCATACCCACCCCAGTTTTACCTTCTTATTCTTGGAGGGTTTCTGGGTTACCAAATTCCAGTGTTATGTATTGTTGATGCATGTCTTAGTTTCATGTTTACTTGATGTATTTATATGCATGCAATTTACTTCCACCTAAAAGTTTTATTGGTTAAAGTGTGATACTTCTGATTCACACCACCCCCCCCCTCTCATAAGTATTCTTCCTATTTGAATATTCCAACATTGACATTGTCTTGAATGTCATTGACCCTATGCAGCCTGACATTATGGATTTGCGGGACATCAAAGTTTTACAAAAATTGGGCAAGATTGTTGATGATACAAAGATTGTTAAGGGTTTGTTGTTTGATAAGAAGGCAAGCCATATGGTTGGAGGTGCCACCAAGATTGAGAATGCGAATATTGGCATAATTCAGTTAAATAAAATATAAGAAAATATAGATATAAATAAATACATAAATACAAAAAAACACATACATACATGGTTAAGTGCTACCTAGCTATGTCAAAGGCTACCTATGTCCAAGGCATTTGTACATTGGAGGCATACTCCACCTACCAAGCTACCTACATACCAATATACATGGGATCAAGACCCTTGAACTACTCACTCTAACAAATATGTAGTTTTGGTTTCTAATTGTTTTGATGTAGTTGTATTCCTACAACCACTGGTGAGTTTTACTTACCTAATACAACTCTTCACCATCGTACACCCACTCAGGCCAATTAGGTGGTTTTCTATAATTACAATCTTGTAATACCCTAATGTAACCTTTGTGTTGTAGTTTATAGTTAATCAAGGTTAACCTATATATGTCGTAACTCACTCCTTATATAGTAACGTTTAAAAGCTTCAACAATAATCAATGGGTCGTAATAGACTAGTCAAGTTAATGCTAGCTAGGAATAGTTGATTGTTCATTTTATTGTACCTAATCTGATGACAATTCTACAGGAATTTGTAATCAACCTACTTAATCAAAAAGTAGACCAATTGAACTAGGTTATGGCTTGTCACTTAGCATGGTTTGAGTGAGTTTTATTGTTTTATTATTTGAATTCTACAATTTGTATGCAGCTGGAACAATTTTTCTGTTGTGATAATATGTAATAAGAAACTTAAAAAAGATCTCTCTCTATATATAAAGACCAATTCCATGTCCATGATCATTTTATGATATGATTTTGATATCTGTGTTGTGCATAATAGTTGGTCTAAAACTTTCTATCATTGCATCTAATATGATTTCATTGTCATTGTCATAAAATATGCCTCTGATATCTATGTTGCTCCTCATTGATAATGCCCTTGATGTAATGTCTCCTTTTTTTAAAACATGGGAAATAGGTACAAATAACTTACAAAACTCAATTGTAATAGACTTCTTTCCTTAAAGTCTCAAATAACACTTAAAATTGATAATGATTGATGTAAGAAAAATAGTCTATGGTACCACTTTTAAATGATTGTTCTTATATTATACAATTGATATGATATATGAGAACAATGCCACTGCTATCTCTAAACTAACTTCAATCTATCATCTATTCCATCCTTCCAAGAGAATCTTCAACATCTCATGAATGCATACCAACCTTGAAATACACATGCATGCCATAACTAGGCCTCTATCACATTTTTTTTCAAGGATGTCAATTCATTGTTTTTGCTTGCAAGAATAGTTAACATGTTGATTTGTGGCCAACTCTTCACAAGGAGAAATGGTTATGATTCAAACCCATAAGATAAATATCAATACAACCAAGAAACAATTAACACCTTCCCTAATCCCCATACAATGAGAATTATACAATCAATGTATTCTTTATTCTAAATTTGCATAGTATTTACTGTCTAACAGTGAGTAGTGAGGTCTTTTTCCATTACATGTTATTTATAAGAAGGTTAGTGCATTGTTCTAAAAGAATTGCCATGATGAACATATGCAAATACAAGGATTTGGAGACATTTGGAGCTAGAAAATATTGTGGTGATAGAAATGCCTATCCTAGAACTTCTCCAATATCCCAAGGAGGTTGTTGATAATTTTTTATGCCTTTTCACATGACCCATAAGTGTGTTTGAGGAAAGTTTCCTTACAACATAGAGTGCTAATATGTAATTGTTGGAATTACAAGTAGGAAAGTAAACTTCCAAGAGGAGGGGTGAATCAACATTTAAAACATGAGCCCATAAAACTTTTCACCTAACATCCATCTCATACATTCAATTGAGAAATTGAAATAAAATGTAAACCATATACATCTAAAGCATGTAAACATATAAGCAATCACACATTTGACACTAGATATGATTACCTAAAAACCCTCCAAATGAGAAGGTAAAACTAGGGTGGGGATGACACCCACAAATCTTCACTACTAAAATTGTAAAGTGTATCCAATTAAGGTTACAATGGTTTGATCATAAACTATGATCTACCCTATGAAAGGCCTACCTTGTTAAAGGCTTACAAAGACTATTAAGTCCCACCTTGTTAGAGGATTTCAAAACCCTATTAGAAGTGTGCCTAGTTAAAGGAATTTTGATCATCCACTTGGAATTTCACTGTATTAAAGGATTTAATTTAGCCTATTAGGACTACTATGTTAAGAGATTTTACAAAAAACACCTGTTAGAATGTTTCAACATAGATCCTATTGGTTGGCACTTACTTGCCTGATAACAAATCTGCTCTAAACACTTTTCTCTTTGATCCTCCTTGATCAGATGTCTCATTGTTTTATCCTTCTCTCTATCCTTTGTTCTTCTCTAACTAATTCTACAATTCATCTCTTCTCAATCACATCTACATCTCCATGAATGCTCTGTTTGTGCATGCAAACTTATCTACACTTCTTATTCAATCCTTGTGTACTCATTCATCTATTCAGAAGTTTAGGTTTTTTTTCTTCCTTAAGAATATTAGGAGACTTAGGGTAAGGTATGAATCTATGAATAAGATTCATCCATATTTCCTCTTTAGACCTTCCCTTTTTCTAATTGATTGCATGCAAATACATAGGGATTCCATAAATAGACTCATCCTTATCTCTAAAGAATCAAAATCTATCCTTAGGTTGGCTACAAAAATGGTTTACATATGCATTTGTGCAATTACAAACAAGTTTGTCAATTCTATGTCACTTAACACTTGATATTATTGATGCTCGACACATACTGTAATTCTATTCTGACTCGACGCTTGAACTACTTGAAATCCACTATGTTACTCGACACCTAAATCACTCGACATGGTGAATTTGCTTGGGACTTGAGTGACTCAGTACATGAGTGGCTCAACACTCATTATAACTTGGCATGGTCTAACATTCATATGATGTACTCGACATGTATTACTAGTTCGGCATGAACTAAGTAAATTGCTTAAGTGTGTTGATACTCACTAGTCAATACCAATCTGAGATCAATAATCTCCCCCTTTGACATGAATGTAAGAAAAAATTGAATATCTATAATTAATCTTATCTTCTTGAGTATATCATAACCATGACTTGGCTTATATACAAAACTTAAAAATTTCAAAATTTTGCAATAACCTATATACTTGAAAATCTGTAACTCCCACTGAGTTAGTATACATGTTTTGTATCCAACAATCTATGCTCCATCTGAGTAGATTTTTCTTTGCTAACACTCTTTCATCTAATACTCTTTATGTAGCTAATATCTCTAGCTCTTTCATCTAATACTTCCATTCTCCCCCTTAAGATATTCTCCCCCTTTTTGACACAAATGTCGAATGGGCTATACACTATACATGGATAGTGTGTTTGTCCAAAAATGATTGATGGAATATCAATATTATCTTTAGAGTTGCATCCCAGTTGTCACATGCAACATCTAGTGACTTAACTTGAATAGCAATCTTGGCAACAAGGTGGACTAGGCCATCTAGTGTAGAAAGATTGGGGTCTTTCTTTAACAAAGTTTTTGCAAATCCCAGTTCCTTGTGCAGTATCTCCATATAAGGACTGAGGGACGCCTGAATGCATGTCAATTTGGCTCTTATCTTAGCCTCTTCTTCTATTAATACAACTAATTCACTTTGTGAATGAAGAAATGACTAAAAATGATTCTCACTTTTTTTTGGGAACTTAGGTAACTATTTACATGATATACTCAAATTTCTCTCCAGCCTCTCAATATGTTGTCTAATCTCTTGGGTGAAGAGTGTAGGGTCACACAATCTAGTATACAATGAGAAAATATTCTCAAGTATCTTCTTCACATCCTCAACGTTGGTTACTAATGCAACTTGAGATAGTGCTATCTCACTAGATATCTTTTCATTAGCTTTTCCTTGAACTTTTCTTTGAAACCATTCCATAAGTTTTGCATTGGTGTCTAGGTCTTCATTATTAACCTTCTCCATAATATTCAAAAATTGTTCCAAAAGTGGGTTGGTTTCTTTTGGAGTAGGCAAGATAAATGCATCTAAGAAGATGTCTTTGATTTCTTGTAATGCTTACTTCTATTTATACTCCTTCCTAAGCATTTCTTGGTCTTTATTCTTTTCTAATGCTTGTTGCGAATGCTTATTTGATCAATTGTCATGGTGTCATAATCAAACTTTAGAATCACTATTTCTTCATCTAAAGTAACATCACCATAATGAGTTACCTTGTCATCTTTAGAATAAATCAAGCCTAGCACTAAGATTTACAGGGGTATTGCTTCTATGCTTATCTTCTGAAGAACTTTTGTAGGAGTCCCATATGATGCTAAGGTTACCAATGCTTGTACGGCTTCCTACTCCTTTACCTTTGGTGTTTTTTCTCCTTCTTTAGATTTGTTTTGATCTATGACAATGACTTGAGTTACACCTTGTGTATGTGTTGTAGGTACAAATCCATCTATCTATCCTATTTGGTCTGTTGCTATTTATTTTTCTTTCTCTCTAGTCTACCTCTACTCCATAGTATCGACTTCCACTAATGTATCAACCTTAGTAGATGAGTCTACTAATGTTTACATTAAAGGTTGCACTTGAGTAACTAAAGGGATGGAAAAAGGTGGTTCTTGTGGATTCACCTTATCCCTTGTGGAATCGGTTATTTTCTTCTAAAGTTCATCAACATTGACCAATACTAGATCTTCACATAATTTGGCTTGTAGTGTAGATTGGTCAAGGATCTTCTTTAGATGTTCTATAGTCAAGGGGTTGATGTTTTGACCAAAATTGTCAGAAACATCCTTAACCATTATAGTTTTTGTAGGTATACTTGTGTCATGTGAAGGCCTCATGCTTGAAATTTGTGTGTCTTGCACACTTTGTTCTTCTTGTTGCTCTTCAACTGTAGTCGTCTCATCTTTCTTTTGTTGTGTCTCCTCCATAATAGTATAATCTTTGCCTTTTTTTGTTTCATTCTCCTTATCTTCCTCTTCATCTTCACTATTTCTTCCCTCAAAGGGATCCTCTTCTCCTTGTTTGATAGTTGACAAACCATAAATCACTTTCCACATTTGGGTGGATTTCTTCACAACATCTTCAATATCATTCTAAAGTATGCTGAATGCCCCATATTTTGATGCAAATTTGCTACCATACTTCTTATTTTCTTTAACAATTTGACCTTTGGTCAACTCTGGCATAACTTGGACTAATATGGATTCCCTTATTTGTTTCTCTGGGTTCAAATATTAATGCCACTTATTTTCAACAATAGTATAAAAATCCTTTGGCATTGTATTGTGTAATTCAAGAGGAGTATTCTTGGACTTAGAAATCATTGTATAAATTGATTCCTCAATCAGATTTTGCTCCTCTCTATCAAGTTTCCCAAAATCAACATTCTTCAAACCAATCATATCTGAATTATTCTTAACATTATCATAGAAATTTTCAAGATTAGATTTAGGTGCATGAATTACAACTCTAAACTGATTTGTATCTTCTAATTTTGTCCTTTCATCATCTATTTTTGGTTGTGCAACATATTTTCTCCTCTGTTTCTTCTGCACTAGCCCCTTTTGTTCTATAGCCTTTGTATTTTCTTTGGCTATCTCCTTGGCCTTTTGTGTGTTAGCCCTTGTACTTTCCCTAGTTGTTGGTGTTGTTGGCTTTATTGGGCTTGGCTTGGCAACCTTCTTTGCTTTTGGTTTAGCCACACATTGTACCTTGGCTTTTCTCTTCTTAGGCTCGACATGTGCTAGTGCTTCCTTGATTCCCTCTTCCTCGACAACTTCTTCTTTTTCCTAGTCCTCACTGATGCCTTAGGTTAAAGCTAGAGGTCCTTGTGCTTGTAATTCTTCTTCTTCTTCATTCTCATCATCATCATCATCATCATCTTCTGTATCAGCACTGTCTCCAAATCTCTTCTTAAGTTTCCTCACTAATTTGTCTTTCTTCTTTACTGTGGAGGCTATCTTCAATTCCATCTCAACTTTAGATTTCATAACATCAAATTACCAAATATCTTACCACTTTTATCAACCTCCTTTGCTAGGAGTGCAGTGATGGAAACTGAGGCTTCATTAACATTAATTTCATAGCCT
Organism: Cupressus sempervirens; assembly: GCA_028749045.1. Lineage (NCBI taxonomy): Eukaryota > Viridiplantae > Streptophyta > Pinopsida > Cupressales > Cupressaceae > Cupressus > Cupressus sempervirens. Next base: position 73,353,453 of record CM053790.1, on the reverse strand, counting down.
AAGGGTCTTAGCCATCTTACCCTAGGCACTACTGCCTATATGTAAGTGTAATAAATATCCACAAGAAAATATATGTCATTTTAGTGTTTTTCAACTAGGGAGACAGGTATCTTTAACCTCTACTTCATAGATTTCTTGAAGTCTTCAAAATAGCTAGTCATAACTGACTAAAAGTTCTCTCCCATTTGCTCAATATATTCATTAATTTAAACATCCACTCACCTTTTTGTCTTCCAATCAAATTTGCCAAAATATGGGAATTCATTTTGTACAAAGAAGAATATGCACACAAGTATTGAACCAAACTTACACTGTGCACTTTTTGTTTTCCTAATGGCTCCAAGGTTTTCATTAATCTACTATAGTTGAATTTCTGCAAAATCATAAGTATGATCTCTCTTGACAATTTTATATTCAACATCAACTGCTATGTAGGGAACACTATTTAACCTACTTGACTGATAGAATTTATGAGAAATAACCCTAATTGCAAAGTCAAGAAGAGGATCAGTAATGGTATCTATGGTCATTCCTCTCTTGTTCCATTTAGCACCTAAATTTTTCTTAATTACCTCTTTTTAATCACTCCTTAGAGTCTTGGGCCAATCTAGGGTTGGATATCTAGTTACCGTATGAATTATTCTCTTTGAAATCTTGATTGGTCCTCCTTCCAACCATATATATCCATCATGCATTTTTCTTAAAACTATCTTGATCCATTTAGTTTTCAACACCGTGGGGAATTCTAGGGCACGAGTCAAACCCTTTCTTTCCACAATCTTAAATTCTTCCTTTAAGACATTATTTTCACACAACTTATCATAGGCTTTTCTTATTTCCATGTCACCTATGCTTCCTACTTTGTAATTGTAACATTTCCTCACATCTTGGATCATTATGACCTTGGGTGAAATCATTGATAATGTGCCTGATAGGTCATTTTTATAGGTAATGTCTAGTATAACATTGAAATTTGGTTGTTTATCTTCATTGTTGACTAATTGAACATCAAAATCTTCTCTCTCCTTCACATTTCTTGAACTAGATACCATTTGACAAACTAGGGTTTAACAAATTTCAAACTATGTAACTTGGCTTGTGAAGAATACCTTTGAAATTTGAAGAACGTGAGTAAGATCATTGTTGGAATTGTTGTAGTTGCTTCAAACAAACTTCTGAATTTCCTTCTACACCTTTAGCACTTGCACAAATTTGAAATGATGAGAAATGAATGAAAATTTGATCATATACCCTTCACAACCTTTTAATTTAATGCTCAATGCATCTACAACTATAAAACTTAGCATCAATAGGATTTTAGAATCACTCAACATCTATATATATTACCATCACTCAAAAATTACCATAGACTTGGCATCAACTAGCCAGTCTAGTAGCTTAGCTCTAACTAACATCACACTCAGCATCCATTGAAAACTTTTTCATCCTTGGAAACAACATGAAAACTTAGAAGATTTAACTTGAATTTTTAACAACATCTTGCATCTTAATTCATGCTAATGTAGTCCTTTTAGTACTAGCTTCTTTTGGAACTGATGTATGATACAACACTTGAATATCAACCCCACATACCTCTTACTTGCTTAGTTTGATGAGCTATCATCACTTGACCCATTGGGTGAAGTTATCCCTTCTTCATTTGATGTACTACAACCATATTTCTTATTCCATGTCTTGTTCATCTAAGTTTTGATGTGTTCAACATCTTCCTTGCCTTTGCCTTTATCAAATTCACAACTTGGTGCCTTTGACCTAGTTGGACAATACTTGCTGATGTGACCAGTCTTCAAACAACTAAAGCATGTGGTTTGACTCAACCACATTTTGTAGTTACCATTGAAGTATGTTCTAATACAATTATCTAGAACATGTCCATATTCTTGACAAAAATGATAGCTATATCTCGCATTATAATCCAAATAATAAGAGTTACCATTGTTCCTTACCTTTACTTTCTTGTTTGATGACCACATTGACTTGGATCTGCATTGAAAATCTTTATGTCCATACTTTTGATAGTTAGAGAAATATCCTCAAATCTTGGTGCATGCATGGTTTTGGTTATGCATTCATGTGCCCAATGACCTTGCTTGTTGCACTTGTGACAATGAATCATGCTCTTAGGTCTAGCATTTTGATTTGTAGTCTTGCTCCTACACACATTAACAATATGTCCTTTATTGCCACAATTATGAGAAGTGGGTTTGGAGTTCTTATGGTGTAGTACACTTAAGTCATTCAAGGTTTCCATGAAGCATGTCATTGGACTTTGCAGTGTTCTACATTTCTAGGCGTCTCTTTATCAAGTTTTTAAGGTTCTTATGTATTAGGAATAAGAACGTGTCATAATAAGCCCATTTGTAAAACCTCAAGGTTCATTTGGTGATCTTATAAACCATGAATCTTGGAGATCTATAAGGGAAAAAATAGGTTTAGAATAAGAAATATACCACAAGAAGGGTGGAAATTCTTTAGGATTGGTTTATATGAGTCATAGGAGGGTTCAAAAGTCTTAGGACTTCATTTAATTCAATATTGAAAAAATGCAATAAAAAGTTGTTGTGCAACTTTTCATTTTTGCTTAAAAGTTGTCAACATGATTAATAGGAGGTTTTAACTACTAATAACTGATTCATGGGTAGTTGATTGGCTATTCATTTTTATAAATTTCCAAGACAACCTTCCCAAAAGACCAGGCTATTAGATGTACATATTTTTCAAACATCAATAAAAGTTCTCTTTGTTTTTGGCTCAATTTTACTAGTTTTTTGTGTTTAGCATGTGTGGTACAGATTTTGAAGGGGGGGAATGTTGTGAGGAGTTTCTCTAGTGATCTATCTCTCTTATGTACATGGTTTGATCCAAATTGGTGATTCTTAACTCAAGTTATAGAGCTTTCTTTGCTATTAACCTATAAACCCCTTAAAAGGAGGGTTTTGTGCAAAATGGGTGTATAGTTCCTAATTGTATAGATCAAATGCCACAAAACCCAACCCAAATGAAAGCTTTAGGAGTTCTCTTTCAAATTCAAGAAGTTTTAGTTGTAGAAAAAAAGGGAGTGAATTATGCTTGCAAGCCCTAGGCTAAATCAGAGGGTGGATTTGGTCTTGATTTACTAGAAATTGAATAAGTCAGGGGGTCAGTGATAAGATCCTAACCAAGTGGAAGTTTATTTTTGATTTAAATAGACCCTAGAGGAGTTCTTAATATTTTTATTTGGTTTATGTACCCATTCCTTTGGTCTTCCTTTGAAAACCAAGCCTATTAGGGCCCTACTAAGACTGTATACCTAGGTTGATCCTTGGAGTGCTAGAGTGAACCAATCCTTGATCTTAGGGTATGTTTTTAGGGTCATCAAATCTCATCAAAATCCATTTCCTTTTTAGTTGTTGTGCAGTTGTTACAGTTACAAGTTTTGAAATTTGATATTTTAGCCTTTTAGCCCTATTTTGCAAACCTACTGGTAGGTCACTACAGTAAGTCATAAATTGTGTTGGATGAACTAGAATGAGATCTTAGTGATTGTTAAAAACCATAAAAATGATGTCTAGGTATTGATACCCTATTTGAGCTATTTTGGTGTGCATTATTAGAATCAAGCCCAGTTGTTTTAGGACAAGTATTGGATCTTCCCACTATGCCACTCTGCATCAGGTGGTATCAGAGCCCATGGTTGGATCTTGTGGAAAGTTTTGTTACAAAATGTTAGAAGGTGAAGAAGGTGAGAGGGAGATCCATTCGAGGATCACTAATGTTGAGTTGGCTAAACTTGTGAAGGAGCAAATGGCAGAGAGTAGAGCAATAAGGGAGGAAAATAGGAGTATGGAGAGGGATTTGGATAACCTAAAGAGAAAGATGATAAAAGGAGATGATGTTGAATTAGAGGAAGAGGAATTTGAAAGGGAGCCTTATGAGGAAGAGGTTCTAAGGGATCAAAGGCCACTCTTGCAAGCCTTAGAAAGAGTAGGGGTAAAAGGAGGAGACTTGCCTACTTACCATGGAAAATTGAATCCAAATGAGTGCATGGATTGGTTGGAGGCATTGGACAAGCATTTTGAGCATGATTAAGTCCTTGCAAGTCAGAGATTCAAATTGGAAAAGACAACACTCAAGGGTCCTACCCTTATTTGGTGGAACTTCTTGCAAAGTGAAAGAGAAGATGAAGGAAAGGAGAAAATCAACATATGGAAGAGGATGAAGGTAGAGATCAGGAAGCAATTCATCCCTAAGGACTATGAGGTCCTAATCCATTAGAAATTTCAGAATCTCAAGAAAAAGGATATGGATGTTAGTACATACACCCAAGAGTTTCATAATCTAACTCTTAGAGCAAAAGTATATGACCAACAAACAAAAGTTGGCAAGGTATATAAATGGCCTAAAATATAATATTCAAGATGAGCTAACCCTGATTGCCATTGATTCAGTTCATCAACATTTCAATTTAGCTTTGAAGATTAAAGAAAAAAAAAGAGGAGAGGAGAGTCTAGTTTTAATAGGGGAAGAGGAAGTAATTTTAGAGGAAGAGGAGGAAGGTTCCAAGGGAAAGGAAATCAACCCAAGGAAGAAGGGAAGAACTAAAACTCTAAAAATTAATTTAGCAATAGAGGCACTTTCAAAGGTAGAAGATCTAATAATAATAGAGGAGGAGGAAATGATAGAGGAAGGGGAGGTAGTGTATTCACTAGGAAATGTTTTACATGTAACCAAATAGGACATCAATCCTTCAAGTGCCCTTAGAAGCTTGGGGACAATCCTAGGCAAGGAGATAGAAGGGTCCAATTGTTGCAAGAGGAAGAAGATGGTAAAATTATCTCCTCCTACCATTCCACTACTTCAAAACCTACAAATCCAGAGACTAGTGAATGCTTGATGTTGAAGAGAACACTTTTGAAGGTACCCAATCCTAATGAACCACCATAAAGGAAGGCCCTATTCTGGACAACTTGCAAGGTCAAACGCAAGGTATGTAAAGTGATTGAAGATTCTAAATTAGTAGATAATATAGCATCTAGTGAGATGGTTAATAAGTTAAATTTGTAAAAGATACCACATCCTTGTCCCTATAAGGCATCTTGTCTTACTAAGAAGGAGCAAACTCTTGTTAATGAGCAAGTATGGGTAGAACTCACCCTAGGGGAATATGTAGACAAAATTATTTGTGATGCCATAGATATGGATGCCTACCAACTCTTACTAGGGAGACCATGACAATATGATGTCAAAGCCAAGCATGATGGGGAGACCAATGTGTACACCATAACCGAGGGAGGCATAAACTATACTATGAATCCCTTACCTGATGATGGAAAGGTAGATCATGTGGTTAGTAATGTTGCCTTGGTAGGGAGAAAGAATTCATGCAGACCTTAAGGGCGAAGGACACTCCATGTTTTTCCATAGTAACTAGGCCCAAAAAGGAGATAGTAGCAGAACCCAAAGACAAACTTAAGGATGGACAATGGTGGAAAAGTTTTGGCCCTAAGGAAGTGAGGGACTTTTTAGAACAACATAATGGGATTGTTGAAGATAGCATTCCAACTTCCTTACAACCTAAGAGAGAGATTATTCATTGCGTTTATCTTATCCCTAGTGCTACATTGCCTAATAAGGCTAAATACAAACTAACCTTAGAGAAAAATGCAGAGATTGCAAGGAAAATTGAAGATTTTTGTTTAAAGGTTTGATTAGGAAGAGTGTAAGCCCTTGTGCTGTCCCTGTTGTTCTAGCACCCAAAAAGGAAGGCACTTGGAGGCTTTGTATGGACTCTAGGGAAATCAGCAAGATTACTATAAGATATAGATTCCCAATGCCAAGGATGGAAGACCTTTTGGATTGTCTAGGTGGAGCCAACTACTTCTCCAAGGTGGATTTGAAAAGTGGATATCACCAAATTAGGATAAGAGAGGGGGATGAATAGAAAAAAAATTTTAAAATGACATTAGGGCTTTATGAATGGCTTTTAATGCCATTTGGGCTATCAAATGCACCTACTACCTTTATGAGGCTCATGAATGAGGTCCTCAAGCCTTTTTGAAAAAAATTGTTGTTGTCTATCTTGATGACATCCTAATCTTTAGCAAGGACAAGGAAGAAAACCTAAGGCATATAGATCAAGTCCTAAAGAGATTTCATGAAGAAGGGCTTAAGATAAACTTGGAAAAATGCACTTTCATGAAGAATGAACTCATATTCTTTGGTTTTGTCATCTCCAAAGGCTGCCTTAAAATGGATCCCTCCAAAATAGAAGCCATTCTTAATTGGCCACCCCCTAAAAACCCATTAGAGGTTAAAAGCTTCCATGGACTTTACAAATTTTATAGGAAATTTTTTAAGGATTTTAGTGGGGGTATTTGATAGAAACTATAAAGGGGGGAAGGAAATGTCAATTTGTATGGACCGATGAAGTAGAAAAGGCATTTGAAACACTCAAACAAAAGATAGCCCAAGCACCTATTTTAAGGTTTCCTGATTTCAATAAGATATTCACTATAGAATGTGATGCCATCACCAAAGCTATAGGGGGAGTCTTAAGTCAAGAAGGTAGGCTAGTGGCCTTTTTTAGTGAAAAATTAAATGAAGCAAAGAAAAAGTATTCAATATATGATTTAGAACTTTATGCAATGGTGCAATCATTAAAGAGGTGGAGACATTATCTACTTCCAAAGGAATTTAGTGTATTCACTAACAATCAAGGTTTAAGTTTCTTGAATAGGCAAGAAAAACTCAATCAAAGACACATCAAATGGATGGAATTTATGCAAACCTATACCTTCTTAATTAAGCAAAAAAGGGTACAATCAACAAGGTTGTTGATGCATTAAGTAGGAGGAACCTTATGGTAGAAATCATAGAGTTAGAAAGTGTTGGAATCTCTATCATGAAGGAGATGTATACAAATGATGAAGATTTCAAGGAAATATACAAGACATGTCAAGAAATGGGAGATAAGTATCATACTGATTTTGCTAAATACCTCATCCAAGAGGGGTTGTTGTTCAAAGGTGGGCAACTTTGTGTGCCAAGGGGGTCTTGTAGGGAAAACATAATTAAGGAGAAGCATTGTGGGAGCATGTCAGAGCACTTTGGCTTGGATAAGACCCTAGAACAAGTAAGAAGATTTTACTACTGGCCTAAGATACAGTCAGAGTTCTAAAAATTTGTTGATGGTTGTTTGATTTGCCAAAAGGCTAAGGGATACAGTTCCAATGCATGGTTATACACTCCATTACCCACACCATGCAAACCTTGGGATTCTATAAGTATGAATCTTTTATTAGGATTTCCAAGGACTAAATCAGGGCATGATAGCATCTTTGTGGTTGTTTGTAGGTTCTCAAAAATGGCACACTTTATACCTTGTAGAACAACACATGATGCATCCCATATAGCTAGCCTATTCTTTAAAGAAGTAGTAAGGTTACATGGCCTACCAATATCCATCATATCAAATAGGGATCCTAAGTTCTTAGGACACTTTTGGAGAAGATTGTGGAAGAAACTAGGAACAAACTTAAGTTTTTCATCAGCCTATCACCCACAATCTGATGGGAAAATATAAGTTATCAATAGATCCCTAGGTAGCTTATTAAGATGCCTAACCCAAAAGCATGGAGGATCATGGGGACACCATCTTATCTCAAGCAGAATGTTCATATAATGATTTAGTAAATAGGAGTACAAGCTTGACCCCTTTCCAAATTTTATATGGAAATCAACCAAGGGGTATCCTAGAACTCAGAGACATCAAGGATATGTAGAGGAAAAGTGCACAAGCACAAGATTTTACACAAGTTATGAAGGATATAAAAGAGTAGGGAAAGGATAGATTACAAATGTCATTAGCAAAATACAAGGAATAGGCATATAAAAAGAGGAGAGATCTTTAGTTTAAAGTAGGTGACTTAGTTATGATACACCTTAAAAAGGAGAGGGTACCAAAGGGGCAATATACTAAGTTATTGACGAAGAAAGTAGGGCCATTCAAAATACTTAAGAAATGTGGAAATAATGCCTACAAGATTGATTTACCTCTAGATATAGGCCTTTCCCCCATCTTTAATATTTTTGATCTTTATGCATATAAATGACCTATTGATGTTTGTGCTGCAAGAACAAGTTATAAGGATAGTGCTGATGTTTCTCAATTACAAAAAGTAATTAAACCACAAATTGAATGCATTTGGATAGGAAAGTCACAAAGAAAACAAGGAGAGGCACCTATTATTCTTATCTAGTCAAGTGGAAAGACACACCTAATGAAGATGCCACTTGGATGACACAAATAGAGATTGAGAAAGTAGGATATTAGTTGGACACCATACCAACTCAAGGGACTTGAGTTCTTTTAAGGAGGGTAGTATGGTGTAGTGCACTTAAGTCATTCAAGGTTTCCATGAAGCATGCCATAGGACTTTGCAATGTTCTACATTTCTAGCTATCTCTTCATCAAGTTGTTGAGGTTCCTAGGTATTAGGAATAAGAATGTGTCATAATAAGCCCATTTGTGAAGGCTCAAAGTTCATTTGGTGATCTTATGCACCATGAATCTTGGAGACATATAAGGGAAAAAATAGATTTAGAATAAGAAATATACCCCAAGAAGGGTGGAAAGGCTTTAGGATTGGTTTATACGAGTCATTGGAGGGTTCAAAAGTCTTAGGACTTCATTTAATGCAATATTGCAAAAATGCAATAAAAAGTTGCTGAGCAACTTTTCATTTGTGCTTAAAAGTTGTCAACATGGTTAATAGGAGGTTTTAACTGCTCATAAATGATTCATGGGTAGTTGATCAGTTGTTCATGTGTATAAAGGTCCAAGATAGACTTCCCAAAAGACTAGGCTGTCAGATGTACAGATTTTTCAAACATTAATAAAAGTTCTCTTTGTTTTTGGCTCAATTTTACTAGTTTTTTGTGTTTTGCACATGTGGTATAGACTATGAAGGGGGGAAGATGTTGTGAGGATCTGATTTGGTGATCTATCTCTCTTATGCATTTGGTTTGATCCAAATTGGTTATTCTTAACTCAAGTTACATAGCTTTCTTTGTTGTTAACCAATAAACCCTTAAAAAGGAGGGTCTTGTGCAAAATGGGCGTATAGTTCCTAATTGTAAAAATCAAATGGAACAAAAATCAAGCAAAATAAAAGCTTTAGGAGTTCTCTTCCAACTTCAAGAAGTTTTAGTTGTAGAAACAAAGGGAGTGAATTATGCTTGCAAGCCCTAGGCTAAATCTGAGGGTAGATTTGGTCTTGATTTACTAGAAATTGAACAAGTCAAGGGGTTAGCGATAAGATCCTAACCAAGTGGAAGTTCACTTTTTGTTTAAATAGACCCTAGAGGAGTTCTTAAGATCTATATTTGGTTTATGTACCCATTCCTTTGGTCTTCCTTTGAAAACCAAGCCTATTAGTGCCTTACTAGGACTATGTACCTAGGATGTTCCTAGAGTGCTAAAGTGAACTGATCCTTGATCTTAGGGTATGTTTTCAAGGTCATAAAATCTCATCAAAATCCATTTCCTTTTCAATGGTTGCACAATTGTTACAGTTACAAGTTTAAAAATTTGATATTTTGGCCTTGTAGCCCTATTTTGCAAACTTGTTGGTAGGTCACTATAGTAAGTCATAAATTGTGTTGGAGGGACTAATATAAGATCTTAGTGATTTTTAAAGACCATAATATTGATGTCTAGGTGTTGATACCTTATGTGAGCCATTTGGGTGTTCATTGTTAGAATCAAGCCTAGTTGTTTTAGGACAAGTATTGGATCTTCCCACTGTGCCACTTTGCATCATCTTACCTTTGTTGTTCATTTCCTCAACACTTTTAGATGACTCTCCTTGTTTAGTTCTTGAATATCCCAGTCCAAATGTATCATTGTTAGATCTATGGGATTTCAGTAGTTTCTCAAAGTACCTGATAGCTTCATTTGGCTTGTTGAAACTTTTAGCAAATTCCTTTTCTCTTTTTAGGTCATTCTGCAACTTTAATGTAGTAATCTCAATGTCCTTGACATTCAGTTCATAGTTGGCATTCATCATTTGACTTAGAATATCCAGTTGCATGTTGGAAATCTTGGTTCGTTTTGATGATGTCTCTTCCAATCTATGAGACAAAACTCTTTTGTCTTCTTCAATCATGGCTTTATCTTCCATGGCTTTCTTCTTCTATTTAGTTACCTCACATAGCATTATGGCATGTGATTCTTGCTTTTACTTGAGATTTTTGATCTCCTCAACTTGGATCTTGTTCTTTTCCATTAGATCTACAACTGTTGCTTCATATTCACTTGAGTTTCCATTTGCAAATAACTTAGTAGTGTCGATCTGTTTGTATTGTGTGTCATTCTCCGCACTAGCAATTTCCTTCCTTCTTTCCAAGGAACTCTTTAAAGCTTCTCTTGCATCATTCAACTGTTGAAGAATGAGATTTATTTTAATCTCTTGGTTCTCAATATTTTTCCCTAACTTGTAGACTTCCATTTCAAGATCTTTCCTCAAAGTTGTAAAGCTTCTCTTTCAAAGAACAAAACTCTGATAGCAATTGTTGGAATTACAAGTAGGAAAGTAAACTTCTAAGAGGGATGGGACGAATCAACATGTAAAAAATGAGCCCATAAAACTTTTCACCTCACATCCATCTCATACATTCAAATGAGAAACTAAAATTAAATGTAAAGCATATACATCTAAAGCATGTAAATATATAAGCAATCACACATTTGACACTAGAAATGATTACCACGAAACCCTCCAAATGAGAAGGTAAAATTGGGGAGGGGATGACACCCACAAATCTTCACTAGTATAGTTGTAAAGTGTATCTAATTAAGGTTACAATGGTTTGATCATAAACTATGATTTACCTTGTGAAAGGCATGCCTTGTTAAAGGCTTACAAAGACTATTAAGTTGCACCTTGTTAGAGGATTTAAACACCCTATTAGAAGTGTGCCTGGTTAAAGAACTTTTGATCATCCACTTGGAATGTCACCTTGGAATACATACATACATATGCATATGCAATTTTATCACCTCATTTAACTAACTTTACTTTCAAATGAAAATTTAGGAACTAAAATATTGGAATCATGGAGGGAAGTCAAATAGGTAAGTGAATGAATATCAATCTCTATGATTCCCAATACGAATATTTATCATGAAGAGGGATTATTAATGGAAGATGGAAACATAATAACCAAATAGAAATAGAGAGAAGAATGGAGACAGACCAAACCAACGTTGGAAATGAAGCAATGATAGATATGCAAAGAGGATGACAGTACTCCTATGGTTCAATGCATAGCTGAGAAGGCATCCAAATTAGAACCAATCTCTATAGTCTAATAGGTTTAATCAATTAAAACTTTTGGATATAATGAAGATGCAAAATAAGTCACAAATGAATAATAAAAGGTGTAAGACATCCAAGTCCAAGTGCATTTGCAAAACCAATATCAAGTGTATTTCAAACATTTCTCAGGTCTTGTATCCCAGGTTTATCATGAATACCATGAAGGAATAGACCCATTTTATTATCATTTTATACCATCAAGGGCACTTTTTTGGTTCAGTAAACACTTAAAAATCTTAGACAGCTAGGTCTTTATAGAATCCAATTAAGGGTCAAAATATTTTTTCCCATTTCTTTGTTCAAGGATTTGGGCCCTTTTAAAATCCCTATTTACCTTAATAAAAAAATTGTGGTAAATCCTAAATCCACATGGTTGTCCAATCTTTAGAAAGATAAAAATTATGCTATTAAAAATTGGGTCTAGTTCAAATGGAAATAATATCAATAAATAATGTGTTTCTAAAATTAAAAATCGTGTATGGTAAACAAAACATTTATTTTGTTGAAGAAGAATATTTTTGAATAGGATCTAAGTCAAGTCAACTAGAGAGACATTAAATCCTTATAGTATCTTGATAGACAACACCTTAAACTTCATGTTTCTAGTAGGCTCTTCTAGCAGTTGTGCATACATATCCATTACTCGTGTATCAATGCCTCCATGGAAGATTCCTCACTAACACTCTCACTAGGTGATCAAGGAAGAGAAATAGCTTAATATCCACAAAGTCTCCCAAATTTCTTCCAGGGTTATACATTTAGATTAATTAGGCTATCTATTGAAAATTCCACAATATGAACAATGTCTGAATTGCCATAATTGATGGCCAAAGCAAAAATTATCTTGAATCCTTACCTTGATAGTAAGCAAGTTTCAAATAGAAATTACCTTAAACCCTTACAACAAAAATGAAAAATACCTTCAACCCTTACATTGAAATTAAACAAGAAAATAGAAGAGGACAAGACCTTACTGTGTTGCATAAAAAAGTGATAATGGAATAAACAATAAGCAACTAAAGCCTATTCCTACATATTCATGCAAACCTCAAATATGAAAGACAACATGTAAATAATGATGACAGGAAATCCAAAGAGCTTAAACCATTCAAAATAGCACTAATGCAAATCTCACAAAATCAACAAGTGGTTGATGATTTCATTTTTGTGGGATGTGGTTGCTCACAAATCCTGTAGCATAACAATGGGCTAGATAGTACTTAGGGAGATGAGGAGAGGGCTCTCCTTTTATAGGAAATGAGATGAAACATACAATTGAGATTCAATGCAAGATGAAGGGCTAGGATCTCTTAGGATCAATGAGGTGTGCATGAGGTAGAGGCCAAGTGGATTCCATGTGGATTAGGGTTTTTTACCATTCAAAGGGGGAAAGATACTCACACATGTGTGAGAAACCTTTGATGTGATAGGTCAATGACATGTGTAAGAGGTGTGAGAAGCATGGTTTCTCACACATCTGTGAGACACCTTGATTCTCATGTGAAGGAGGACAAATACGAGAGAGGTGTGGAAGGCATTATGGGTGTGGGAAATGTGATTGTTCCTCACACATGTGTGAGCACACACTTAGGATTAAAAGGGGATTAGCAAGGTGATTAGGAAAAATAAGTGGGATTAAGTAGTGGGTAGGTTTAGAAGGATGGGTTAGGTTACAAAAATGAGGTTGGGTGAGGGTTAAAGTTAGGAGCCATGTGCTAAAATAGGATTAAATTTAATATTTAATTCCCAGTGCGATTAAAAAAGGATATAAATTTATTTAATTAAAGGTAGGGTAATTAAATAAATAATAAATATCTATTTAATTGGTTATGAAAAGCAGATTTGGATAGTTTTAGGTGTCTCTATTTTTCCCCTCTTTGATATAGTATAAGTAATGTTATATCAAAGAAAAATAAAATATAGTGGATGGTTGGATAAGACTAGTAGCATGATGCCCCTATCATGGAAGGATGATGAGGGTGGAAGGGTATGCCCCCTCGAGAGGACATGTGGGTTAGGAGAACATGAATGTTCTCTCAAAATGGAATGGAGGATAAAGTTATGCTACAATGGTGTGAACAACCTAAGTTTGATATTGTATTCAACAATATGCACCAAGGTATGAGGAACCAAGATGACAATGTGTCAAGTATGTGATAAAAAGGGTCTAATACAACCATATGCCTTATGAAATCATGATATGGAAGACCATGATTCCTTGGGACAATAGGATGCAAAGACTATGATAAATACAAAAAATAGTAATACATACATTTAACAAGCAATCATGCACAATAAACCAAAAGCAGACCAAAATTTGCCCCTAGTCAAGCTGAAAACCAATTAATGGATTGATTGATGATGATTGATTAAGGATGACAAAGCTAACAATAAGCACAATGCACATTCGATGATTAGGAAGGATACATCCCATGATAATGTTTAAATATGGTCAATGGATTAACAACTGATTGGATCAAATTGATGAATTGATTTAGGATTGATGTACAAGATTGCAAGATTACATTCACTGAATTAGCATTGATTGCAAAACGATTGAGATTTTTTTGGATTTTCTTGATTTTATGGAGATTTGGATGAATAGATTGAATTGAAATGCAAGTGAAAAACTAAACTTGGATGAGATTGGAAGAATGATGTGAGTAGAATACAAATCAATTTGATGTGAAAGGATTAGAAGAGAGGAAAATTGATTGAATTAGATGATAAATGAATTTGATTGAATTGAGTGAAAGAATTAGATTGAATGTGATATGAATGAATGTGGGATAGAATGGGTTGGGACCAATGACAAGGGAGAGCCAAGGCATGGTAAATGGAGGAAAAGAAATGTGAGTTAGTGGATGAAAGGAATGGTGAAACGATATGAGGGGCCAAATGATATGGTATCAGAAAATACAAAGCCAAGGACCATGTTTTGAAGGAGTCCAAATGCACCATACCAAGGATAGGAAAATGGAAAAAAACATGGTGGGAAAGGATGCATGAAAATGGAAATATGGTATGAAGGCTAGTGTATGGAGGAAGAGAAGGCATGTGCTCCTCCAAAGCATGTATGAACATTTTGGTATTGTGTGCCTCTAACAGCGATCAGGAGCATGGGTATGTGTTAGTAAATATTTTTCCTCATATGGGCTCATATGCAAAATAGAGAAAAAGTGTATACCAAAAAATAAATTCCTAAAAAAGGGACTACGAAATTCTCTCTTAAAGATTCCTCAATGAAAATAGGCATAGCTACCTTTATTGTAAATAAATTTTTTTAATCTAAAAGCTCAACAAAAGGACCTTTTCAGAGTACAATATGCATAAAGTGTTGAATAAATGTATTTTATCTCATCAATACAAAACAAACTTTTATGCTAAAGAACCACTCAATTTTAATTAGCAATATTATCCACATAACTAAAAATTAAACAATCAAATAGGCAAATTTAATAAAGTTAACTCCTCACAGCATCCCAAGTTCTGAATCGACAATCTCAAAACAAGTAACAAACACATCTAAGAGCTTTTGCATAAATAGTATCTTCAGAAATACTAATTTAAATAGGTAGACAATGGTATCTAATTACAAATCCATTAACCAAAAGTCAAACTACAGAGCTTTCTTTGTATTTGTAGAGTTTTGAAATGCTACTTCTAAATTTGGAATTAAGCCACAAAAAAAAAGTTGTGTCTATCGATCTGCTAGAGAATTCTAACCCCTATACCATACTAGTTATTACATATTTATAGGCATGGGGCTTGACAACTGCCAAAATTATTCCTGCTAGGAGTAAATAGTCTCTTGGTTAACATAACTATTAACCAAAATGCAAGAAAAGAAAAATGAAAAAAGAAAGAACAACTAAGTGAATAAGCGTAACTACTCTTTCCCATAAGGTAGCATTGTCTCCACTAGCCATGCTCCTTGCCATTTTACACATTTCATAGGTAATCAAAAAGGCTAAAATGATGGACTGATGTGGCACACCGATATAGGAAAACCATTGTTTCTAGATCTCCTTTTCTTTCTTCAATTTGGCTACCTTTTCTTCATGTATTTCTAAGTGCTTTAGATTGATGATTAACATGGCTTCAGTATGTGCTACATTAGAAAAACCCTTCTTAGTTGTGCATTCTTGTCCTGTAATTCTTGGAACTTTCTTTGAACTCCTTGATTACCTATTCAGATTGGGCAATAGAGTCATCTTCCTTACTTGTGAATTGCTTGAAAAACCACTTAAGGTCACCTTGGACAATCTAATGCTCCTTGCTCAAAATTTTTGAAATCCAAATTCTTGGACTTCTTCTAGCCACATTACCACCTTTGCCCAGTTATTTCTCTCCTTCTCATAGTCATCATTACTTCTTTTCACCTTCTTAGTAATGGTTGATATCTCCTTTAAAGCTTTATCTAGGTGACCTATGTGTTTTATAGTGTCATCTAGGATGTATTGTACCCATTCCCTTGCTATTTTTTCCATGGCTTTACATTTGTAAAAGTTCTCCAATGATTGATGGTTAGTTGTAGAGGACACATTGATGGTCACTAACATCTCATTGATCAATTTTGCTTCAGGATGAAGGATAGTGTTAATATATTATGACATGTTTTTGACAGTTTCTTTCATCTCCTATTTGTCCTACCCATCTTTCCATACTCTATGTGTAATATTTTTATTAGATGCTTCAAAGAATTCCATATCAACCTCATGGTTCCCTTTCCCCAGATCAACTTTAGTTATCTGGTAATCTTGAGGAGCCAGGGACTCACATGAGCTTTCATCTAGTGGTGTAGCTATCTCTGCTAACTAGCATCCAAATTTTTTATCAAAATTAATCCTTGCTTTAATTCTCACCTTCTTTACTTTAGGCATCTTTCCTAGTAACTTACTGACACCCTTACTTTTTGTGGTTGATGCTTTTCTTGTACTTGAACAAGTCACCCACTTTGTCTTAGGAGTACCCTCTTGAACTTGAAGTTGAAGTGGCTTTGGGACTACTTCAAATTCAGCTTCAACTGGACCTAAAATAGGATTATGAATATCTATATTAGTGATCTCTTTTTTCCTTTTGGGAGTCTTTTTACCTTTGATTTTGGAAAATTTCCCAAAAAGATTAGGAGTGGTAATAGTTTTTTATTTTATCCATTTAATAGTTCTGGCTAGCACATCTTTAGTACAAGAGTAAACATCATCTTCTTCCCTTCTTCCCCGGTCAATTTAGGAATGGGCATGCACTCAATCTAATCAATATATAATGGGTCAAGCACCTCCTCAAAATCCTCCTCTTTCAGCCCACATGTATCTAGTTCTACGTTAAACATAATGATTTGTTTAACGATCAAGTGTGACCACAGTCTCCTTCTAGCTTCAAATTCATTAAGGTAGTTCAACCAATAATCTTCCAATTGTGGGGTGTGAACAAAGGATGCTGAATTTTTCGGAGAAGAGAAGGGTTTAAGGCATAAATTTGTATAATCAAAATCTTTCGGAGAAGAGAATGGTTTAAGGCATAAATGAGTCAATGATTCCTTTGCTAACATAGCTTCTTTTAGACTAGGGCATCTATAATGTCCAATTTCAATAGGGAAAAATATTGAAGAAGACCTCTTTGAAACTTGAAAAGACTCTACTACAGAGGCAAATTGCCTACATACTTCAGATAAAACCATAGAGTCTAAATAGTAATGAGGTAATTTCAATGGTTCACCAAAAAAGCCATGTATCCTAACATATGTGAATTTGGGAAATTGAATATAAAGTAGTCGTATATTTGCACAACTTGCATGGCTTCTTCAAACAACCTATCATTCTCATGATCTTGTAGTTTGAAGACCAGTCTTCCTAGAAAGACATCATTTAACTTTCTAAACTCTTTACACAAAGCAGTATCTTGAAGATCAATGTAATACTAGTAAATGGGCATTTCATCAACCCAATGTGTATATGGGAGGTTTTCCCATTCCTTGGAAGCTACAAGGCTATCAATCAGATAGGAAGACAAGAAAAATGGACCAAGGTTGTTGACAGCTATTAAACCTCTATGAAATTTTTTGGCAATCAAGTTGGCCCAATTAATGAACTAACTTCCTTCAACAATCTTTTGGATGAAGAAATACATCCAAGACTCCCAATGAAATGCATGTTCATTACCCTTAATCCTATTTAGTAGTAGCATAATGTCTACAATTTCCTTTATAAAATGCTTAATAGTTGAAGGCTTGGGCAATCTGGAACCCCCTTCTATAGGTTTCAAGAGCCAGGACTGAGCTAGCCTATTATCATAACTACTTTTTCCTTCTACATATAGGCACTCTACTTCTTCAAACATCCATAGCTTGTAAGGCTCTTTGTGGGGAATCCTAAAGGTTGAATAGACATTGGTTCTGCTAATTTTAACTATTACCTCCCCTAAAACTTTCTTAATGCACCTGGAGATAGGGTCGTAATGGCTTGTACATTCAATAGAAAGTTTTGGGCACGTGATCATAGTGGGAAAGGTGGTAGCTTCCAATAATTGACTATTAGCTAACTTTTGATAAATGGGGCCTGACTGGGTGTTTATGATTCTCTCAATAACATCAGACAAATTCTTATTTACTAGAAATGTATCATGAATTTTATCTGAAAACAAAGAAAACACAAATGAAAATGTAGAGGGTTATGGAAACACACTTATAGTTTGACAAAGCTATAGCCTATGATTCATTCTCCCTACCCAACAGCACTAAAACTTCTTTACAAATGGCGAAATGATTGGGAAAAAGGTAAAATGAATGCATTTAAGGGATGATATGCAAGGAAATCATAGGATAATTTGGCAAGTTATGCAATAATTACTTATTCGTGTGACATGCATTGTAAAAGACCCCCATGAGTGATTTTCTTTAAATGCCCATCAAATCCACATGCTTACTGATATTTCATGTCATGATGAAATGCCCAATTTAGCCTTTTGCCAACTCTCGCTATATCCAAACAAGTACCACCTTAAAATCCCTTATTTGTAGTCTCGCATGCCTTGGGAAACATTTTACTAGGACCCACCTTGCTTTTAGCTTGAAGATTTGAAAATCTACATGAAAACAAGTGTCAACATGTAAAATTGACGTCAAAGTTGAAGTTTCAGTTTCAGTTGATTGAGGTTCAACTTCAACTTCATCTTCACTATCACTGACTTAGGGAACGAAAAAGGTTTTGACACATGGAAGACTAACATGGGCTCAAACTTGAAGTTGAACTAAACCAAAACTTCAATTTCAACTTCAAAATTAAGAAAAGACTCAAAACTAAACCATGGCTAAGGCGTGGTAAAAAAATATAATCGGTAACAATCAGATCCAATTGGGGAATGAGACTAGAAGGATCATGGATGAACCAAGGAACTTTGGCTTTGTAGATCAACTCAAAAGATGACAATACAACATAAAGAATGGAGCAAGAAAAGAAAGAAAACCAAAAAAAGGTGGTATTTACAATGGAATGAAAAACAGACTCAAAAATGGTATAGCTTAAGGTCCTACCCATTATAGGACAGGGAAAGATCATCTCCATTAAGGTATTGTAGTTTGAAGGCATTTGGACCCAATTCCTCAGATATCACAAATGGGCCTTTCCATAAGCTCTCAAATTTAGTGTGGGCTCCTTTAGGTTCTTTCCTCTTATCCCACAAAAGTACCTGATGTCCTGATGGAGGCACAACCCAAGAACAATATGGACACAACAGAAAGGGAAAATTATATTAACTGAGAAAATAAGCTATTACAAATAGTACAGAGAAAATAAACTTCAGAACATGCCCTAAGGGCTTACAATAGCATAACTCTGGAGATAATTTCTCCTTTCAGTACCTCCTCTCAAACTCCACTCCGAACTGCCTTTTACAATGCCAGAAATCTCCTTAAATAGACCTCGGAGGGTTAAGGACTAGGAGTACATTCTAGAAAGTTCTAGTAGGCATCCACCGACAAAATAGAAGGTTCTAGAAGCTGTGTTAGAAGTCGGTGCAAATCTAGAAGAATCCGAAAATGGTAACCGAACTTTCGGGAGGCATAACTTTTGAACCGTAGCTTCGATTGACAAACCATTTACATTTTTGGAAAGATCTTGAAGTGCTCTATAGCCCTATGGACAAGCTTCGCTCATCCCCCATTTTTTGACCCTTTTCAAGGTCATTTAATGCCCCAAACCTGACTTTGAAGCATTCTTAGGAGGTCTCCAAAACCCAAAATCTGCAATAACTTTCAAACCGCGGGGCCTATTGACCTGATTCTTTTTTTGGAATGCTCTAAATCATGATTACATTCATCTGGCCAATTCACACCTTCTAGGTTACCAAAATGATAGCCCAAATACATGCTCCTATTTTTTTGGGATTTTCAAATGCACTGATAGTGGGACTGTGAGAGTTGGAAATTTTATTTGACCCAAATGGGTATCCAAAAATGAAAACACATCAAACAGAAACTAAGTCTAAGTACATTTTTTTTTTTTTGGTGACACAGGATTGCCCTTATACCTCTGGATGCTCCTGCATTAGACACCCAAGGTAGATTGAAAAGTGACCCTGTCACTTTATAAATGGTAGAGGAAATTCCAAATAGGAAACCTCAGCTGCTAAAATCCAAGTTGATTCCTCGATCGGCCGTCCTTTCCACTTCACCAAATACTCTTCATACTACTTGTTTCTAGTACTCCTACCCACACGATGATCTAGAATGTCTTCTATCTCCTCCTTCTTAGAAGCAGGAATTGGACATGGCTCTAAAACTAGCTCCTCATCTACACCATCATCATGATACTGTATTAAATTTGCAATGTTGAAGATGGGAGAAATGTGAATACCTTCTGGTAGCTCCACCTCATATGCATTTCCTGAGTCATGTTTCTTCAGAATTTTGCAGGGGCCAAATTTCTTCATTTTCAGCTTGTTGTAAGTACCGGCTGGAAATCTTTCTTTTCGTAAGTGCACCATGACTAAATCTCCTACTTGGAATTCCTTATGTCTTCTCCTTTGATCAGCCCTAGCTTTATACTCTTGATTCATCTTTGTAATGTGTGCTTGAACCTCCTCATGTAGACGCTTGATATGTTCAGCAAATTCCTCAGCTTTAGCACTTGTCCTCTCCCCTTGTTCTATCTTCCTCAGCTCTAGTGCAGTCCTTAGGCTACTCCCATATACAATCTCAGCAACTAAACATCTCAACAAATTGCCCAGACTCCTATTTACCACTTTTGTTTGGCCGTCAGTTTGTGGGTGATGCGTGGAACTAAATTTCAAGTCTGTTCTCAACTTTTTCCACTATGTCCTCCAGAAATAGCCCACAAATTTAGTATCTCTGTTAGAAACTATACTCCTTGGAAGACCATGTAGTCTTACCACCTCTTTGAAAAACAAGTTTACAATATTGACAACATCATGAGTTTTTTGGCATGGAATGAAATGTGCCATTTTGGAGAACCTATCAACCACCACGAATATTGAGTCATTACCCCTTTGTGTCCTTGGCAATCCAAGAACAAAATCCATACTTATGTCCTCCCATGGCCTTGATGGAACAGGCAATGGCTGATATAGGCCAGTAATATGACTAAACCCCTTGGCAACTTGACAAACCTGGAAACTCTGTACAAACTTCTTCACATCCTGTGAAATTTGAGGCCAAAAATAATGTTCTCTAAGAATGGAAATGGTCTTATGTTGACCAAAATGTCCTTCCATCCCTCCACTGTGTTTCTCCTTAATTAGATTTTCCCTCATGGAACTCCTTGGAATGCACAATTGACTACCTTTGAACAACATACCATCTTGAATCAAATAGTCTAACCACTTGGTTCTATCTATAGCAACAGGTTCTTTACAAGCTTTCCAGGCTTCAGCAAAATTAGGATCCTCAGGATACAAATTCTTGAGTTCATCAAACCCAACTACTTCAACCTACATTACTGTAAGCAACAACTATCTCCTACTTAGTGCATTTGCAACCCTGTTAGATTTTCCACTTCTATGCTTCAACACAAAGGTATAGCTCTGCAAGAACTCTACCCACTTCATATGCCTCTGATTCAATTTACCTTGGCTATTTAGGTACTGTAATGCCTAATGATCAGTATACAAAACAAATTCCTTTGGCAATAAATAATGCCTCCATTTCTTTAAGGCCTGAACTATTGCATAGAACTCTTGATCATAAACAGAATACTTCTTCTTTGCATCATTCAATTTTTCACTAAAATATGCAATAGGCTTACCTTCTTGGCTTAATATAGCCCCAATAGCGCTGCCACTAGCATCACAATCCACCTGGAAAACCTTTCTAAAATTTGGAAGTGCCAACACAAGTTGTTCTGTCACCTTCTTCTTCAGCAATTCAAAACTTCTCGTAGCTACTGTAGTCCATTTGAACTCTTTTATATCCCCTCTTATTGTATCAATTAGGGGTGCACATATGCCACTAAAATTCTTAATAAACTTCCTATGAAAACTAACCAAACCATGAAATGATCTTACCTCAGTAGAAGATCTTGGAGTAGGCCATTCCAAGATGGCTTTTACCTTCTCTAGATCCATTTTGAGACCTTCAGGTGATATAACAAACCCCAAATAGACTAACTCCCTTTTTGCAAAGTTACACTTCTTCAGATTAATTAATAGTTTCTCTTCCCTTAGCCTTTCAAGGACACTATGAATATGCAATAAATGTTCTTCCAAAGTCTTGCTGAAAATTAAAATATCATCCAAATAGACAATAACAAATTTTCCCAAGAACTTCTTAAGTACCTCATTCATGAGCCACATGAAGGTGCTTGGGGCATTCGTCAATCCAAAGGGCATGACTAACCACTCATAAAGACCATCCTTGGTCTTGAAGGTTTTTTTCCACTCATCTCCTTCTCGAATTCGTATCTGGTGATAACCACTCTTCAGATCTATCTTTGTGAAGTACTGAGCTCCACTCAAGTAGTCCATAATATCATCCATCCTTGGCAAAGGAAATCGGTACTTGATGGTGATCCTATTTATAGCTCGAGAATTTGTACACATCCTCCACTCTCCATCCTTCTTTGGTGCGAGTACTGCAGGTACTACACATGGACTCAAGCTCTCTCAAATCAAGCCCTTCCTCAATAACTCCTGAACCTGTCTATTTATCTCCTCTATTTCAGTAGGAGTCATCCTATGAGCAACCTTGTTAGGAAAACTAGCTCTTGGAATCAGATCTATTTGATGACTAATTTGCCTTACTGGTGGCAATCCATATGGAACATTATCAGAGATAATATCTCCAAACTCCCCTAGTAAATCTGAAACTTCAAATGGTATTTCACTACTACCTTCTTTATCTTTTGTAGGAATCAAAGCATAGGACATATGCTGATGTTTCATGCCATCTAAAAACTTCCTTCCATCAACAAGACAAATCCTAGCACTGCTACATACCTTTTCATCTTCCTTTTTCATGGGCTTCAATTTATGGTGAACTCCATCCTTTGTGAGAGAGTATGTGTTTGCATGTCTATCAAACTGCCATGGTCTACCCAACAATAGATGGCAAACATCCATCGAAATAACATCACAGAGAACATCATGGTAACTCCCAATTTTGAATTTTACTAAACATTATTCACTTACCAGGACCTTATGATCATCTTTTACCCAAGTAATCTGATAGGGCTGGGGATGTTTCTCCCTCTTGAGCTTCAGCTTAGAGACCATCTCTTCTGATACCAAGTTATCAGTGCTACCACCATGAATGATCACGTCACAACATTTATCCTCACACTTGCATTTGGTACGGAACAAACTCCTCCATTTTCCTAGTTCAATTTCACCACTTAGTAGGACTCTTTCATTTACCAAGGTCTCTCCTCTTTCTGCATCCTTTGAATGTGATGATTGTGCATCCTCATCCACATGAGCAACCCTAGCTTGGCCCTCAGCTCTCCTATCTGTCCTTCCTTGTCATTGAGGGAATTCAAAGGCATGATGGCCTTCTTCATTGTAATGGAAATAGGTACCACGAAAGCCTCCTCTTCCTTGTCCATGTCCTCTACCTCTTCCTCTTTGATTTCCAAAGTCTTGATCATGGGAGTGGTTGAAACCCTCATTCCTCTGGTTCCTGCTAGTACCCACATCTTCATTTTTCTTTTGGGTTTCATTGCGGCCTCCAGATGATCAACCACTTCCCCTTCCTCCTTGACCATGCCCTCTTTGTCTTCCTTCAAACCTTTTATTCAACTTCTCTTCAACTCGTAGGGCAAACTAGTATGCCTCTTCAACGCTGGTCATTCTTACCAGACTTAATTCCTCCTGGATGCTAGGTCGCAACCCACTGATATAACGAGCAACCTTCTCCTTATTTGCTTTTGCATGCCCCACTCTAATCAAGAGCCGGTAAAACTCCTTTGTATATTCTTGGACTGATCTTCCTGCTTGCTTTAACCCATGCATCTTCTTAAACAGATCAAGCTCTTAGTCCACAGGAATGAACTACTTCTTCAATTTGTCCACCATGCAATCCCACCTTGTGATCTTCTCCTTTCCTCTTCTGTTTCTTTCCAAATGAACATCTTGCCACTAGATTTTGGCATGGCCTTTCAGTTTGGCCTTTGCAAACTTAACCCTATCTAGGTCCCTGATATCCTCATACTCAAAGTATTCTTCCAGTTCATTGATCCAATTGATCAACTCATCTGGTTTCAGATTTCCTGAAAATACACCCACTTCAATTGTAGGTCTTTTCCCAAACTTAGTAATGGCCCTAAAAAGCATTTCCTCTACAGGATTCAGAACTTCTTCGTCAAGTTCCCCTGTTGGTCCTATTACTTCTTCTTCATTGTCATCCTCACTGTTGTCACCTGCGGCAACATTTGCTCCTCTACGGAGCTCCTCTTGCAATGCATGTACCTACCTTTGGAGGGCTCTAACCTCCTTAGGATTAATAGCTCTAGCCCTTCCACCACACTCTCTTCATGGAGGCATCTTCTAACTCGATCCCACAACCACACAGTCCTGGTGCAAACTGCCTCACAGTCGGCGCTTTGTCTACACACTTAGGAAAACTTGCTTTGATATTACTTGATGGAGGCACAACCCAAGAACAATATGGACACAATAGAAAGGGACAATTATATTAACTAAGAAAATAAGCTATTACAGATAGTACAAAGAAAATAAACTTCAGAACATGCCCTAAGGGCTTACAATAGCATAACTCTGGAGATAATTTCTCCTTTCAGTACCTCCTCTCAAACTCCACTCCGAACTGCCTTTTACAATGCTAGAAATCTCCTTAAATAGACCTTAGAGGGTTAAGGACTAGGACTAAATTCTAGAAAGTGCTAGTAGGCATCCACCGACAAAATAGAAGGTTCCAGAAGCTGCGTTAGAAGTCGGTGCAAATCTAGAAGAATCCAGAAATGGTAACCGAACTTTTGGGAGGCATAACTTTTGAACCGTAGCTTTGATTGACGAATCGTTTACATTTTCAAAAAGCTCTTGAAGTGTTCTATAGCCCTATGGACAAGCTTTTCTTGTCACCCATTTTTTGACCCTTTTTGAGGTCATTTAATGCCCCAAACCTAACTTTGAAACATTCTTAGGAGGTCTCCAAAACCTGAAAAACTGCAATAACTTTCAAACCGTGGGGCCTATTGACCTGATTCTTTTTTTGGAATGCTCTAAATCATGATTACATTCATCTAGCCAATTCACACATTCTAGGTTACCAAAATGATGGCCCAAATACATGCTCCTATTTTTTCAAAATTTTCAAACACACTAATAGTGGGACTATGAGAGTGGAACCTTTATTTGACCCAAATGGGTATCCGAAAATGAAAACATATCAAGCAGAAGCTAAGTCTAAGTACATTTTTTTTTGGTGACACAGGATTGCTCTTATACCTCTGGATGCTCCTACATCATCTCCTTTCATGAATTTTCATGGCCTTTCCTTTTGATAAAAAATTCTTTTGACCCTTTCTTGATGGTTCATGATATGATCCACTAACTCTCTTCTTTCTTTTTCTTTTTTTTGGAGATACAATATTCTCTTCTCAATGGAAGACTGAGACATTTCATCTTCAATTGCTTTCTACAAATTCAGTGTAGCTAGCTCTAAAGGCAAGGACAATCATGCCTCAATGCCATACACCAATTCAAAAGGTTTCATGCCTATGGCTCTTTTGGGAGAAGTTTTTTCAGCCCAAACTACTTCATATAACCTCTTGTGCCAATCTTTCCTTTTTCATCCATGCATTTTTTCATAATATTGGCCAAGTTTTTATTCATAGACTATGCCTATCCATTGACTTGAGGGAAGTAATCCAAAGAATGAGAAAACTGGACACCATGGTCATAATAATACAATTGACTTTCTCTGGATGAAAAATTCTGCACATTATCTATCACTATTTTTCTGGGAATACCAAAATGGGTCAAAATATTTTTTGTCAAAAATCTACACACTACCTATGATGTTGTTGCTTTAATAGGATTTACCTCCACCCATTTAGTAAACTAATTAGTAGCAATAAGGATGTGTGTATGTCCTACACTCAAATTTGGATTAATAGGCCCTATAAAATCCAATCCCCACTATTGAAAGGGTTCTTCTATGATCACTAGTTTCAGAGGCAAAGCAACTAATTGTGGTTTCCCAATAAACAATTTACATTTCTTGCAATTCCTTACCCAATGATAGGCAGCTTTAAACATACTTGGCCAATAGTAACCACTTCTCAAGATTTTAAAAGCTATCACCGTTGATGAAAAATGACCACGGCAGGCTCCCTCTTGTAAAGGTTTTAGAAATTTCTCCCATTAATTAGTATCAACATACCTTAAAAACATACCATCCAGACCTCTTTTGTATAAGATAGCATCAATAATGACAAACTTGGCTGCTCTAAGCTAAAGAGTCATCTGGTCTTTTCCTTTCAAATGATCAGGACATCTCCCATATGTCAGGAAATAAGCTATGTTTGAAAACCATTCATCTTTAAGGCCAACAAACAAACAATTGGGATAAGGTTCCTCATTTTCACCTTCTGCAATAAGCTTACACAATCCTTGTCCTCGAACTAGTTTAGTTGGTTGGATATCCAAATCAAATTCTTGGACTTTTGCTACCCATGTTGCTTGATTATTAACTGCTACATCCTGTTGTGTGATAATACTGTTGACTGTTGAAGAAGTGTTGGAACTTTGGCAATAGCTTCTTTTACCTCCTTGAATGCTTTTGATGTTGGTTCATCCCATTTGAAATTTTTCTTTTCACCGAGCAACTTGGCTATAGGTTTAATAGTCTCTGTAAATTCAGGTACAAATTTTCTCAAGAAGTTGATCTGTCCAAAGAAGGATTTAACACCATTTTGGTTGACAAGAAGACATAACTACTGAATGGCCTTTATTCTCCTTGGGTCAATTTTGATTCCTTCTTTTGAGACCATGTGCCCAAGTAACTTTCCCTCTATCATTAAAAAAATTGATTTCTTTGGATTCAATGAAATTCCATGATCCCTACATTTTTGGAGCACTTTCCTCAGATCTTTCAAGTTTTTCTTCTATCTTCTTGAAAAAACTATCATATCATCAAGATACACCATGATGCACCTATCCAATAAGTTACCAAAAGTTGAATTCATAGCCCAATGAAAGGTGGCACCAGCATTTGTTAAGCCAAAAGGAATTCTTTTGTAGGAAAAGGTGCCCCATGGTGTTGTAAATGCTATTTTGTGTTGATCTTCTTCTGAAACTTCTATCTAGTTATAACCTGAGAAACCATCTAAGAAAGACATCATTTTTGAACCAGCAACTGTTTGAAGAATTTGATCCATTATTGGCAAAGAAAAGTTATCCTTCAAACTTGCTTGATTAAGGTTTCTAAAATCCACACAAATCCTTATCTCTCCATTCTTCTTTATGACTAGCACTATTTTTGCCACCCATGTGGAATGATGAATTGGAAAGATAATGCAAGATTTAAGCATCTTATCTATTTCTTTAAATATTGCATCAAAAACTTTTGGATTATATGTTTTCAATTTTTTCTCAAAAGGAGCGGTACCTAGTTTCATAGTAATATGGTGTTTGAATTTACCATTTCTAAAAGTCTTTAAGGCATCATAAGACTAGGAAAAGACATCTATATACTCTATAAGGAGCTTAATGAATCTAGCTTTCTCATCTTCATCACAATAGGTTCCCAAATTGATAATTTTGGGATCATGCTTATCTCCCAAATTCACCTTTTCATAATTAGCATTTGGATCTTTTTAGGTGTTAAGTCTTGAGCTAAGAAAGTACCTTGCCTATAAAAGAGTTTTTCAAGCTTAACCAGGCCTTTAGGTATTACATTACCTTTTAATTGTAACACATCACTCTCATTAGTGAGATTAGGACAAAATTCTCTACATTCAACATCTGAGCCTTCAAAATAGTTAGTAGATAATTTTTCAATACTTTGCAAGAAAGCATTAATGTGAGCATCATCTTTAAATACTTTCCATGAATTTTTATTATTAGGGACACTTGGTTTGTGAATGATCTCCACTAAATACATTGTATTTATGAAATCAAGATGGGGAATTAACAAAGAGGTTGATACTGCCAAGGAGTCTACCTTATCACTCTATTCTCGGGGAATTGCTTCAATTGCAAAAGCATCAAAACCTTTGATCTCATCCCATACATGATTTCTATAGTGTTTCAACCTTTATTTCTTCACTAAGAACATGTCTTTAACTTGTTTCACTATTAACTCAACATCCCCTCTCTCTTTTAATAGTGTGATGTTTCTTCTCTCGGCTTCTTCTATGCCTAGAAGTAAAGCTTCATATTTGGCTATATTATTAATATTTTCAAGGGCAAGTTTATAAGAAGAAGGGAATTTTTGACTATCAGGTGATATGAGAGCCACGCTAGCCCTAGATCCATTTGAGAAATAGATCCCATCAAACTGAAGAGTTCACAGTGAGTCTTCTACTACTGATTTCTCACCTAATTTCTCATTTTTAGACAAGATCAAATAGTTAGCAAAATTAGTCTCTTGATAAAAGATTTGAGATTTGGGGTCATCAAATAGAAAGATTAAATATTTTGATTTGGCTTCAGGTAACAAGGTTACTTTCTCCTTCCCCATAGGTATAACAGCTTGGTACCAATCCATTTTAACTTCCCCTCTGAGGTCTCCACAGAAAGTCTGGCTAAGAAGCATACCATAACTTGTAGGGGTGTTTGCTACTAGGATGGTGAGCTTAATTATTTTCTTAGGGTAAGCAGCTAAAGACACTTGGGCAGCTTTAATTTGACCTATTAAAGGTACTTGTTTTGAATCCATGGAATAACATCTACCAAATGTTTTAGTTAAAGAAAGATCTAAAGCTTTTGCTACTACTATTGACATTATATTATTTGAAGCACCTGAATCTATGATGTAGTTTCTTAGCTTAAAGCCATAGAGAAAGAGGGAGACATAAAATGGATTAGGTTTATGATTATAGGAAGGTTCAGGACTAATTTTTTTTGGTTGGATTATCTCTTCTTGTTTATTGAATGTTTGTGTCTCAAATTTCTTACCCTTGGGAGATTCCTTCTTCTGTTGAGCAACTATTTTATTGTCTCCTGAAACCTTGACTTTGTTGATCTGTTTAGCTAATTTTTCAGGAGATGACTGATTAACATATTCAATCAATTTATTAAGTTCACCAAGATTCATTCTCAAATATTTTGTAGGAGAAATTTGTATCCTTGATGCTTTACAAAACTCAACAATGTCAAATGTAGAATCAAAATCAACCCTTTTTAAGGTTTGAGGAGTAGTTGTTAAAATAGGTGATGACTTACCTTTACTTTCTCCCTTTGCCTTTTGTTCCTTGGTCAGAGTAGGAGTTGTATTATTTTTAGCATGAGCATCAACTGTTGTGGTCCTTTGCCCTTGGGTGAATAACGAACATGAAGCCTCTTCCAAGGTTAATAAGATGTCATCACCCTTGTCAAAATTAGATTCATACTCAAGGTAATATATTATGGAGTTGCTAGGTTCCTCAAAAGGTTCTTCCTCTATTATTACATTAGTGGAAGCTACTTTTTCTGCTTCAAGTTGCTGATATCTAATATTTTTAAGGCAAGAACTTCCCTCGTGATCATTTGTAAGGTAAAAAAACACATGTTTTTTTTGCTAGGTGGAGCTTCAATTTGTAATTTTTGTTGACTTGAGGGTAATCTAAGTTGTTTTCCCTAAAAACTACTTTTCCCCAAGTATTTTCTTGGAATATCTTTGTAATGAGTGTTCATTTTAGGGAGTTGTTTCTTAATAGTCATCACATCATTAATGAGCTTTTGAACTAACTGGTCTAATTTTTTCAAGGAAGGTGATTGAGTTTTAGAACTATGCATCTCTGTTTTCCATTTCCCTACAACTAAAAGGTCATCTTTTAGTTCAATTTCCAATCTCTGGGTAGCTTCAACATCTGCTACTCTATTTCTCCTTAAATGAAAGTTGATGTCTAGAGACATTGCATTAACAAAGAATCCTTTATGGTTTTCATCATTAGGTCTCTTGGTAGTAGGAATTTTGTGAATTATCTTATTGAATTTTGCTACAAAATATCTCATGGGTTAATGTACTTCCTTTCTTAACTGAGTTAACTAAAGTAGCAAGGTTCATCATCAATAGATTTAAATCTATCTTCAAAAGCAATACACATATGATTCCAATCAGTAATGGACCCTTGAGGGAGATGATGAAACCCGTCTAATGCATCATCAATTAAGGTCTATAATAATAGCCTCACAGCTACATCTTCATGTGCAACAACAAGGATTACACATGCAATATTATAAGCATTAAGATGTTCATCAGTTGATTTCTTTCCATCATCATAAAATTTGGGTAACACTTCTTGAGCACCTTTAGGGAGTGGATGTAGGTTACCTCTAAGAGCCAAGGGGCCTACTTGTGCACCCCACAGGTTAGTATCTATCCCAGGGGGAATAAAATTCAAAGGTTGGACATTTAGACGAGAAGGTATTAATGTCCCTGGTAAAATTAGGGCTTGAAGGCATACAGTTACGGGGGTGGAGTTCTTAGGAGAAGTTAACCTACTTTTACTCTTGATAGACTTCTTTCACTTCTTGGAGAGATCAGGGGCAAAATTAAGGCTCTTTACAATTTCATAAGACTCATCAATAAACCCCTTCCTTTATTCACTTTGACTATAATTTTTACTAGCTAGTTTATCACAATATAGATAAACATTCAACATTAAAAATGGCCTTGGGATTAGTCCATCAACTATTGCTTCTTTGTTAGCAATTGGTACATCTCTAATTAGTTTTTCCCTTTCTTCTTCTCTTTCAAGCACTTGATTAACCTATGTAAACTGTTCTAGGATCATTCTAAGTTTCTAGGCTTGTGCACTTAGATCTAAAATAATGTCCTCTTGAGTATTGTGAAACCCTAAGCTTGGCTAAAGTACTAGGAAATTTTTGTGATGAGGCAAAACACTTTTAGTCTTCCCTAGCGAAGTTGCCAAAAACTGTTAGTAAATAGTTTTCCTCATATGGGCTCATATGCAAAATAGAGAAAAAATGTATACCAACAAATGAATTCCTAAAAAAGGGACTATGGAATTCTCTACTTAAAGCTTCCTCAATGAAAATAGGTGCAGCAATATTTATTGTAAATAAAGAATTTTTATCTAAAAACTAAACAGAAATACCTTTTCAGAGTACAATCAGCAAAAAGTGTTGAATCAACTTATTTTATCTCATCAATACAAAACAAACTTTTATGATAAAGAACCACTCAATTTTAATTATCAAGATTGTCCACATAATTGAACATTAAACAATCGAGTAGGAAAATTTAATAAAGTTAACTCCTCATAGCATCCCAAGTTCTGAATTGACAATCTCAAAACCAGTAACAAACATAGCTAAGATCTTTTGCATAAATAGTATCTTCAGAAATACTAATTAAAATAGGTAGACACTAGTATCTACTTACAAAGCCATTAACCAAAAGTCAAACTGTAGAGTTTTCTTCATATTTGCAGAGTTATGAAATGCTACTTCTAAACTTGGAATTAAACCAAAAATGAAAATAGTTTTGTCTATCAATCTACTGGAGAATTCTAACCCTTATACCATACTATTTATTACATATTTATAGGCATGGGGTTGGACAACTGCCAAAATTACCCCCACCAAGAGTAAATAGTCTCTTGGTTAACATAATTGTTAACCAAAATGTAAGAAAAGTAAAATGACAAAAGAAAGAACAACTAAGCAACTAAGTGTAACTATTCTTTCCCATCAATTAGCATTGTCTCCACTAGCCATGCTCCTTGCCACTTTCCATGTTTCATAGGTAGTCAAAAAGGCTGAAATGATGACTGATGTGGTAGGCTGATATAGGAAAACTATTGTTTCTAGATCTCCTTTTCTTTCTTCAGTTCAACTAACTTTTCTTCATGCATTTCTAAGTGCTTTAGATTGATGATTAAGATGGCTTCAGTATGTGCTATGTTAAAAAAATCTTGCTTAGTTGGTGCCTTCTTGTCCTATAATTCTTGGAACTTTCCTTGAACCTCCTTGATTACCTCTTTAGATTTGGCAACAGAGTCATCTTCCTTACCTATAAATTTCTTGACAAACCACTTAAGGTCAACTTGGATAATCTGATGTATGACCTTAAGTGCTTGTAGTGTTTCTTTAATCTAAGTCACTCCTTGTGTCAATGGTTCATTTCACCATTTGATGCAGTCTTTGATAACATACAAGGCTTTTTCATCTAAACTGGCCATAGGGCATTCCGCTTGGAATTTTTGCAATCCAAATTCTTGGATGTCTTCTAGCCACATTATCATCTTTGCCCAGTTATTTCTCTCCTTCTCATAGCCATCATTGCCTATTTCCATCTTCTTAGTAATGGCTGATATCTCCTTTGAAGCTTTATCTAGGTGACCTATGTGTTTTATAGTGTCATCTAGGACACATTGTATGCATTCCCCTACTATTTTTTCCAAGGCTTTACATTTGTGCAAGTTCTCCAGTGATTGTTGGTTAGTTGCAAAGGACACATCGATGGTCATTGACATCTCGTTGATCAGTTTTGTTTCAGGATGAAGGATAGCATTAATATATTGTGCCATTTTTTTGATAGTTTCCTTCATTTCCTATTTGTTCTGTCTATCTTTCCATACTCTATGCACAATCTTTTTATTGGATGCTTCGAAGAATTCCATATCAACATCACGGTTCCCTTTTCCCAGATCAACTTTAGTTATCTAGTAATCTTGAGGAGCCAACGACTCACATGAGCTTCCATCTAGTGGTGTAGCTATCTCTGCTAGCCAGTGTGTGGAATTTTTATCAAAATTAATCCTTTCTTCAGTTCTCACCTTATTTACTTTAGGCATCTTTCCTAGGCACTTACTAACTAAATCATCGATCAACATGGATAGAGGAACCATGCTTCTCTTCTTTTCTATTGAAGTCTCTAACCATTTAGGCATGACCTAGTCCTTATCTATAGTAGGGGAGAATTTTGTCTAAGGAAAGACTATTATCTTGGCCCTTTGCTTTCACTAGCAAGCTTTGAGGTTCCGGTACACTATCTACCATAGGTATTTCTTCTGCTACCTCAAAGTCAACTGTTATGGCACCTTTAATTTTGGTGGCTGAAACTTTTCTTGTGCTTGAACGGGTCACCCACTTTGCCTTAGGAGTAACCTCTTGAACTTGAAGTTGAAGTGGCTCTAGGACTACTTCAACTTCAACTTCAGCTAGACCTGCAACATGATTATGAATATCTTGATTAGTGATCTCTTTTTTCCTTTTGGGAGTCTATTTTCCTTTTCTTTTTGAAAAATTCCTAGAAAGATTAGGAGTGGCAAAATTTTTTTATTTTATCCATTTTGTAGTTCTGGCTAGCACATCTTTAGTATGGGAGTAAATGTCATCTTCTTCCCTTCTTCCCCAGTCAATTTTGGGAATGAGCATGCACTCAATCTGATCAATGTAGAATGGGTCAAGCACCTCTTCAAAATACTCCTCTTTTAGCCCACATGTATCTAGTTCCATGTTAAACATAATGATTCTTTTAACGGCCAGGTGAGACCATAGTCTATTTTTGAGTTCAAATTCATTAAGGTAGTTCACCCAATAATCTTCCAATTGTGAGGTGTAAACAAAGGATGCTTCATTTTTAACATTATTTCTGACAAAATTTGTATAATCAAAATCTTCCTAGGAAGAGAAGGGTTTAAGGAACAAATGAGCCAATGATTCCTTTGCTAACATAGCTTCTTTTAGATTGGGGCATCTATAATGTCCAATTTCAATAGGGAAAAATACTGAAGAAGACCTCTTTGAAACTTGAAAAGACTCTACTATAGAGATAAATTGCCTGCATACTTCAGATAAAACCATAGAGTCTAAATAGTAACGAGGTAATTTCAACAGCTCATATGAAAAACCACCTATCCTCACATATGTGAATCTAGGAAATTGAATATATAAGTAGCCGTATATTTGCACAACTTGCATGGCTTCTTCAAACAACCTATCATTCTCATGACCTTGGAGTTTGAAGATTAGTCTTCCTAGAAAGACATCATTTACCTTTCTAAACTCTTTACACAAAGCAGTATCCTAAAGATCAATGTAATACTAGTAAATGGGCAGTTCATCAACCCAAGGCATATGTGGGAGGTTTTCCCATTTCTTAGAAGCTACTAAGATATAAATCAGCTAGGAATACAAGAAAAATGGACCAAAGTTGTTGACAACTATTAAAACTTTATGCAAATTTTCAGCAATCAGGCTGGCCTAGTCAATGAACTTACTTCCTTCAACAATCTTTTGGATGAAGAAATACATCCAAGACTCCCAATAAAATGTATGTTCATTACCCTTAATCCTATTTAGCAGTAGCACAATGTCTACAATTTCCTTTATAAAATGATCAATAGTTAAAGGCTTGGGCAATCTAGAACCCCCTTTTGCAAGTTTCAGGAGCCAAGACTGAGCTACCCTATTATCATAACTACTTTTTCCTTTGGAATATAGGTGCTCTACTTTTGTGAAAATCCATGGCTTGTAAGGATCTTTTTGGGGAATCCTAAAAGTTGAATAGAAATTGGTTTTGCTGATTTTAACTATTACTTCCCCTGAAACTTTCTTAATGCACCTACAACCAGAGTCGTAATGGCTTGCACATTAGATAACAAGTTTTGGGCATGTGATCATAGCAGGAAAGGCGGTAGCTTCCAATAACCCACTATTAGCTAGCTTTTGATAAATGGGGCCTGACTGGGTGTTTTTGGTTCTCTCGATAACATCAGACAAATTCTTATTTACTAGAAACATATCACAAATTTTAGGCAAAGAACTAAGAAAAAATGGCTTTTCAAGCTTGGACATTTTAAGAAAAAATAATGTCATGATTGTTATGAAAGATAGGTTTTAAAAGACACACCCTAAATTATCCGAAAATAAAGAAAACACAAATGAAAATGTAGAGGGTTATGATAACACAATTATAGTTTGACAAAACTACATCCTGCGATTCATTCTCCCTACCGAACAACACTGAAACTTCTTTGCAAATGGTGAAATGATTGGGAAAAAGGTAAAATGAATGCATTTAAGGGATGATTTGCAAGGAAATCCTAGGATAGATTTGGCAAGATAATGCAATAACTACTTATTCGTGCGACATGCATTAGAAAAGACCCCCATGAGTGATTTTCTTTAAATGCCCATCAAATTTGCATGCTTACTAACATTTCATGTCATCATGAAATGACCAATTTAGCCTTTAACCAACTCTTGTCATATCTAAACATGTTCCACCTCTAAATCCTTTATTTATAGTCTCGCATGCATTGGGAAACATTTTATTGGGACCCACCTTGCTTTTTGCTTGAAGATTTGAAAATCTGCATGAAAATAAGTGTCACTATATAAAATCAACATCAAAGTTGAAGTTGAAGTTTTGGTTGATTGAGCTTCAACTTCAACTTCATCTTCACTATGATAGACTCAGGGAATTAAAAAGGCTTTGACACATGGAAGACTAATGCAGGCTCAAACTTGAAGCTAAAGTAAACCGAAACTTCAAGTTCAACTTGAAAATTAAGAGAAGACTTAGAACTAAACCATAGTTGAGGCGTGGGAAAAAAATAAAAGTGGTAATAGTATGAAAGTAGAATGAAGAAGGTATATGGGAGGGAGGGTATGGAAAAGGGTTAATGATATGGATAACATGTGGGATATGAAGTGGATGGGATGGAAGGGATGACCAAGATCAAGGACATATGAAAGAAGGATGGAGGTATATAGGAGTATGGATGAAAAATGGACGAATGAACACAACAAGGACTATGGGATGCAAGATATGGATAAAATGTCAAGATCAAAGATGTGAAAGGAGTATGGGAGTATATAGGATAATGAGGAAGGGTCATGGAAAGTGCATATGGATGGATCAAAGGAAAGTGAAAGTCAACATCAAAGATGGAAATGGATAATGAATGGTAGGTGGAAGTAGGGAAGATATGTAAGGAAGAATGGTATGATTGGAGCTTGCCCCTAGTATAGAGTGCAAGTGGAAGAGGAAAAGTGAATGGATAGATAAGTGGAATTGGAAGATCTTGGATACATGAGAGGAAAATGAAGGGAGGACTCAAGCATCTAGTTATATGGATGGGATCCCTTGATATCTTTTCCTTTTTTCTTTGTTATTTTCACAGAATTTTTACAATTTTCTCATAGATGTTTTTATGATAGTGAATGGAGGACAATGACTTATGAAAAAGTTTGGATTAAGGGGGTGGAGTGGTTGGGAGGAAGGCATGATTGATGGATGTTAGGTTGGAAGACTTATGAATTAGTGGAAGAAGGAGGCGAAAAGATCATCATCGACACACACCTTGAAGGGTGATGCAAAGGTGGAAATTTTGGGATATAAGGTCCAAAAATGGATGAAGGAGACAATGGATTTAGGATGGTAGATTTGGGTATATAAGGACCCAAAATGGATTGTGAAAATGGAAGATTGGGTGATTTATGAATGAGGAAAGCCTTTGGATTAGCAAAATTGGATGCCATTTTGAATCTTTCTTTGAGATTCATTGCTACATTGAGTAGCTTTGGGATCCAGATTTTTTTTGCATTTTTGAGTTTTAGCCTTTTTGGCATTTGAGCTTTGTTTTGGATCATATTTTTCTTTTCTTGGACATGTCTTTGGTGGTGACATGTTGATCCTTAGAATTTTTTGGGTTTTTGGCTTGATTCTCTTTTTCTTTGGCATCCAATTTGCTTCCATTGGCCATGGTATGGGTGCATAAAGATAAATAGGGTTGAGAGTGTATGGATGGTGAACATTGTAAGGAATTCAAGGATGTGTGCCTTTGTTGGTCTTTACTAGGACAATGAGGGGATGAAGTGTAAAACATGGATATGGTGGATCGATGTACATAAGGACCCAAAATGGAAGAAAGGGATGAAGGGTTTGGCTATGGAACATAGGGACCTAAAATGGATGGAAGTGAGGAAGGAAGTAAATGATGGATATAAGGTCCCAAAATGGACTTGGAATATGGAGGATGGAAACATTTGGGTTTGGATGGAGGAATTTGGGATTTGGAAGAAGTGGAAGGTGTACTAACATCTTGAGAAATTATTTCTTCAATGGGATACTTATTATTTTCAACACAAGATGTGAGTCCATGTATATAGGGTTCATGAGTGGACTGGATAGGTGTGATAGGATCATGTGGAGGATTAGGATCACAAGGGGGATTATGAGGGACAATAGGATCTTCAGATGGGGGGGAATCATGAAAGGAAAATGAAGGGGTATGTTAATCTTGACTTAAAAGAGGATCATGTAGTGGAATGAGTGGATCATGAGATGGAATATAATCACATAATGGAGTGGAGGGAATGGAACCATGAGATGGTGTGATTTGATCTTGACATGGAGGAGTATTAGTGGATGGAGTGGAAGGAACTTCTTCATGAAGTGGAGGATCTATGGATGCTAACTCTTGAGATGTAGTAGAATTGGTAATGTGTGTGGTACATGGAATGTCTTGATCTTGATTAGGAGGGGGATCATGAGATGGAATAAGAGGGATAAATGGATCTTAAGGGATAAGAGAATGATGGGATGGAGAAATGCTCAGATCTAGAGGAGATGAGGAATCTATATGTTAGAGTAAATAATTAATAACTAATTATTTATTCTATTTACTTAAGTTTACTTAGGTTAATGCATTTAGTTAATAGTTGTAGTGATGAGTTGTTGACAACACATGAGTTTGTTCCCTTCTAGCACGTTCCACCTTTTTTGTGGATGCTTAGTTGTCAACCTTTCTAGCTTGTTCTACAAGCTTCCATGAGGTCTTTATATTTAGGCTCTCTCATTGTATCTCACATCACATTTTCTTTGTTTTGCAATATGTTATTTCTTAAGTCTATTTAGGGTTTTTCCAAGTTCCACCTCTTCCTTCTTGGTTTCCCTTTGATAGGTTATTTGCATGCAGGAAATCATCAACTCCTACATGGTATCAGAGCCTCCCTATTGCTTCTTCTTTGAAGGTTTTTTGAAGCCGCAATTTGGAGACACAAAACCTAGTTTGTTTATGAATTTTTATTCAATCTAGGGGAAGAGCATTTTTTGAGAGTACTTTGGGCCTAAAAAGATTCTACCATTGGATCCAAAAGGCCATTTATAGTCAGGATTCATATAAAAAATTTCAATTTTGGAGATAGAGCTCTGGGAGGCAAAAAAGTTTTGCATGCAGGCCATTGTCATATGGTCATAAATACAATTTAGCAAAAAAAAAATTTAAAAAACCTTTTTTGAGCACACCCCTAGGTAGCCACCACTGCACCACCCAGAAGCTACTGTTGCATAGCTTATGCCTAGTTCACAAGCTTCTAGGGCTTGACAGCTACTGTTGGGCCACCTACCTACCACCTCTGCTAACTCCTCCACTATCTAGTGCTACCTCTGTTGGTGTTTTCTGCCATGAGCTTGGCTTTGCAGGGCCTCCACCAGTTACCTCTGCTCACTGACACGTATGAATAGTCTGCAACTTTTGCACAATCAATTGATGGGTGGCAGTACATTTTGTATAGTCAACAATCTTGGGGGTGACACATGGCATGAGTGCCATGTGGCACTTTGCCACGTGGATCTTGCCATGCCATCCGCCTGCCACATGGCATCCATGTGTCACTGCCATGTGGCACCTTTTTTTGCTATGATGGCCACTGGGCCTTCAATTTTTTTCTAGTGGTTTGCTGACATTAGCATGACATCATCTTGCATCATCAAACCTCTTGCACCTCTCTAGGGTCCTTTTTGACCTACTTGTAGTTTTTTGGCCATAACTTGAGCATACTGAGGTATTTTTCTAATCCAAAAGAAGTGTCAAAAAGTTGGTACCAAGATGGAGACATTGGTGTAGGTATTTTTAGATTTTGATGCAGTTTAGTTTCTTTCTTTTAGTTGAAGTCCAAAGTTCTATTTTTTACTCTGGCATGCATATCTTTTGCATCCCATGTCCATTTATTGAAAATGTTATTTTTTTGGAAAGCTAGTTTTGTCATCTTTTCATAAATGTGGTCTTTTTTCTTAGATTCTAGCCCATGCTTTTTCTATCATGTTTTTAGTATTTTTTCTCTATGGTGGATATCTTGGATGTTCTA
This sequence comes from Cupressus sempervirens, assembly GCA_028749045.1. Lineage (NCBI taxonomy): Eukaryota > Viridiplantae > Streptophyta > Pinopsida > Cupressales > Cupressaceae > Cupressus > Cupressus sempervirens. Next base: position 73,314,337 of record CM053790.1, on the reverse strand, counting down.
CATTCGAGGATTATTTTCAAGGAACAGGATCTTTTTTTTGGGTTGTACTATCTTTTGTATTAGTTTTTTTTCCTATTTTGATAATTGTAGACATCATTTGTAAGAACTTTTATGTATATGCACTAAGATAAAGTGCCACTCTTGCATTTTAGGTACATGAACATTGTTTTAAAATAGTTGTACTTGCACTCTTTTTATAAAGCACCATGGGGGGATAGTCATTTGCTATTTTTGGTCTTCTTCCTTGTATTTTCCCATGTAGTGTCAGTGTGACTGTGTCTTTATAGGTGTTTTTCCCTCTTCCACTCTCTCATCATTCTTGGTTCTATCTACGGAGATTTTTGGCCTACCTTCTCAGTTGCCTATCATCTCACCCTATCTACATTAAGGGGGGGGGGGGGTTATTCTGGTCTTCTAATGCATCCATGGTTTGATGGTTTGATAGTGTGAGCTATGTATTTAGTGGTTGATCCTATATACAAGGAAATTGTTGTGGCTAGTTACCTATGCATTTTGGTGAGATGGATCATCTACCATATAGACATGCTCAGTTTGTGCCTTCTTCTTCCATTGAAGTTCTTTAGATCAGAAATTTCTTTCTGATGGTAGAATTTTCAGCTTCTTCATGCTTCAATGATGCTCCTCATGATCACTCTTTGTTCCTATTTTAGAGGACATTTCTCTAGTTGGAGGCTTCTTTAGTCCTTCACTAGGTTCTTACCTCTTTTTGGGGGAGGGTTTTTCCCACATGGTTTTCTCTCTTTCCTCATTGTTAGAGGTTGCACTTCTTTGCATTGTACATGGTACCTAACATGGCCTCATTGTCAGGACCCATTTTTTATTTCATCTTAGTTTTGTGAGCTTAAGGCATTCCCCTAAGTTGCACTTAAGGGGGCATGCTAGAGTAAATAATTAATAATTATTTATTTATTCTATTTACTTAAGTTTACTTAGGTTAATGCATTTAGTTAATAGTTGTAGTGATGAGTTGTTGATAACACAAGAGATTGTTCCCTTCTAGCATGTTCCACCTTTTCTATGGATGCTTAGTTTCCAACCTTTCTAGCTTGTTCTACAAGTTTCCATGAGGCCTTTATATTTAAGCTCTCTCATTGTATCTCACACCAAATTTTTATTGTAAATATATTTTCTTTGTTTTGCAATATGTTCTCTCTCAAGTCTGTTTAGCTCCACCTCTTCCTTCTTGGTTTCCCTTTGATAGGTTATTTGCATGGAGGTGATCTTGGTGAGCTATGGAGTTGGATTTCATCAACTACTACACTATAATTTCATGCTTTAGAGGAATATCTTGAGATGGAATTGGGGGGTATGACCTTGGGTGATTGGCTCACTTTATTTTGTTCTTTACACTTAGCCAAGAAATTGCATGAGAAAAACCCATTACGAGGTGGGGATGATGTTTTTGGAGGATTATGATTGTATGAAGGTGGAACTATGGGTAGGAGATTGGAATGATGGTTTTTGACATTAAGCTCAAAGTATGGGGAATTTCATGGAGGATTTGGCCTAGATGGGACATGAGGACTATGGTCTTCAAAAAATATGGCATGGAAGGTGGAATTTTTTTGTTGATTTGCTAGGCTCAAGATAGAATTCTTTAGTTCCTCAATTTCTTAGCCATGGCATTTTTTCTTGAGGTATTTTGTGGGCTATGAAGGGAACCATATGTTGTTGAAGGATAATGAGGTGGATTTCCCTTGTCAAAGGTAGAGGAAGAATAGAAAATGTGAGATGGATTAGAAGTGGATATGAAGTTTTGAGGAGTGATTTGATATGTAGGTTGAAAAGGAGGTATAACTCTAGATTTCCTTTGAAGATCTTCAACCATTTGATTAAGCCAATTCTTATCCATTGAGATTAGACAAGGAGTGGTGAGAGATTTGATGATGAATGAAATATGAACTTGGGACTAGGAGCAATTTTGGATTCTATGTTGACTTGATTTGAATTGGATGTGACTTGATATTGATTGGATTTGATTTGATATTGATTGGAGTTGATTTGATTTGATTGGATTTCATTTGATTTGATATTGATTAGATTCTATTTGATTTAATTTGATGATGGATTTGATTTGATTTGAGTTGAATTGATATCAGATGAAGGTTTGATATAGCTTTGATAAAAACCTTATGATATTGCAAACAAGTGAATGTGGGATTTGAATTCAAGTCTGATGTTTATGACAATGCTCCTATGTCCAACATTTAAGATGTGATGCAAAGTTGAATTAGAAGAAGATGTGAATGAAATTAGAAAGATTGATTATGGATGAAGATGTAAATGAATTGAATCAAGAATTGATTAGAAATGATTGAATTTGACAAGAAATTGAATTGAGAATAATGAGTATGAAGCATTGGATGAGGGAATTGAAGTGTGATGTGGAGTATGAACCATGACTAGGATGGAGATTAGGAATTGAATGATTAGGAAGGCGAGGAAATGATTTGGATGAATAGAGTTGATTAAAACTTCAAGGAATGGTTTGAATGATGAAGACAAGAGATATATGAGGGCGATGAATTTGATGGAAAGAAGAAGTGATGTGGAATTGATGTGAATAGCTTGACTAAGAGGACTTGAACCAAGACTTTTTTTTGTTTTTTTTGAGATTTTTGATTTTTGATTTTATTTTTGAACTTTTACGATGTTTTTTGGATTTTAATGTTAGATTATTTTTTGGCTTTTTCAAAATTGAGATGCAAAATCAAACAATGAAATATATACAAGACAAGTGTAGACGGTGTGGCCTCTTCAACTTGGGAGGGTTTTAAACACTCAAGAACATCAAACACACCAAAAATCCTATAATGTTTCAATTAGGATGTACAAGGATCAACTAGAGGGTGTCATCAATATATGCAAGGTACGTGAGGCCCAAATCTATAGATGAAAGAAAATAATGCCACACAGTAGGGGGGAGACGATAACCCAAATCTCCTCCTTCACTTCCCAAAGGTATAAAGTTCTTTGGGGCTTAGCCAAGAGTGACATAATTTTACTTCCAAGAGAGGTCTCTTTTAATTCACCTCCTAATTTTTATACTCCGTCAGAATACTAGAGTTGAGGTCATCCCAAGTGGTTATGAAATCCTCAAGTAGGCCTCCTAAAAAGATAAAAATAAGATCACTTATTTCTTGTGCACCCAAGATCACCTAAAGGTGCAAGGGGAGAGAATACATAAGTGGCCTCGAGGTTCAAAAGACACTTGTTCTTTCCCAATGATGCTTTAGGTTTTGTAATCTACTTTGAAGACACGCGTGTTTATAGCATACAATGTTGTTTCCAACTTGAAATCATCATCAACATAAATAAAAGCATGGATTTGTCAACAAGAAAGTAAATCGCTCATGAACATCAACAAATTGTTGAAAATGAAACCAATTCCCTTAAGTCATTCAAGATTGTGTGAGTTCATTTTAAGCACCAATTCCAAATATTTGCTAGACTAAGCATTCATGTCAATTTCCTTAAGGCATTCAAGAGTTTGTGAGTTTGTTTTAAGCACCAAAATCCAAATGTTTTCTATCCTAGACATTCATGTCAATTTCCTTAAGGCATTCAAGATTGAATTTGATTGTTTTAGGGGTGATCGCAAGAAGTTGGGTCACAATTTTGAGAAAGTCAAATCAATGGAATTGTACTTCTCAGAAATGGGTACCCAATTTTCCTAAAATTAGGTACCTGTTTCTAAAATTGGGTACCTATTTCTAAAATCAAGCTTCAGGCACTTGAGCCGAAATTCAAAAATTGGGTACCAGATATTTAAAAGCGGATCGAGTGCCCAAGCCACTCAAATATTGGGTGCCCAATTTCTTTTAGAATTGGGTACCCGATTTGAAAGACTTTATTAAACCCATTTTTTTGGCATTTTTGAAGTCATTTTCATGACTTCAAAAATGGGAGCCCGATTAGAGACTCATACAAGAGCCCAATTTTCAGCCCTACCAACCACCCCGCTATAGCTAGTTTTTGATATACCAGGTATTTTAATATGTTTTTTACTATTTTACTTTTTTCTCAATTTTCAATTTTATATGTATGTTAATTTATTGTTTTTTTTTTTCAGTTTTAATATACGTAAAATTGTAAATTTACATTGTTAATGAGTAGATGTTTAAATTTTTGTATTTGTTAATTAAAATATAGTTTCATAAATATTTATTTTTAAAATTATTATTTTAGATGTTTTGAAATGTATTTAATTTATGTATTTATTACAATGTTGAATGATTAGATTAGATGTAAATTCATTGTTTAAACATATAATTACAAATAAATATAACCTCGACCTAGAACCATATAACCTCGACCTTGTTTAAACTATAACCTCGATCTAAATTCATTGTTTAAACTATAATCTCGACCTAACCATATAGTTATGTACAATAAAACCCTAAACGTATATAACTAAGTACTTAATCACATAACACCCTGCCAAGGGATCCAAACAAAAAACTTAGTATTTAAAATGATTATACTTAAATTGTATTGTACTTTGTTTCATGGATAAAAAATGGATGATGTAAACTATTTTATAAATGTATATTCTTTCAGCCTTTCATACCTTGTGACATGTATAGTGGATGATTGTGCATTCCAAATTAATTTGCCAAGTGGCATTCAGAACAAATGTATATATTATTTAAATGGATTGAACTGAAGTAGTTAATATTCTTTCATGTGGATGTGTTAGTTATTTTACTTTAGGTACTTATAATTATTTTACAATGAAATGTAAATGTGCTCATTAAGGAATGCAATCTCTTATGTTTTTATAAATTTAAATTATTCTATGTATGTTATTGCTTGCTTAGTAAAACTTTTGATTAGTTCTTTGGATCCCTTGGCTGGGCGTCATTTAGGATTAACTATAATGTCAATTTGTATTGAATTTAACTCTAATCATAACCCTCACTATCATCTTAACCTTAATCTTAATTTGCTAAAACCTACACTAGGTAATAGATAAGTAATTAAATAACTTTCCTATCTTACCTTGAGTACTAATTTTATAAATTTCAAACCCTAAAATTGTAACCTTATTTATGATAAACTAAATTATCCTAGAAGAGCATCATATATACATCTACATGTCATGTACATGTGAATCTAAAAACATTTGTACATATCTAATTACATCATTTATTGCATAGGAAGGATTTAAATTTTTCATTATATATATTATCCATGCCTATCATATCAAAAGAATCATATAGCGATATGTTATTTATGACATGTCCATCATAGATAATGAAGAAGGGTACTTAGGTATATATATATATATATATATATATATATATATATATATATATATATATATATATATATATAACACTATATATTAAGAAAAGAAAAACACCATATATAGGAGCATCTCATGTACATAAACTAAAAAAATTTACCATGACACATGTAATGAGATCAAATAATATTTGTAAGATTCATCACATATACTATCAATGTATAGGGGTGATATAATCAAAATATCAAAAAATAAGTGATATCAAAGCATTATATCTTAATATTTAACACTAAAACAAACTAACCCTTGGGTAACCCTAAACCAAATTGAATATATCAAACTAGATTGAAAGGTAACTCTAGCCCTTGACTAATTAATATTATATTTATAAACCAAATTGAAATAAACCATGATCATAAACCTAATTATATATCCCAACTTAACAGTACAAACCTTGAATTTAACCTTGAATCCTTTCCCCAACCATTAACCAAATTGAACCATTACCCTAAGATTGAACCAAGTTAAATGTTGACCTTAGGACTAAACCAAATCACCCTAAACTAGAACTCAATAATATATTCAACACTTTAAAACAAAATTAAAACCTAACTTTTTTGAATTAAAGTTGGTTTTTAATCTAAAAGCTCTAACTATAATTCTATATCTAAAACCAAATTTATCACTTTAAAACTTAATTCAATTTATTAACTCTTGTCCTAATTAAAGCCTAAGCATGTAAACCTAATCAAACAGTAAACCAAATTGAACCCTAATCCTAAAACTAATTAAAAATTGATATCAATGTCTCAAAATGATACATCATAAAAAAATTAGAAGAGATTTGAACTAATCAAGCATCTAATTAGGTAACCCTCCCTCACCATTAAGAGGTGGAGGTGGAACATCAGTGCAAGTAGGAGTCTAGACTACACCCTTGGATGCCTAAGACTATATCTAAAGGAGTAAATAACTTGTCTTTCCACTGGATGCCTAAACCTTTATATCCTAAGTGAGTATTCATCATGTAATATCTAATTAGGAGGGTATTGAAGCACTCTAACACCCCAATCCCTAACTAGATAATTATGTTAGGGTGGACTAATTTATATTTATTTGGGGTTGGAAGTGCCTAAAATTTTTTTGTTGGAGACTGGAAATTTCCCTATTTGTTTCCTATTTTCCTGTATGGGTAGCCTAAATGTTTATTGCCTTTGCAGAATGGAAGGCCACATAAGAAAATATATCCTTGTTTTATGGAAAGAAATACCCACCCCTAGTGATATATAGTAAGATCTTTTTCCTAATTTTATTATCAATTTTTTTGGTTAGAAGATGATGATAGAAAAATGATTTAGAAGATAGGGATAAAATGAGAACCATCATTCCTAATGAAGATGCATTATTCCTTGATAAATCCATTTCTATCATAAATCAGCTCCTCCATCCAAAAAATTAGTAATGAGAAATCCCTAGGTCAAGTAATCAATGGAGGGCTCAGAAAATTGATCAAGTGATCAATGGAGGGCTCATAAAATCCCTAGGTCAAGCAATCAATTGAGGGCTCATAAAATTGATCCCCAAGGGGAGATAAGAATCTCATTAAAAATTAGAGACAGGACACTCCTAAATACATATCATACAAAATTCTTGCCAAGGTCTTAGCCTCTAGACTAGAAGATATCCTACCCAAGATCAGTAACCCTACACAAAAGTGTTTTGTTAAGGATATTTATACACATTGGAGAAATTGATAACCTATTGGAAGACTTTGGATTGGGAAACATTTCCAGGGTAGAGTGTAGGCATGCTCAAGTAATTGATTATGAAAATGTCTACAAAAGGGTGGAATGGAGTTTCACTATGATGATGTTGCAAGCCTAGGATTCATCCAATATTATGTCAAATGGTGTCATCTCTTATGATTGGTGTCAAGGTTTTAGTAAAGAAATTAATGGGGTTAGATCATAATTTTTAGGACTCTCTAGATCAATTATAAAAGGGTGTCCTCTTGCATCCTCTTTATTTTTTATTGTTGTTGACTCATTACATTATCTGCTTAGAGATAACTAGTTGTCTTTAAAAGTTAGAGGATCTACTCTCCAAATAATTAATAAGTATATAATGTATAGTTTGTTGATAATATTTGTATTCCTTTTAAGCTAGAAGAGTGCAACACAAGTCATTTAATGATCAAATTGGAGCTCTTTTCTTTGTATCGAGTAGTAAGATTTATGTCTCTACATCTTTCTAATTAGGGCTAAATATTGAGTCCCCTACCTTGTGTAGTAAATATGATATTGGATGGAGATGTCATAATCAAGTGGTTAGGTACCTAGGGATTCCATTTTTAGTAAACCCTAACATTTAAATGAAATGTGTCTTTATATCAACAAGAAAATCTTTGGAAAACTCAACAACTGGAACTCTAATTATCTCACTTTGGTTGGTAGAATTCAAGTATGTTAAAATATTCTCTCCTCATATTTGGTGTATTTATCTTCTTCCTTCTTATTTAATTTAATTTAGTTTGGTCTTCTATATAAATCTATCAGGAACATTTTTTGGTCACATGGAAAAGGAAATATGAAGAATCATGCTACCAGGAGTAGTTCACATAAAGAAAGGAGATTAGCATGTTGGAATGAAAACTTTAAAAAAGTTCAAGGGATTACTCTAGCAATAAAATGGATACCCAAAGCTTCAAAAGGTAATGAATTATGGATTATGATTAGAATTAGGATTATTATATGGTTAGGGATAGGGTTCACATGTATTAGTTCATTACCTGACATGATCTACACTTATAGTTTGCATTAAAAAGCAGATAATATTTAGGATTCAAACTACAATCATAAATAATTTTTAATCAAATCATAATTCTATCTCTAAGCTTTCATTCTAATTGTAAAGTTAACTCTCATCCTAACACCATCTATTATATATCCTATAAACAATAGGACCATAATAAATATCCAAAACCTAAATATAATTCTATTTAAAACCATAATACTAGGTAAATTCCCTAACATTAAATTACCATAATCATTATAATAATCTTAAGCTTAGCCATCATGAAAATCGTTAAAATAACAAAATTGTAAACCATAACCTTGCCATAATCTTAACTTTGTTTCATCTTGAGATGAACATATAATCCATAATGAGTTCATACAATCCCCTAGTGTCACAAAATAAGTGTACATGAAAGAAAAATTAGCTTGTTGGCTCTTGTTTTAAGAAAAGAAACCTTGAGCTAACCTAGATATAATTTTTTGGAGTATTATTTTATGATTAGACTTAAAAATTTAGTATTTAATGTTTAATTTGACTTAAGTGTTTAACTTTATTTATTTAATTGATATGATTTTAATAAAGATATGTGCATTTATATAGATCTAGTTGATAAATTTTAGAATTAAATTTTATTAAATTGTAATCTTGTCATTTTTTATGTTTTATGTTGTTTAAACATATATGAAGATTATATTTGATGGACCCATCGCCACCCCCTCCCCCTCCCATACCCCTACCTCCACCCCCTCCATCTCCATCTCCACCTCCACCTCCACCTCAACCTAGACTGCCACCACCCACCACAGATGAGCTCCGCGAGACAATGAGGCATAACCTCAATGACCTCATATGTGATATAGAGGCTATCTGATGTGAGAGGCACCCACCCCTCACCTACTATGTATTGAAAATAGCATGTAGGGCATGATTGACTCCATCCATCATTTTGATTGAGAAATTGATTCATTAGATCATGGAGGGAAAGCATGTGTGCCTTCTACGCTGATGGCTTATCATATAGATAGATTTATAACCTACATATAGGTAAAGGTAATTTTAAACATTATTTTGTAAACCCTAAGACAGGTGAAGAAATTAATGAGAAGAAGCCTCACATTTCCATTAGGTGATAAACACATCCACGTATAGCAGCACATTTTTGGGAGTGGTGGCAGATGGTATTTGACCATCCACCACACACTAACCATGAGGTGCCCATGTATTTCCTTAGGAATTTATGGGCTAAGTTTGAGTTGAGTTTGAGTTGGTAGAGGGATGCCTCAAGATAGGCTTGGGGAAAAGCTGAGCAATAGAATGAGAAATCCCAGGCAAGCTAAGCCCCTTGTACCTCTTCTTGTGCCTGTTGTGCCTACTCCTCACCATCATCGAGTAGTTTCATCTGCTCTTACCCATTTGAGTGCCCTTTTGGGCAATTTAGTATAGTAGTGGATGTAGGTGATACATGCTCCTCCACTTGGACATGTTTGTACTAGCTATGGAGGCATATGCATAGGCCCCCAGAGTGATCTTGATGTAGCACATGATGACCATTATGCCGAGGATGCAGATTTTGATGATGATGTATATGTTGCCCATGGTGATGGTAGTGACAAGATAGATGTGTCATCATTTTTTGACCTCATGCATTAGGGAGAGCTTGGAGCGAGTCAAGAGCAACAGCTAAAATTTTAATTTTAATATAAATATAAAGTACACATAATCATTTACTTTCTACATACATGTGTAATTGTATTAACCATATTAACTTGTACTTTTGAAATAATAGATGATGGATGATACTGTTCCTCTTAGGAGGCAGTATACTCTTTTTTTGAGACCTACAGACGTTGGCATCCCTTATACAGTATGCACTTTGAATTACACTATAAAAATGTACATTTGAACTTGAATTTAATAACATGTCCTCATATGTTCTTTTAATCTAATTTTGTTGGGATTGTCCACATCTACATAGATTGATGTTAGTACAGGTCCTACTCCAGTTACCATTGAGCATAGCCTCAAATACATGCAGTATGAAATTTTGACTAAAGACAATTAATTTGTATTATTTTTATGTATGTACATTACTATTAACTTATAATTTGAAATTTTTTGACTCACATGTATATATTTTTTATGTGTTTTGATTTTACGGATAGGAGCCATATCATACTCATCCATATAGGCCTCGGTATAGTCTATTTTTGACTCCATCTTATGATTATCATGCTAGAATACTTATAGACACATTTGTGACATTGGCTACCACTTAGGTATGATATATATATACATGTTAAATTTATAGTGTATAAAAAATGTACTGTACAAATTATGTACTTTGTAATTATTCATGTATATTTAATTTTGACTAAACATTTATGTATCCATAATTTAGGACTATGTCATCATGAGTGTTGCTAAGAGCACATGACTTATCCAAATAGAGGTACCTACATCATCATTTGAGGTCAGTATTGTGATTTATGTACATAATGTATAGTTCATTATGCTCTAAAATCAAATTTTAAAAATGTATGTATTGTAAATTACAGGACCTCACCACTGTTGCATTTGGTAGGTTTGATAGTGTGCCTCCTCCTGTTACTGAGGGACACCCATCTCATGTGGTATTTATTTTATTATGTAGTGAATATTTAATTTATTTTCAAGCTAGATTTTGAGACCCATTTCAATTAAGCATGTACATGATGAGACATGCCTCATGTTACATAGGGTGATCCATCTACATCATAGGGTGTCTGACATGACGAGACGGCTCATATTACACATGATGATCCATCTTAGTGCTCTTTGCATGGAGTAAAGAGGAAATTTGATCAGATAGATTAGATCTTGTTGGCACCTGTAGATTGTGTTTTTATGACGTATATTGTTTATGATGTATACACTTTGTGTTAGGACAGTTAAAACTGTATGTTAGACCATGTATTTTTTCACTTCATAGATCATGTTATGATGTATGTTAGACCATGTACTATTTTTTATGACTTCTTATCATGCTTTTTTATGTAGCATATAAATTATTATGTTTCATCATGTTTTAAGTATATTCAAACCATTTTCTTTATTCTAACATATTTTATTCATGAACATATGACACATTTTGTAAGGATATATGCAAGATGAACAATAATTTTAACTATCTATAGAGCATTATTGGATAAATATCACATCAAATTTATGCATTGAGATTCATAGAAATAAAATTGACCTAATAAATTAAAAAAATGTATTGATAACATACCTAACAATGTATCATAAGTGATATTAATGTGTTGTTTGGTAATGTAAGAGTCATTATTACCTAATAAGAGCTATTATGTGGTAGTAAACATATGAATACCTATCATAACCTATAATAGACATAATGACCTATTAGGACTCCTATGTCCCCTTAAGACACACATGTATGGATAACATACCTAACAATGTATCATAAGCAATCTTAATGTGTTGTTTGGTAATGTAAGACTCATTATCACCTAATAAGACCTATTATGTGCTAGTAAACATATGAATACCTATCATAACTTATAACAGACATAATGACCTATTAGAACTCCTATGTCCCCTTAAGACACACATGGATAGATAACGTACCTAACAATGTATCATAAGTGATCTTAATGTGTTGTTTGGTAATGTAAGACTCATTATCACCTAATAAGACCTATTATGTGCTCGTAAACATATGAATACCTATCATAACTTATAATAGACATAATGACCTATTAGGACTCCTATGTCCCCTTAAGCCACACATGTATGGATAACGTATCTAACAATGTATCATAATTGATATTAATGTGTTGTTTGGTAATGTAAGAGTCATTATTACCTAATAAGACCTATTATGTGGTAGTAAACATATGAATATCTATCATAACCTATAATAGACATAATGACCTATTAGGACTCCTATGTCCCCTTAAGACACACATGTATGGATAACGTACCTAACAATGTATCATAAGTGATCTTAATGTGTTGTTTGGTAATGTAAGACTCATTATCACCTAATAATACATATTATGTGCTAGTAAACATATTAAGACTTATTAAAATGCATAGAAATTATTATGACCTATTAGGACTCCCATGTCCCCTTAACACACACATGTATGGATAACGTACCTAACAATGTATCATAAGTGATCTTAATTTGTTGTTTGGTAATGTAAGAATCATTATCACCTAATCAGACCTATTATGTGCTAGTAAACATATGAATACCTATCATAACTTATAACAGACATAATGACCTACTAGGACTCCTATATCCCCTTAAGACACACATGTATGGATAATGTACCTAACAATGTATCATAAATGATATTAATGTGTTTTTTTGTAATGTAAGAGTCATTATTACCTAATAAGACCTATTGTGTGGTAGTATACATATGAATACCTATCATAAGCTATAATAGACATAATGAACTATTAGGACTCCTATGTCCCCTTAAGACACACATTTATGTATAACATACCTAATAATGTATCATAAGTGATCTTAATGTGTTGTTTGGTAATGTAAGACTCATTATCACCTAATAATACCTATTATGTGCTAGTAATCATATTAAGACTTATTAAAATGTATAGAAATTATTATGGCCTATTAGGACTCCCATGTTGTCTTAAGACACACATGTATGGATAACGTACCTAACAATGTATCATAAGTGATCTTAATGTGTTGTTTGCTAATGTAAGATATAATCAATATGATGAATACAATGAGTAATGATCTAACATATAATCAATAAAATGAGTAATGGTCTTTAAATTATCATGTACAAGTGACTTGTTTTTAATATTACAATCAATAGTAATTTGAAACTTCAAACAAGCATTAATTTAAACATGCTCAAATGTAAAAGTAATTGAACAAAATAGGAGGTCATTACTTAAATTGACAATTAATTTATAATTTATCAAGTGCATACCTTTAAATTTCAAATAGAAGTAAACTATCATTTTTGAATTAGTTTGTACAACATATTTCACAATATATGTAAGACAATGTTAATGATATATATATATAGTTCAGTGAACTCAAAACATAAAATTGGTTCAACACATCTCTTCAAATGAGGTCCTATAAAATAAAATTGTAAAACAAAACCACATGTTAATAAACACATAAATTAATATTCAAGGTATCTAAACTATGTAAATATATGTGTAATTTGTATGCACTTACTATGTGAAATTGCACAAGATGTTGATGTTTGATCCACTTTAATATTTAAATTTGCATAAATTGTAATTGAGACCTGAATAAGAGGTATATAAGTTCTCTAAATTGGTATTGACAACACAAACATACATGTAATTAAAGTATATATATATATATATATATATATATACAATAATGAAAAAACTTAGATGTGTTTGATTTAAATGTAGTCATCCCACTGTACCATCTACATCCTCTCTCTTTGGTAATGCATATATGATTGTCTCATTTTCATCCATTAAAATTGTCTATAATACCTTATTGGTAGGTCTCCCTTTGTATCTTTCTAATTTGATATTTGTTGCCACAACCAAATGAGAATAGTGTAAAATCTTCTTTTTAGTTTGGTAGTCTTCAAATGCTGGCAAACTATTTCTTCTTGTTAGGTATCTACATAGCTAGGTGCTAGCTACAACGACAGACCCAATTGGATACTCAAAACCATCATCGTCTACTTGATGACATGTCATTTTTTTCTTAGGTTCCACACATCTAGCTAGCCAATACTCAGTCTGTTCATCATTATCACTAGGTGTAATAACAACATAAACATGTCCTACAAAATAAGATAAAGTATAGAAACACTTTAATCACATGAGTGTACATATGCAAATTATATAAATTGAAGCATGAGATCACAAAAAAATCTAATTAAATTGTGCATACTAGGTTCTATGAGGTCTGAAATACGATCATAGTCTTCTGATGCAAAAGTAACATTCTGGCCTTCATTTACTATATCATCTTCAAAATGCATGTCCATAGGTGATAATGATCTTTATTTCCAATCTTCAACCCATTATGTATTCTCACATTCTTCCCAGTCACCTACAAGACAAAATTGACAAAAACAAGCAAGCTCCCTAGTCCATATAGTCCAAGTGTTAGAATTTGAACTCCTAAATGAATGTCATTTAGCTGACCCACTAATTGTATCATAGTCATATCTTGAAGGGATATTATTTTATTCAACTAGGTAGAAGAAACATTTGATTGTAGAGTTCTAACTTGATCCTTTGTATAAATATTTGTTACACCATTTGAAAATCTCATGTGCATTTTTGAATTTAGCTTTTTCCTCAAATTGTAATTGCTCTCTACTAAGGGCTCTCTTCACACATGCACCAACACCATCATGTTCTCCTTTACCATGTCCAGCCTCAAAAAAACTCCACACATGTTGGATGTTAGTTTTCCTATGTGTCCTACTCAACCAATAGAACATTCTAGCATTCTTGAATTGTCCTGTACAATTATCTAGCCATATCCAATGTTGTGTCATTTGAATTTTTCTCTCTTTTAAATTATCATAAAAGACCTTGAAACAATATTGGACAAACTCAAATTAATGGAGTTTATTATCACTTATATAAAAATGGTACTCAATATTTTTTGATCCTCCTTTGTACTATCAGGTGCATGCCTATAAACTATATGAACATAAATTGTTACTTGCACTGAATTGTAAAATTGTGGTTGTACCTCTTCTTGTGGTGCAAGCATGTAGTTCTCTACAAAGTCAACAACTAAAAGTATAGTACCAATTGGAAATGTATTCTTACATATGCAAAATTTTCCATCAAGCCATATAGAATATTGAGAGTGTTTAACATAATTTGGTATGATCACACTCTTAAACTCATCCATAAATGCATGAAAACTAACTTTATATGTAACTAGATCACACCTTCTTCCAATCTTCTCATCCTTCAATGGATATTCAATAGTTTTGAATCTTTTTACCTCAATTTAATTTTTCTCCAAAAGTAGTCAAAGCATTTTCATGCAAACATTCATTTAACAAAGAAAGATTGCCGCACATATCACATGTACTAGAAAGACATGCATTGAAAAGAAAGTATTGATCATTAGGTGGCTTACAAAACAAACCTGATATGAAATCTTTTATAGTTTGAGGTGGTATTTTTATACCACATTCCTACAACATTTATTTACTATGCATGGTACCATGTATAGATCAAAATACATCATAATTGTAATGAAATTGAATATGAGTTTTACAACAACATGTGATTCTTTCCTTGTTAATCCTTACATACCATGGTTTACACTTTTCAAAAGATCTTTGACTAATGGTAATATATAATACCTTACCATCTACAAATTTTTTAAACAATTTAGTTTGAGTCATGTCCAAAAGGTGTTTAGGATGTGGATCACATATTTTTGAGCCAATTCTCAATTTAAGAACATCTCTTAAATTAGGTGATACCCTTGTATTATCATGCCAAAAAATTTCAATCAAACTTTTGACTTCACTAGTAAGTTTCATATCACAACTCGGGAGTCTACCAGTAGACGTCCATCAAATATTTGTTGGATCACATTCAAAGTTAACCCTTCTCTTTAAAACTCTTTCTAAAGTCTTAAAATTCACATTAAGATATCCACTTATGTTGCTAATCAATATTTTGTCAGATGTTGATTTGTTAACTAAAGCTGTGGTTATTGCTCATTGTGTTGCATTCTTATCTTTAGACCGACTTCTCTTTCTGATAACATCAAAATCACTAGCAATAGTGGATGAAACTTGTTTTAAAGAATCATTTTTATTCTTGAATTTTGCATACATTTCCAACCTTCTCATTAATTTTCACATTTTAGACATTTTAATTAGTTGCAACATTAGCTGACATTGAAACCCAAATTTCTTATTACAAAAAGAATGCCTATACAATCTATTAGCATGTGTCCTAGTTTGTCTCGATGAAACCAATCCCTCAAGATTATCTAACACATCATTAGGAATATAAAAATTATGCTTAGACACTTTACTATCATTCTGACATGTTTGTTCAGTAGTTGGTGTTTCTATGTCTACATTCATGCAATTTTTATTTTCAGACACTTTACTATTTTCATTGTTATTTGGGATTTGAATATCATTTTCAAATTTTCTTGGTATTTCTTTCAGGGCATGCATTTCAATTGGAGTTTTTTGTGCATGACTGTTTGACAATTGATTCTCATGAAGAAAATATAAATCATTTAAATCATAACCTACTTCTAAAAAATCACCAATTTCATCATGAGAGAAAATTTGAGGGTTTGGAGACACACCTGTATTGAATGCATGATTAGAATGTGCACCTAAATTTTCTTGTATTGGGTTCTCTTCTTTGACCTCTTCATCCGTCATGTTATCCTCAATGTCTTTCTCATTTGAAACATTATTCAAGTCTCTAATTCTTTGTTTTCTCTCTCATTGACATCATGCTTCATTCTCTTTATTTGTTGCAACCTCCTCATCTGTTAGAACTTTTGCTTTCTTCTTTCTTCATTTTTTTGATCACATGTTTGTACCAATTTTGAATTTGAATCAATAGCTTGCAAATTCTATAAGAGGACAAGAAAATAGAATAAGCATGATAGAATTCATTGTTGCAAGTCGAAACTGTTATTCAATCATTTTAATCATTGAAACTTAGTCTGTGGAGCAGCTTTTGGGGCCCAATAGGTACATTAGAAATGGGTACCCAATTGCTTAAAAATTGGGTACCTAATTCTTTAAAAATTGGGTACCCATTTATAAATCAGGTACTCGATTTTAAAAAGTATCGGGTACCCGATTTTTAAGCAATTGGGTACAACAGTTGAAAGCAATTGGGCACCCAATTTTTGAATTACAAATCGGGTGCTCGATTCTTGAGACATGAATGGGAATTTGGTATGGCACCCAACTTTTGCATGGGGCTTTTCCTTGGGGAAAGGCATGGCATAGGTTTGGTCCCACCAAGCCATGCCTTTATGATCTATTTTTTTTCTAAGGCATTTAATCGACAATTTCTGGTATTGTCATAATTTTTTTTATAGTTGTCTCCATTTGAATTTTTTGATAAGACAAAAATCCACTATAGGTCTTATTATTATAATTCCAAAAATGTAAATTTTATAGTGTTATTAGTTTATTTGCTATTTTTCCATTATTTATTAATCAAAACTATCTCGTAAACATTAAAAAGTGACATTCTCTAAAACTTTAATAACTTTTTTATTTTATAATTTTTCTTAAATTAATTTATATGTCATCAATCTACATACAATTATTTTGATAAAAAATTAAATTTTTTTTGAAAAAAGTGAGATTTTGATCAAATTATGTGGTCTGTACACGAGAGGTTTTAAAATTTACCTTTATAGCCAATTAATAATTAATAATAAAAAATATTGAATAAAAAATTAAAGAAAAATATTGTCATCAATATTAGGTGTATTAGGTAACTTCCTTTAAAAAGATTTGTGAAAATTCATTTATTTGTGTTAGAAATGAAAAAAGAAATCTGTAAATAAGCAATACCAGAAAAGAATCTAAGTGAGCAAATGCATGAAAAGATATTACCATAAAATAGGAGAGAGAAAGCTTCAAGCTCCAACACCATGAGACAAGATATTTGGAAAGGGGAAAGCAAAAAAAACCCCTTGTGACATTATGAATGAGGCATGAAAAGCCTAAGAAGAGAGAGAGAGAGAGAGAGAGAGAGAGAGAGAGAGAGAGAGAGAGAGAGAGAGAGAGAGAGAGAGAGAGCAATGCTCATACAATAATTGAGAAGAGGAAGAAACCTCATTGTTAAATGAGAGAAGAGGGTCATCTCTTAAATAGAGATGAGAGAGAGGAGTTAGAATGTAACTCCCATGTCTATGAATGCCACCATTCATAAGTGTGTGAAGCCAAGTGTGAGATTCCTCTTAAGGAGGAATAATCTAAATTAGGAATTACAATAAATATCTGTCCTCACATATTCCACTAGAGGACAAAATAGGATGTAGTGGAAAAAGGACAAAAATAAATATATTAGAATACCTTGGCTTATATCCTAATATATTACAACAATAAAGAAAGAAGGTCTAACCTTGGTTAATAAATACACCAAGGAAAGATTACAACTTCTAACACCCCCCTTTAATCTTTACTTGGGGTAATTACATCAAAGGGTATTAAACCCATAATTTTACAAAAGTCTGCAACTTAATCTTCAATATGAAGTAATTGGATTGTCTTCAAGCCATCTGGTACATTTGAAGATCCAAGAGAAGTACATGAGTCCTTTGAATGTGATCAAGTGGAAGTATAGACACCTCTTCATATGTGGAAAACCAAGAAGGTTCCTTGATGGACCACCTGAAAAAAAAAAGAACAACAAGACAAATATCCACAAGTAGAATGCCATCATATATGCAAATTAGAAATCCTTTTGAATAAGGATAATAAAATTCTCATAGAGAAACAATGAGTAAAACATGTTACCACAAAATAATGGAGATAACCTGATATCAAGATAAATTATATGCTCAAAAAATTGTCAACAAGGACAAATTGAGTAAAAAGATTGATCAATGCTCTCATGAAAAGTATATTATACTAATGCACAAATGACCACAGACAAGGCCAACTAATGATACGTGCATCAACATTGCATCAATCATGTGGATATAGACAGTCCACTTAATGAATCATCCCACTGCAAGTTAATGGGTGATCAATCCATAACATGCATGAATCATGATCTAAGCAATAAAGTATGCAGATCATTATCACATTAATATATGAAAATAAAGTAAAAAGAGAGACATGCTGATCAAAGTAGAATTATCATGATTTTTGTTAGGATAATCAAAAGAATGGATTATGGGGATATAACAACATATTGCCTTCAAATTGGATCAAATTATTTGAATTTGGAGGGAAAACTCCAATAATAACATCCTCTTCATGGAGGAACAAAAATGGAACAACATGGAGGAAAACTCCATAAAAATATTATCCAATGAAAATGGAACAGATAGGATCAAATGGAGGGAAACTCCATATAAAATGAGTGCATACCAATATAGGATGGAGGGATACTCCATGGGCTAGATAAGGAAACTATGTATCAGTTATACTGAGGGGACCTACATAGTTATCCTTGAAAAAATATTAAGCTCCCTATGCAACTCAAAAAAAAATCATATAAATCATGTATATCAATGGTATAAAACCATAAAGTGCCAACATGGGCATAGAATAATGCTATAAAAGCATAAAAGTGCAACTATGGGCACATCAAAATATCAAAATGAATGCAAATGTGTAAGATTACTCATAATCCAATTAAGTAAAATGATTTAAGGAAGATCAACTAAATATAGATATCAGGTATAAAACTCCTTTAAGGGTAAACATGAGTATTTAATTCATTTTGCAAAGGTATATATTAATTTCTAAAATATTATAGTGATAAATTATATATTTATCTGGGCATATATGTGGGCCCCCATATATACTCAAATAAATATACAAAAATAGATTGGTTAAAGAAAATAATCACCATTCCATACTTAATATTTTGGAAAGTCACAATTTATAAAAAGTCACAATATTTACCTTGGTTCAAAAATATAACCTCAAAGTAATAAGAACATAAAGTCATGGGGCAAAAAGATCTCCCCATTTTTCTCATACTATGCCTTAAAAAACTTAGTAAATAATGATAGAGGTCAAATCTAGCAGATAAGAATATACTAAAAAGAGTTAAAAAACTTTTCTAAAAAAAGTTTGAATAAAAGCTTGTAATGAGTAAGAGAGATTTAAAATAGAATATTGCAATTGTTTGATAATGAATGATTTCATGCCAAAAAAAGGTTGACAAAAGGCAATGATAAAATAAAATGATGCCTCTGTCAAGAGCTCAAAAAAGAAAAAGAATCTTGCATGAAAAGACAAAAAAAATGTTACTAAAAATAATAGATTCCAGGAATAGACTGACGAAACCAAATAAAATCATAGCTAGCTAAAAAAAACACCTACCATAAGTTCTCAATGACAAGGAAAAAATAGGTAATGTAATGGCAATATCAGGAATGGCGGATCTTCTACTTCGATCTAAGGAAATCACTACCATTTTGGTTTCTACGTTCTTGAAACAATTTTGATAGTTCGAGTAGATGGATATGGTCCCTCAATTTTTCTATTAAAACCATACCAGATTGGAAACTCAGTCGACCATAATCTTGGCTCCTTAGACCTCCTAGGGTTTAGAACAGAGGGTGTTTTTCGTTTAGCATTTGTGATTTTGCCGCGATCTCATAAAATCTCATGAGGTTGAATCTGTCATAAGAGAAGATCATTATAACTGCTTATTTCAGCCATTTTTGGAAGAATACAGAATGATGGAATAGAATAGAGTCTATGCATGTCCAGTCAACAATAAGGGCTTCACATTTCAGTGTGTCAACATGAAGTTCCTCTTAGTCAAAGAGATAAATGAAATGAAAACTATTCTTCAAACTTCATGATTGAGAACATTGCAAATTGTCTGCTTGCATTTGACAAATTTTAGAATCACTGCGAAAGTTGGGACATAGCATAAGAGGTTGTGTTTACACTTATATTGTCCAGTCTACTTGATTTAGAACCCAGAGTTCATAACTTATTTCATAGACTTGCTTCTACATCGACTTCTAAAATTTATTAGAAACAAAATATCTTGCAACTATTTTTGTAGTGACTCAGTGAGCAAAACTGAAATTTTCAGATTTATAAGATGAAGTTATTCATCGTTTGGAGCTTTCACATATAAGCATTAGTTCAGCTGGTGCTAAAAGTCTAGATGGGGTCGGTCTGTTGTGTAGCTGGAAGGCCTCGGGATCTATTGACCAATGAATACAGGGATAGCAAGGCTGCAAATAATTATGCATTCCAAAATCACAAATTTAAATAAATGAATGGTTAAAAAGCATATAATGGTTAGTAAGCAAGTTGAGGATTATCATCAAACATGTTGGTTTATCATTGTGATGTGCTTCACGTTTCTAGTGAAACATTAAAGAGTCTTGAGACAAAGGGTAACAAGGCTGCAAGCAATGCTTTCAGGCATTCTTCGTGGGGTAAATGTCCACACCCAGATATTGCAAATAATCTAGAGTTAAGAAACTTTGATGCTAAAGCATGATGCTAGAGAACACCAACAAAACTTGGAGAGGACAGCAAAATTGTAAACTATGGAGTCAATGAGCAGAGCCACACACCTCCGAAATGGAGATAGTAGCATGTTTCCAGCAAGAGAACATGCATGAGGCGTTGCTAGGTTCCACATCAGAGATGTAGAACAACGAGCCGTCACCAAATGTTGCAGCATTACTGCGCATACGGGTGAAGGGAAACACCGTTGCTTCATTTTTTTAAAAAAATAATAAAGCTTTGATTAGCTTTAATTATTATTTTTTTACTAAGACAGATATCAAAAGAGCACAGAGTGGCTTATAAGGAAAATCCTTTGGCGGAAAGCCTTCCAAAGGGGGTTAGTTGAAAACTAATAGAAAATAAGAAGTAACCTGCACAAATTAGAGCAAACAAAAGTTAATTAGGTTTGGCGGTAAACCAGCCAAACTCAAAAAAAAAAATTCAATTTCTTCCATCTTAAGAAGATTAAAGAAGAAATTAGTGAAATCTCTCTCAAGAGTCTCCTTTGAATCATACCTTCATGCAAACACTCAAAACAAAGATTAAACTACTCTGATACCATGTTAGAAATGAAAAAAGAAATCTGTAAATAAGCAATACCAGAAAAGAATCTAAGTGAGCAAATGCATGAAAAGATATTACTATAAAATATGAGAGAGAAAGCTTCAAGCTCCAACACCATGAGACAAGATATTTGGAAAGGGGAAAGCAAAGAAAACCGCTTCTGACATTATGAATGAGGCATGAAAAGACTAAGAAGAGAGAGAGAGAGAGAGAGAGAGAGAGAGAGAGAGAGAGAGAGAGAGAGAGAGAGAGAGAGAGAGAGAGAGAGAGAGAGCAATGCTCATACAATAATTGAGAAGAGGAAGAAACCTCATTGTTAAATGAGAGAAGAGGGTCATCTCTTGAATAGAGATGAGAGAGAGGAGTTAGAATGTAACTCCCATGTCTATGAATGCCACCATTCATAAGTGTGTGAAGCCAAGTGTGAGATTCCTCTTAACGAGGAATAATCTAAATTAGGAATTACAATAAATATTTGTCCTCACATATTCCACTAGAGGACAAAATAGGATGTAGTGGAAAAAGGACAAAAAGAAATATATTAGGATACCTTGGCTTATATCCTAATATATTACAACAATAAAGAAAGAAGGTCTAACCTTGGTTTATAAATACACCGAGGAAAGATTACAACTTCTAACAATTTGTGTCAAATTATGGTGTCTGTACACGAGCATGGTATGGTCCTGAAATAGGCATTTTGAAAAAGTTGTTTTTAAAGATCCATACCAAAAAAATAATCTATCATATGAGTACACAAATAAATATATATTCAAAAACTAGATTCTGAACACTAAAATTTTTATTTCTAGAATTTTTTTATATTCAATCTCTAAGTACCTCAAATTTTGACATAAATTGACAAAAAAATTCAAAAATAGGAAAAACGCTTCCACTTTTTGGCCAAAAGTGAGACCCAACTTCTTGCACTGACCCTTAGCTTTAATCATGCATTCAAAGAAAAGTATTTAAGCATACAAGTTCATTACAAAACAAATCTAAGGCAAAACTTACAAGCAATATGGTTAGTGATTTCTAAAATTCTCCAACCTTCAATGTAAGAGTGAGAAAATATCCTTGTAGAAACACAAGTTAGGGCATCAAAAATGTGTGACAAACATGAAATAACCCTGTAGTTAAAATGTTAACACAAAGTTCAGCTTTTGACAAAAAAAATAGGCATCTAAATAGTGTCAAAATTGACTAAAACCAACACCATCATGATGAGCTTAGAATCAACTTTCCAGCAATAATTTGGCTTTCAAAAATGGAGTCTAAATGCTCAAGTTATGAGAAAAAAGCCAAACACTGCTCCTTATGGTCTAGAAGGGCATGTGGAATGCTTATGCAATGATGACATCAAAGACCTACAGGCTTAAATTTGATAGTTAGGTGGATGTTAGGGAATTTTTTTTTGTTTTTTGCTATAAAAAAAAGTCAAATCTAATCTAGGTGGTTTATTAAAAAGATAAATTTTATTTTTAAAAATAAAAATGAAAAAGAACATCAATACCTAGAAGCTCAAATAAAATATTAAAAAAAAAAAGAAAGGAAATGCAAGTTGAGAAAAGGCTAAGGGAAGGGTTTCAGAATGGGCAGAGAGAAGAGCAGGGTAGAGAAGAGGTGGAGAAGTGGAGCTGACTATGGCAAGGGAAACAAAGGTCGAGCGGGGGAGGAGTTGCAAGGGAATTTAGGCAATGCAAATGGGGGAGTGGTGAGGATGAGTTGCAAGGCCAAAGGTGAAGGGTGGAGTGAGGCTACAACAACGTTAGTGGGTGGTGTAGTAGCCAAGTGGGCAATATCAATGGGTGGTATAATGGCCAAGTGGTGCACGAGGAAGTCAACTGACACAAACAGGGGAGGTTGTGCAAGTAGCAATCATGGGGGCTAAGCAGGAGGTTGCAAGAAGCTGTAAATGGTGGCACCAAGGAAGAGATTGCATGGGGTCATGGAGTAGGTGGTTTCGGTGGCACGTTGTGCAGTTTCGAGTGGAGTTTGAATGTGGAGGTTATGGGCTGCGGGGCAACATTTGTGGGCACTACTAGTGGTGGCACCTATGGGTGCCAAACCTATGCAAGAAAATGCCAAAATGTGTTGCATAAAAATGTAACAACAGAATAAACAATAAGCAACTAAAACCTATTCCTACATATTCATGCAAACCTCAAATATGAAAGACAACATGTAAATAATGATGACATTAAATCCAAAAATCTTAAACTATTCAAAATAGCACTAATGCAAACCTCACAAAATCACCAAGTGGTTGATGATTTCATTGTTGTGGGATGTGGTTGCTCACAAATCCCACATCATAACAATAGGCTAGATAGTGCTTATGGAGATGAGGAGAGAGCTCTCCTTTTATAGGAAATCAGATGAAATAGATAGTTAAGATTCAATGCAAGATGAAGGGCTAGGATCTCTCATTATTAATGAGGTATGCGTGAGGTGGAGGCTGAGTAGACTCCATGTGGATTAGAGTTTTTGACCATTCAAATGGAGAAAGATGCTCACACATGTGTGAGAAACCTTTGATGTGATAGGTCGATGACAAGTGTAAGAGATGTGAAAAGCATGGTTTCTCACACATGTGTGAGACACCTTGATTCTCATGTGAAGGGGGACAAATACATAAGAGGTGTGGAAGGCATGAGGGGTGTGGGAAACATAATAAAAAATAAGAAAGTAAAGCCTATTCCTACATGTTCATGAAAACCTCAAATATGGAAGATAACATGTGAATAATGATGAGATGAAATCAAAAGAACTTAAACCATTCAAAATAGCACTAATGCAAACCTCATAAAATCACCAAGTGGTTGATGATTTTATTGTTGTGGGATGTGGTTGCTCACAAATCCCATAGCATAACAATAGGCTAGATAGTGCTTATGGAAATGAGGAGAGAGATCTCCTTTTATAGGAAATTATATGAAATGAACGGATGAGATTCAATGCAAGATGAAGGGCTAGGATCTCTTAGGATCAATGAGGTGTCCATGAGGTGGAGGCCAAGTGGACTCCACGTGGATTAGGGTTTTTGACCATTCAAAGGGGGAAAGATGCTCATACATGTATGAGCAACCCTTGATGTGATAGGTCAATGATAGGTGTAAGAGGTGTGAGAAGCATGGTTTCTCACTCATGTGTCAGACACCTTGATTCTCATGTGAAGGGGAGACAAACATGTAAGAGGTGTTGAATGCATGAGGGGTGTGGAAAGTGTGAGTGTCCTCACACATGTGTGAGCACACACTTAGGATTAAAAGTGGATTAGCAAGGTGATTAGGAAAAGTAAGTGGGATTAAGTAGTGGGTAGGTTTAGAAGGATGGGTTAGGTTAGGAAAATGAGGTTGGGTGAGGGTTAAATTTAGGAGCCATGTGCTCAAATAGGATTATATTTAATTCCTAGTGGGATTAAAAAAAGATTAATTAAGTAAATGAAGTACTTTACTTAATTAAAGTGAATGGATTAAGATGAAAGTGGGGGGGGGGGGGGGGGGGGGAGATAGGCTAGGATTTAAATAAACCTAAGTTCATTTAAATCAAGGAAAGATGAATATAAATAAATAAATGTAAATTTATTTAATTAAAGATAGGGTAATTAAATAAATAATAAATATCTATTTAATTGGTCATGAAAAGGGGATTTGGACAATTTTAGGTGTCTACACTTACCTGAAATCAAGTTCCAAATAGAAGAGGATGCAGATCATGCAAATGAACCCATCAAGCTTACCTTGATGGCACTGAAAATCTCTTAATTGGTCATGCTTGAAGCCTCCCGTCCACACTTTGTCATGTGATATATTGAAATTGAGTTTTATCCTCTTTTTTTTGTTTATATCTCAATAATGTCAAAAGTTCAATGCCAATCTTAACTTTTGTCAAAAAATTTACGTTATCAGGATCAATTTTTTTTTTAAAATTAATTTGACAAGCCAAATTGGCCTGCCATCAAAAATTACCCCCAAATGTGCTAATGTCCTCAACTATGGTATCCAGTGGAGCTATAACCACTACAAGTATGTCCTCCTCTCCCTGGCCAACCTGTGCCTCTAATCTACCACTGATGATAGTAGTCACATATGATGACATTACACTAAGAGGATATTTGGTTAACAAGTGAATAGCTCAATAGGATGCAAGAAGATCAGTACTAGACAAACATGTTCTTGTAGCCCTCTAATGGTCTACTAAAGACTATGTGAAGACCTCTAGTGGAGATGGGATGTCAACCTCATGATGCATATCTCTAGTTGAAGATGATGTACCATCTTGAGCCCCTATGACTGTGACAATGTCATGTATTTGTACACTTGATCAGTAGACATCTTATGTCCCTAGGTCTCAATAGTGGCATCCTCACATACACATCTCTCATTTATCATCTAACACTCTATCTCTGTCTATAGCTAACTCCAAATGTTTTGTGCATTTATTAATGGGCACTAGAGCATCAAGGTGTATGGATTTATCTAGAAACCTATCCTTACCCTATCTAGCATGGTTGATAATCAACATCATGATGTAGATGAGATTTTCAAAATAATTGTTTACAAAAATATAAGGGGAATTCATCTTTTTGGGGCCACATGTGATGTGCATCCAACCAATAAGGATATATGAAGGGAGTCACCAATGGATCAGTACACATCATAGCATAGTACCCTCTAACCATTTTAAATGATCAATAATGTGGGAACATACTCTTCAAATTCTCCACTAACGCTAGATCATATATCTCTCTTCACCTCATAACACCATTGGCACTTTGAGAGATGGAGCTATAAAAAGTTTCCAAACTCAAACTATCATAAGCATTAAAACCTTAAACAATGTTGATCATGCTTATCAACTCATACCTAATTGCAATCACCTTGTCCCTATGGTTTATAGTAGATGAAACCTATAAGCTATGATCAATGACATCAAGCATGCTTTGTAAGCACTAAAGAGTCTCAACAAAAAGTGTCTATCTATCCTAGGTACTATTAAAGTCAATCTACGTGATGATCCACTATCTGAACGACCATATAGACTGGCCTCTCTAGAATCACTATCACCAAATGTAATAATGATGAAATATATATACAAATATAATAAGAGATTTTAGAATAGAAATCTCTCTCTTTCTAACTCCTAACCCCATCTCCCTCTCTCTAACCCCTAGTTCCTCTCTCTCTAACTCTACCCCCATTTCTCTAATCCCTAACGTCATCTCTCTAACCATTAACCCTCTCTCTCTCTAACTCTATCCCCTCTCTCTAATTCCTAAAACTCTCTCTAAATCCTAACCTCATCTCTCTAATCATGATTAAATTTTCAAGTATGACTAGCTTTGAATTTTTAAATTGTTATCTAAATTTGATTTGCACCTATTAATAAAATCAAAATGTAATGTAGTTAATTTTTCTTTATATGTTGTACAATATGACTCAAATTTGTACTAATCAAAACATACTAAATGAATCTATATCAAATTTAAGTACAAATTTGAGTCATATTGTACAACATATAAAGAAAAATTAACTACATTACATTTTGATTTCATTAATAAGTGCAAGTCAGATTTAGATAACAATTTAATAATTCAAACCTAGTCATACTTGAAAATCTAATCATGATTAGAGAGATGAGGTTAGGATTTATAGAGAGGGAGTAGAATTAGAGAGAGAGAGAGAGAGAGAGAGAGAGAGAGAGAGAGAGAGAGAGAGAGAGAGAGAGAGAGAGAGAGAGATTTAAGGTTTAGAGAGATAGGGGTGAGAGTGAGAGAGATGAGGTTAGGGATTAGAGAAACTAGGTTAGAGTTAGAGAGAGGTTAGGGGTTAGAGAGAGAGATGGGATTAGGGATTAGAGATAAGAGGTTAGGAATTAGAGAGAGGTTAAGGATTTGAGGGTTTCAATTAAAGTTTCATTAGGTGAACTATGTTAGGTTTTAAGATTCAATGTAGGAGTTAAGTTCTAATTTGGTTTAATGTGACACTTAGAGTTTTATTAGGTTCAAAGTTATGGTTACAACTTCAATTAGCTATAATATATTAGGTTCAATGTTATGGTTTCAGTTAGATTTTAACTAGGTCCAATGTAAGAGGTAGAGTCTGATTTGGTTAATTGTGAGAGTTTTAGTTATCAATTTCATTTGGTCTATAAATGTTAGAGTTCTACTTATGTTAAATAAAGTTTTCTAGTATTTTTCACATTTCTTAGTTTTTAATATTTCAAGTAGTATTTTCTAAACTTTTTTCTAACATTTTCTAATATTTTCTAATTAAAAAAAGTAAAAATTTCAAATATTTCTAATATTTTCTCTAAATAATTTTCTAAACTTTCTAAATAATGAAAAAATATTTTAAAATTTATCTAATTTTTGCAATATTCTCTAAAGTTTACTGAAATTAAATATTTTTTCTAACTTATCTAATATTACATAAATTTAAAATAAAATATTACATATACTAATTTAAAATAGTAAAACATTAAAAAAAATTATAAAACTAAATTATAACTAAGAAAACATCAAATAAAACATAAAACATGCTAAAACATTGGAAAAAAATATTGATGTACTTGATCTAGCTAAAATGCTCCTATAGCCCCTACTAGCTCCACAATCTTTAGAAGTCGTTTAGTGCAAATGAGAGGCAAATTGTCTATTGTTAGGATTAAACCTCAGACAAAAATAACAATTACATGCAAATATAAACAATACCAAAAAATAGTAGATCACATAAAAGAGAACACATAACACCAAGATTTAATGTGGTTCACCCAAACCCTAGGCTACATCCACCAAACAACAAGTCCGATATTATTACGATCTAGTGATTACAACCTGATTACAATCTGTAATCCCTTACAGCTCAATACCCATGCAAGAACCAATTTTTGCATTACTCACAATGAAACAATCCCTAACCATAAGCCATTTTATACAAGTATTTTTTCTATTTTAGGGTCACAACATGTCAGCCATAAATTGGTGAATATTAGCCCAAACTTTAGTGGCAAATTGGCAAATAGTACCAAATATTTTCTTTTAGGGCGATGCCCCAAACCCCAAAGAATTTATGAAGTATCTATAGTACTTCCTTGATCAATCACCATAAACTAATAATCTCCCACTTGGGGACTGATCAGACTCCACACAAGATAACAATCTCCCACTTGGAGACCAATCTTGTAGCTATGCCACTACTCCATGAGGCTCCCACTAGATCAAACCACCATGGACTCTATTATTCTTTTATTCCTATTCAGTCTAGAAGACCAACCGAAGCTAAAGAGGAATTCAACTTCTTCCTTGTCACTACTTTTGTAAACATATACATTGGATTTTCATCTATATGTATCTTATCCAGCTTTAATTGTCCATCATCAAAAACTGACCAAATGAAATGGTACTGCAATTGAATGTGTTTAGTCTTTGAATGTAGAGCTGAATTCTTTGCAAGATGAATGACACTCTGACTATCTGTAAAAAAATAATTATCCCTTTGAGGGTGTCCCAATTCTTCTAAGAATAATTGAAGCCAAATCATCTCCTTGGCTGCCTCTGTACTAGAAACATACTCTGCCTATGTAGTGGATAAATCATTAACCTTTTCTAACCTAGAAACTTAGCTCACCGCTGCCCCACCAATAGTAAATACATAACCTATAGTACTCTTCTTGGTATCAATATCTCCTGCCAAATCTGATTCAACATAGCGCTGTAAGTTAGTAGCAGAGCCCCCAAAGTGTAAACACTTACTGGATGTTCCTCTCAAATATCTGAGAATCCACTTTACTGCATTCCAATGGTCAATCCCTAGATGACTTATATATATGCTAACAAATCCCACTACATGTGCAATATATGGCCTTGTACATACCATAACATACATCAAGCTTCCTATAGCTTAAGCATAGGGTACCTTGAAAATCTTATCCTCCTCTTCTTATGTCTTAGGACACATCTCCTTACTCAAATTCAAATGACTAGGTAAAGTTGTACTGATAGATTTAGAATTCTCCATAAAGAAACATTGCAACACCTTCTCAACATAATTAGCTTGAGATAGCATCAATTTCTTATTCTTCCTATCTCTATAAATCTTCATACCAAGGATTTGTTTTGCTACCCCCAAATCCTTCATAGAAAATGCATGTGCTAACTAGTGTTTCAGCCCCTTAATGTGATCCATGTTAGACCCAGCTACAAGCATATCATCAACATGGGTAAGTGCACCAAGTTGTGGTGCCAAAAAGGTGACACTTTTTTTTTCCAATTTTCAATAGCGTGCATGTGCTATGGCTTGGGTAACTTGAGCCATAGCGTGTATGCACTATAGAGCATACACGCTATAGCGCATACACACTTTGTAAAAAGCCAAAATATTATAAATGGGCTACATACCTGCAGCCCATTCATTTCTTTCCTATTTTCTAGTCTGCCTTCCTCGCAGCGCATACGTGGATTGAGAGAATATGACATTTTTGCCACCTACCTTGCCAATATGCCTCCTCACAGTTAAAGTTTGAGATCACGAGCACACCTTATGTTATCTAACTTTCTTTTTGCATTGTTTGATATGTTTTTTATATTGTTTTGTAGGTTTTTTTCAAATTTTTTTTTTAAAAATTATTTATTTATATTTCAATTGATTTCTTATCAGGAAATGTCAATAATGAACTAGCAAATCCCCAAGAAGGTCAAAACCAAAATCCTTAACAAGATCAAAATGGAAACCCTCAAGAAGATCAAAACCAAAACCCTCCACAAGAAGAACAACAAATTTTGCAACCTAAACCAATTGCAAGACCTCCTCCTATAAAACAAGAAAATATAATAAATGAAATAGAAAGAGAGAAAACTAAATTAGGACTCATTGGTTAGTTGAAAGAATGTGGACAAACCAATCCAATGAGAGCTCGATTGGCATCATCCCTCGAATCGATTAAGACCCATATAGCTTCTATTAGTGGTCAGTTAGATGTTTGGCAGGTTAAGAGGGATGCACAAAAATTATATTATGCAAATAAATTATCATATCAAGATGTTCAAAAAAAAGATATACCAAAAGGTAGAATATGTGCATTATTTATAAAACCTGTCAACAAGATACTATTAGAGAGGTTACTAAATGGTTCCCCATCCATTGGTGCATACATGATGCTATTAGAAATAATTTTTGGGATAGATGGTGGATGGTTTTTGATGCCCCTCCTTGCAATAATCATGAGGTCCTCGTGTATTTTTTAAGGAAATTGTATTGTGATTTTGTCCTTGGGGAGATCCCCAATTATTTTGATATATTAGACTCTCAAGGTAGAGGTGGGGGGTCACATTTGAGAGGGTCGGGGGCATGTCGTGACCCTAATGTAGTTAAGGCACCTATGGTCAAGCCACATGGTGAGCATGTGATAACTCCTTTAGCTGTAAAGGAACATGTAAAGGCCAGTGCTCTAGGGACTATTAGAGCTTTGACATAGACCCTCATTCATTGCATGAGTCCATTAGTTGAGGAGGAGCCTTCTGCATGTCATGGTCACATGTGCACATCATGCGAATCCTTATGCACATTTGCTAGTCATGCTAAAGATGGTGTAGATGATGGGCTAGTGACTAATCAGTTCTTGAATGATACATCTGGCATTGACACACAGGTAAATCACAATTATAATAAACTAAATTAATCATATTTCATATGTATAGTGAATGACTAATTAATTAGCATGTATTGACATTGTTCAAAATTTAGGTTCAGAGTGTTGGCAGCCCTAGTAGCGATCCCCTGGCCCCATTTTTTGTCCCCTCAACGAGTCCAAAGGTATGTATCAATTTAATCACTTAAATGAATACATATATTTATTAATTAATCATATGAAGGATTGACAAATAAATTTATGCATGTGCATCAGTTCTCTATAGGACCATCAACATTCACTACAAACTCTGAGCATAGACATGACATGAGCTTCATAGAGGTACATTTTTTTCATTTTAATTTAATTCATTTGATTATATTATTTTCTTGTTTCATGTTACATTTAATGTGTATTGTATGACATGCAGCTCTTAACATTGGAGACTCCTCCTCATCTTCGGCAGTCCATCAATCATGGAGTGGCTACAGCTATGGCTAGTTCACAACCATTGACTAAGGTATGAAAGAATTTTCTTGGTTTTAGTTGTTGTTTATAATAGTTAATATCAAATTTTCTAATGTTATTTATAATTGATTAAATGGATTTAGTTGTTGTAGGGTCTTGTCACACTTAATCATCCATGAGCCTTCAAGGTGGACTTGCAGAGCGACTAAATGATGGTAGTAAGAAAATAATTAATTTTTTCGGTACATATATTTGATTTCAATGTATAATAATTATTGATTCATATCTACTTTATTTGTATGAACTCGAGTTAGAGAAGAGCCTCAATAAGAGGACAAGCGAGTGTGTGAGGAAGACCCCATCATCATCACTGTCTCCCTCCACATGATGACCAAAAGCCTCTAGAGACTTGTTTCCTTCCCCTCATGGGAAGGAGAAGATATAGTTGATAGACATGTACATGTATAGGCATCAACGGACATATATGTTGGATTTTATGTCAGTGGACATATTCAATATACATTTGATGTATATATGACATTTTATATTTGATGTATGACATTTATTTGATGCATGACATTATTAGATTTATGACATTATTGGTTAATATATGATATGTTTGTTCATGTACGACATTATTGGTTGTCATAATATATTATGTGTTTGTTAATGTACATGACATTATTGGTTATCATTTTATATTATATGTTTGTTCATGTATGACATTAAATTCAATAGCTAATCAATTTGAAACTTTGATAGAATATTGATTAACAATAAACCTTATTATTGTTTAAGCATAAGTTTATCATTTCCAATATGTCATCGTCATAGGATTTATGATCTTGTTCATGTTTAAAGTTTTCCTTCTCTCTCATTTATTTATCAAGCTTAATTCAATACCTAATCAATTTGAATTTTTGATACAATATTGATCAGCAATAAACTTTATTAGTGTTAAAGCCAAAAATTTATCATTTGCAATTTATGTCATTTTCATATTGATTTATGATCTTCTTGTTCATGTTTAAAGCCTGCCATCTATGTTATGCATCTAAACATTTATCATAAATTATTATTACAAACATATAACAAATCTGAATCTAAAAACAATACATTACATTAATTCCAAGGTTTAGATATGATGTAGAGCCTAATAGGATTCTCAAGGTTTAGTTATGATGTAGAGCCTAATAGGATTCTCAAGGTTTCATTAATTCTATATGTTAGATCTACTAGCATAGAATACCAATTGTAATCAGCATTCACATGTATTCCAATGCATATATTTCCTTATATGCACAATTGGTCAATGTTGTACCTTATAGAAGATAGAATTTTATAGGTAGAATTACTCAATCTTGTACTACACTAGATAAGATGTTCTCTATTATGCATAATGTTTTCCTCTAGCATTGTTTATAAGAGTGTTTTGAGGTTGGGAACCACTTCAACATCCTTTGCATGGTTTAGAGGTAATGTCATTGTGGCAAAGGCTTATGCAATGAAACGAGCCTTATGATTTTGGCATTTACACAGAAGCAAAGCTTGCTTCTTCAACTCCTTACACTAAACTCTTCATTGAAGTTAATCTTATGGTACTGAGAATAGCTACTACAAATTCCTAGGAGCCAAGGGACCCTGAACCTATGCTACATTTTCTAG
This sequence comes from Cupressus sempervirens, assembly GCA_028749045.1. NCBI lineage: Eukaryota > Viridiplantae > Streptophyta > Pinopsida > Cupressales > Cupressaceae > Cupressus > Cupressus sempervirens. Next base: position 73,280,716 of record CM053790.1, on the reverse strand, counting down.
AGACATAGGAGAAGTTACTACATGCTTCAGTACTTCATAACATTCTGGATCATATAGTGACACCCAAATTAATAACAATAGTAGGTACTTGGGATCCTCATAGGGAGACTATGCCACTACATGCACGGTTACATCCTTGGCTTCCATTTTTGGGCCACCATATGAAGCCTTTATATCCAAACATTGATTATAAGTTGGGGAACGTACACATGGGTTTCTTATGGCTCATTAAGTGCATCACTTCTTAAGATTTTACTTCAACCCAAGATCATGTCAATTTTTTCCATATTTTCCCTTATTTATGAGTTGGGGATGAGAGTGTCAATAATTTCATAAAGTCCTCCAAAAGTATCCCAAAAAAACTTTTAACTAGTTTGGTCTCATTTAATGGCATATCAGTCAACAATTGGAAGCTTGGCATGAATCCATTAACCAATCCAATTGAATTTGACCAACTAAATATATATAAGTAACACTTTCTTATGATTATAAAATGATTAAAATTACACACAAGTATTTGTTTTAGTTTTATTCTATTTATTATTGATGCTAACTTTTTGTACATTATTACTAGTGAAACAAATAATAAAGCAATCAATTCAACAATATGTGATTTCTAAAACAACTTCTTAGGATGAAACATTAAAGAAAATAATTCCTTGTTGTTAACAAACTAATATATAAAATTTATATGGTAGCTCTAGACATCAATATTTTTTCATCATTTTAAGAATTGTAAAGTATTTATATGTGTTTCCAAATGGTAAGAATTACCTTTGAAAAATTTAACCACAATTCAAATGTGCTACAAAATCAATAGAAACAAATGAAATCAATTTTGAATTACTTAAAGGCAAGACAGAGAAAGTTAACTTCTAATTTCCTATATAAATGCAAAGAGCTATTATCATTCATTTATTATGTTTGGGCATATCAAAATATTATCCTAGAAACAACAATATGATCCATCCCATAGCAACTTGTGGACTCAGACTTGTTGCAATTAAGGAGGAGAAGAACTTTAAAGAGGAATACTTTTATGGCATCATGTTGAGACAATTATGATACAACTAGTTCCTAGTTCTTTGAATCTAGACTATCTTGGTGTTTCACCTATGCTAAATACACCCACCTTTAGCCCTAATGTGAGTAGAAAATATGACATCACATTTTTTATGAGAATTGGAAAAACATGCTCCGACAAAATTCCCCAAATTCCACCCCAAAATTGGATGAATATTTTTTATGCTACACTTATTTTGATCCTAGCACTTTGAAAAATAGGGTGTATGTAAGAGGATTCTCAAGATTTAATGAAACACTAATGAAGAAAAGATCTAACTACTACAAAGGTTTAAAAATTTGTTCATCACACTCACTATTGTTGCTTTGAATATTTTCCTTTGATCTCATTCCTTTGTAATGCCCTTACCTTATTCATTGATTATCATTAACATTGTCTCTATAGTGATGCAAAATAGTGATGCATTGATTATTCCTTCATAAACCCTCATAATGATGCAAAATAGTGATCTCTATCATTCCTTTGATAGTTTTGACACAATCTTATAAACCTATGGCACATTAGAATATGTACCATATTAAGCCTACCTCTAATAAACCTTTAAGATCATGAGTTATGATGAGGAGGAAAAGTTATGAGCCCTTTATAATCTTATCCTTCTACATATCACACCATGTTTTCTCCATGATATTTTCAATGTGGGGGAGATAAATAGAAACTTATGAACTCTTGTAAGCCCTTTTATGTGGCATTATCTTTGTTAGGGACATTTCGGTTCAGCATGCCCTAAAATATTTAAGTGCTCAATGGGATGGGAAGAGGTTCGGGCTAGTCTTCACCTAGCCACCTGGAGCTAACAAAATATATAGTTCAATCTTAAGAGGAAAGGTGAGAGAGATTTGACAATTGGCAACTTTGTACTGGCCAACACTACAAGTTTCAGCATCACCCGAGATGGCATCACAAAATCAAAACAAAGTAAGATCTCCAAAAAGTGAGATAGGTTATTGTAGGTCTCTACAACATAGTCCTATAGGAACTAGAATCGCATCCATACCTCACATGAGCTCTGAGATATGTTCCATCAAAAATCGTTTCCCTGTGACATTTAGTGACCCTTAGGGATGTTTTAGTTTGGCATGCCCGAGAAGATTTGAGCACTGAATAAGTAGGACAAGGTTGGTGATAGGGTTTACCTGACCGCCTAGAGCTAACAGAGTAGATAGTTTGATCCCACAATGAAAGGGGAGAGATATTTGACAGTTGGCAACTTTATACTGGCCAACACTACAAGTTTTAGCATCACTCAAGATGGCATGAAAAAATCAAAATAGAGTATAATCTCCAAAAAATGAGAGAGGTTATTATAGGTCTCCACAACACAGTCCTATAGGAACTAGAATCACATCCATACCTCATACAAGCTCTGAGATATGCCCTGTCAAAGATCTCATCCCTATGGCATTTAGTGACCCTTAGGGACGTTCCAGTTTGACATGCCTAAGAACGTTCAAGAACTAAATGGGATAGGATGAGATTGGGGATAGGGTTTACCTAGCCACTCAGAGCTAATAGAGTAGATAGTTTGATCTCATGACAAAAGGTGAGAGAGATTTGGTAGTTGGCAACTTTGTACTGGCCAACACTACAAGTTTTAGCATCACCTGAGATGGCATCACAAAATCAAAACAAAATATGATCTCCAAAAAGAATGAGAGGTTTTCATAGGTATTCACAACATGGTCCTATAGGAACTAGAATCACATCCATACCTTGCACAAGCTCTGAGATATGCCCCATCAAAGATTGCAACCCTATGGCATTTAGTGACCCTTAGGGACATTCTAATTTGGTGTGCCCAAGAATTTTTGAGCACTGAACAGGATGGGATGAGGTTGGGGATGGGGTTTACCTAGCCACTTGGAGCTAATGGAGTAGACATTTCAATCCCACGATGAAAGGTGAGAGAGATTTGGTAGTTGGCAACTTTGTACTAGCCAACACCACAAGTTTCACCATCACCCGAGATGGCATCACAAAATCAAAATGGAGTATGATATCCAAAAAGTGAGAGAGGTTATTCTAGGTCTCCACAACATGGTCCTATAAGAACTAGAATACAATCCATATCTTGCACGAGCTTCGAGATATGCCCCATCAAATATTGCAGCCCTATGGCATTTAGTGATCCTTAGGGACATTTTGATTCAGCGTGCCTGAGAATGTTCAAGTGCTGAATAGGATAGGATAAGGTTGGGGATCGGGTTTACCCACCCACTTGGAGCTAATGGAATAGATAGTTCTATCCCATGACCCTTTTTCCACTAAGTTGCAAATTTGAGCAACTTTTACACCTTTCAACAATGCAACTTTGCACAAAAAGTGTAATTTTCACATTTTTCACTTGATTCCAATTCCACAACTTGGAACAAGTTTAGAAATAGAAAAATAAATTATTTCCAAATGCTCAACCCTTCACAAATTCCCAAACTCCTATAAAGTTGTCATCCTTTTTGCAATTTTGCTTTGACAACTTTTTGCAATATTTTGCAATTTTTGACATCTTAACTCCTAGATGCCTAAAACTTAACCTAATGACCCTAAGGACCTTTATAATCTTCTAAGAAAATAAAAATATATTTTTTCTTGAAAATCACCTATATTGCTCATTTTTATGCCTAAAAAGTGGCCCATAGTGTAACGACAAAGACTTGGTCCAAAACAACCATACCTCATCTTTTGATATGTTATAGAGGAGCAAAATGGGTATCCTAATCTTCAATTTATTTTCTTGATGTTATGAAAAAATGTGGAGAAAAATGCAAGAGGACATCATTTTATGTAAGAGGACAACATTTTATGCATTTTTTCTCTTTTTACATCATCACAAATAGAAGAAATGAGGAAGGAGTCTAATGTTTGAGTATAATAATCTATCTTTTGTTATGATTGAGTTCAATATTTTAGTGTTCTTGTTGATTAGTGTTGAAAATGATTTGGGATTTGAGTTAGTGATGATATGAAGGCTCTAAATGGTATTCATGCTTCTTGTTGCTATTTGGTGTAGGTCCATGAAGTGGACACACAAAACTACAAGGTACACCAGGAAATATGATGTAGAGCCCTCCATTTTCACCTTAAGTAGGCTAACTCAACTTGAGGATTCAACAAGAAACTTAGAATCAACTCAAGAAATCAGTCCTACTCAAAGGTCAAATAGAGTTCTCTTACTTTTTAAATCACTTCCACAAACATACCAATCAAGTTCACCTTCCCACTTCCTTATTCCAATCTCTCATTTCACCAATTGCATCCTAGGCCATCTAGTGTACCTAGTGCCTCCAACACACCAAAACTCAATTCTAACCTCAAATCTTGATTCTAACACCTTAGACCATCTTAAAATAATATATTTTTCATGTTCCAACTCCCCATTCATTCTTATCAACCCATCTTTCACCATTCTTCAACTATGGCCTTCTAGGCCTGTCTATTAGTCTGCCAACACTGAAATTAGCATTTTATTCCCAAGATTCTCAAACAACCTATGAATGTTTTCACACTTTTGAATACCCTTTTTAGATATATTAAATTCATATTAGTCTCAATTTCTAACCTTTAGACTAGTGAAGACTTGCTTCACAACCTACCCTTCAATTAGGCCTAATTAGCCCGTGCTCAAAAAAGGAAATTTTGTATCCCTTTACTTCCATGACTTCAAAACTAAAAATAGTCTTAGAAAATGTATTAAATACAAGGATTTTCTAGTTTTTTTAAGAATCCATGCATATCTATGCACACTTCCACCAAACCCTCATTTCTTGGGCTAGAAATCAAGGGTTTTAGAAAAATTATGGTGCAGAGCACCTAATCTTCTTTATTTTCTTGATGTAATAAGGTCTAGGGATAGATCTAATGATCTACCTATGAACATCCACCTTTGTAATGGACACAAGACCCCATGGTGCAACAATAAGCCTTGGGCATCAATTGGTCCAATAAGTGGATTTTTGGTTATTTCTATATTTTCTAGGCATGTCTAGGTTTTTATAACATTAATAAAGTCCCTAGGAGTTTGTATAGTCATTTACAGAAATATTTTCAATAAAAGTTGTCTTAGCGCAAAAATTGCAAAATTGCAAAAAAGTTGCTTAACAACTTTTGCAATTTTCTTGACAACTTTTCAAAATACAACTTCCAACGGTTAAACCTAACCAAGGGTTGGTTAAATTAGTTGTAAATAGCCTATATAGGCTCTAAGCATTCAAAGAGGGAGATATATAGAGGTTTTAGTTGTATTTTCTTTCAAGAATCAATAAAATTCCTGTTGTTCCAACATTTTTCTCTGATTTTTCACATGTTGTATGGAATCCACTGATTGGGGGGATGAATCTTCTGCACTAAAATGTTGGAGTTACCTATTTAGAAGTTTTTGGCTTTGATTTGAAGAATTTATCAATTTTTTGGCAAAATTTATCAAATTTTGTTCCCTGTTAGTTTGTGAAACTCTCGTTTTGAGGGTTTGGACAATAAAATGTCCCTAACTTGAGATTTCACTAGTGGATTTCTCTCTTCTCTGGTATGGAGCAAGTTAGGGTTATATTATCTAATTTTTTTAGTTTTGGAGTAGGAGGACAAGTTGTTAAATTTTGGAAGTAAGCCCTAGGTCAAATATCTACATGTATTTGACCTTGTTTTGGAGACATTAGAATGGATAGAATGATGAAAAGAGTTAGAGGACTTGGTGTCAAAACAAAGTGCCATTTTTTGAGCCCGAAGAATAGACTAGAAGTGGAGATTTGATTTCATGCACCTATTCTTGACTACTTGCCTTGAAAACCAAGCCTAAAGTGGCTAATTAGGCCAGAGTACTTGGCGTTGGTTGGGATATGCTAGAGTGGAGTTGGTATTTGAAAATTTGGAGTTTATTAGAGCTTGGAAAAGGGTACTTGAATCAGAATTTTATTCCCTAGGTCTTTTGATGAGTTTTAGAGGTATTGGTAAAAATCAGTTTTAGGAGACCTAATAGCCTACTAGGTCTAAAATTGCAAGTTGAGTTGTGGGTTGTTTGGAGTACAACCAATGGTTGGTTTGCCTTATTTTTGTTGAGAATAAGTTGTCCCAAGCCCTTGCTGGTGGTGGAAAAGCCTAGAATAACAAAATCCTCATTTTGCCCATTTCAAAGGAGGTTGTCATATTTTCTTGAGTTGGGTGCATATTGTTTTGAGTCTTACTTATGGAAGATGAGCCTAGAAACCCTTTTTAATGGTTTTTAGGAGGATTATGCACTTAAGGAAGTAGACCAAATATTTTGTTCAATCCTTGTGAGCACATTGAAGGTTGTGTAGGGGTTGGGATTGATTCTTGCTTCTATTGTGTCATCTTTGCATCAAATTACCCTATAAAATCACTCACAACTCTAAAAAAGGTTCAAACACCTTACAATGCATCCCAATAGACCATTCCAACCATTATCTAGCCCCTCCAATCATTCAATCATTCCTAGCCATGACTGGTATCAAATCAAGCACTTGTTTCTACAGCAAACATCAACAAACAATGATCTTCCAAGTCCCTTACTTCATTTTAATACAATAGAACATGCCATTTAAATGTATTTTTACATTAATGAACCCCCTCCCACCAAATTATAGTAACCACAGGGGTGGGAGGGTCACTCCATGTTGTTGGCTACAAATCTAAATGATGATTGTGCCTAGAATTCTTGTCACTAGAACAACAATCCCTTGCTCTAAATATATAAAAGGAAATGAAGATAACATAACAAAAAAGTAAATATCTTAATGACCCAAATAAATTCACTTACAACATTAAATAATACAAATTACATTCAATCCAAAATACAACTTTTTGATGCAATGACTGTCACAGGACAGTGAACATTATGAAATGCGATGAATTAAATTTTTATTGCTGCAAACCATTACAAATTTGTATCAGTGCTTATCCCTTAGGATTCCCTCTTCATTCCCATTTTTATCTTCCCCAAATAGACTCTACACATCAAGAAAATGATAGTAACTACTTCCTCTCTGTCTCTAATTCTTTGCAATGGTGTACTAACTTAACATATGAAAATGTTGTCAAGTTGACAACAAAGTTGTCAAATCAACAACTCAACATTTCTAACTAATCTAAAGACTCTAAAAAGGTTTAAAGAAAAAATTTACTAACTTCTTAATTCTACTCCCTAATCCCATCCTTTAGCCATATGTGGCTATATTGATAATATTTTGCAATTTACATCTTTTTGTGCAGCATTTAAGCATATTTTTTATATTAATCTTGAATGACCCTATTACTCCTCCATACTATGAATTTTATGAACCAAATACATTACATTTGACTATGACATTAACATTCAATGACTTTTAACTCCTTAAACCTCACTTGTGCCATTTTGGCCTAAGTTTACACATTCTTGGCAATGTATTAAGAATTTGATAATTTCATGATTCAAGTTTGTGGGAGAATATGGGTTCTATAATGCAGAGGTGGCAAGGGAATATGGTGGATCCAAGGTCCAAATACAAACTCAATCAAATGCATAATTGAATCTAGTGACCAAAAGTGCCTTCGATAAGTGAAATGGTAAATTATCCACTAGCAAGTCTTATGATGTGATCTAATAGCCCAAAAATATGAAATCCAAGGTACTTGAATAGGTTTCAGACTCTATTCAATGGTTAAGAAACCAAAACTTCAATATTCCTCAAACTAGGCCTAATAGCATGCCTTGTAGCCTTGTAGCAGCACTCACAAGGATTTTTCTTCAACTTTTTCCAAAACACTAGGAAAATAAATTATATATTTGAATACCATTTATGGATTACCTTAACATACCAAAAGGATAGGGTAGGTTTCTTTGGAAGGTATATGACTATTTTCACTATTTCTCAAAATTTTAAGGCCTAATTCTCATGCATTTACAAAGGAAGTGCTAACCATTCAAACTGCTAGGCTCCAAATCTTTTCATAGTTTCATACATAGGTTCAAATAAAAGTAATATGAAGTCAATTTGACTCCAAGAGGTTTCTAGGTACCAAAGCCCCAAATTGTGCCCTCGAAACCCTTAAATTTAGGGCTTCCTCAATGTCATTCTTGCCAAAGTTTCCTACGACAAATAAAGGTTTGAACACATTATATGCAACATATCTATACACATTCCATCATAAAATAGTGCCCTTGTTTGGCCAAAACTCTCTGACCTTCAGCCTATCCTCCAAATTCACTTAGTTTCTTAATCTTCTTTATGGTGATCACCACATAAATTAATCAAACTTGGATTTCCAATATTAGTAAGATACTATACATGTTAATTTGATATTATGTATGTCAATAAGATGCCATTCTATGAGAATCAAAGTGCTACATTCATAGAATGGAATTTATAGTGTGAAATCTACACAAAGCTGTCTTAAAATCATATTTTCCAAAGACTGAACAATACCAAAATGATTAATAGTGACTATAGTAGGGTTTTTAGAACATGAAACAATTTGAAGAGATGAAATATGAATGATCAAAACATTTTCCAAGGAAATCCAATCAATGAGAACTTTGAATCATACTAAAAAACCCTTTAATTTTGTAAGAAATCAGATTTTTTTATTCAATTTACTATAGTAGTCTGTACCATGGATTCTTTGCCCGCACAATGGATTTGTGAAACATTTAATAAACTCCTGTCAACTACCCCAACCAATACAAATTGGTTGGATGGTTTAATTTGGCTTAAAATAATAAAGAAATTAATTCCCTCCTAAATGTCCATGACCGTTATATTTGAAAATTCAAATTTATAACTTTGTAACTTTTGAATTTTTGAAATTGCTAAGTGATGGAACTTTACCAAATCATTTAAATTGACTTATTAACCTATTAAAAATACTAGTTTATCCTATTTGAAACTTTTAACACTTAATTCTATCCTAGACTCCAATTTTAGCCCTAAGGCTTGTTAGGCCTTTTTGTACTTATTGCAAAATTACTACATAGATTAACCTTATATTTCATTATAGGCTCCAAAATACTCCAATTGATGTCATTGGTTGTTTTCATGTTCGCTGATGCCTTTTTGATCTCCAAAGGTTTATTGAACTCCTTATGTGCTTTAGGTGCCTCTACGTCGGTCTATTTAGAAGTTCTTCCAAGTGATTGGCGAGTCAAATGAATAATAGATCCTTTTAATATAGTGAATATATGCAAGGATTTGAGATGAAGCCATTGAAGAACCCAAAAGGATGGGAAATTGCTAATTAAGGGAAACCAGTCCCATACCAGTCATAGTTGGGAATGATCCAAGGGATGGATAGGGTAACCAAGGTTTTTAAAGGTCTTTTTAGAGGGATTGTATGGTGTTTGAACCTTGTTTAGAGTTGTGAGTGAATTGGAGGGGTATTTTCTACCAAACCCTTCGTTTCTTGTTCAAACAGTGAGGTTTTGTTGATTTGGGAAGTTTGATGAGTGGTAATACTTTGGGAGTTTGATAATATTGTGTCTTAAGAGGTCTAGAAATACTATTTTAGGTTGGGGAGTCTTGGAGATTAGTGGATGATAGGGTTCCTTTGTTGGTGTAGGCTAATTAGGCCTAAATGCATGTACAATAAGTAGTAGAAAGGTTCACCAGTCAAGAGGTGAAGTTTTGAGATTGATAGGGGTTCTATAACTCCCAAAAGGGTATTTGGAAAGTTAATTAATTTACTAGGTTTTTTGGAAACATTTCATGAAATTTGCATATTTGTGTCTGGACAGTGCTACTAGACAGACCTAGGTGGTCTAAAGTGTGAAATGGTGAAAGATGAGTTGGTTGGAGTTTGTGAAGAGTTTGATCATAGTAGATAGGCCATGAAAAGTTTATTCAAGGTGTTAAGGTCAATTTGAGAAGCTTGATTGGATATTTGGTATGTTGGAGGCACTAGGTACACTAGGTGTACTAAGTAACCCAAGAGGGTATTGGAGTTTGAATAGATGGGATTGAGAGAATGAGATGATGAACTCATGAGCATCGTTGAGAAAGTGATCTGCCAAGTTAGAGAACTCCATTTGATCTTTGAGTAGGACTGATTCCTTGAGTTGATTCCAAGTTATATTGTTGAATCCTCAAGTTGAGGTAGCCTATTTGAGGTGATAGTGGAGGGCTCTGCATCACTATTCTTAGATGATTTTGATGGTTCACATTCATTGAGGAGACCAAATTTTTATTTATTTGGTAGTTTTTTGGTGTTTCTTTATTTAGGGTCTAACTAATTTGATGAAGCAATAAGTTGTGATTCTTGGCACTACTCTGGTGATACTGTTGCATGCTTTTGGTTATTAATTTAGGTCCTATCCAAGTCTTGGATGACTTGATTTGGATAACATTACTGAATAAACATAATGTTTATATCTTTTATTGTAATAGGCATTGGCCAACCTTGTTTATGTTAAATCTTTGTAACATGTATAAATGAGATAACAATTCTATAATTAAGAGTATGTTAAGTATGCAAAGGATGTGCAAAGGAAATATATATTGTATGCAACTTTTTGTTGCTTTAACATTTCTTATTCAAAATAACATCCTAAGGACCCTAGGACCTAAATTATCCTTATTTAAGGTATTTCTACCTATTTCCCTAGATACTAAATGCCCTATAGGTCTTAAAGACTCAAGGTTTATAGAAACACCAATGAGTCTCAAGCCTTTACAAAGGGGCTGATATCAACTTGAAACTAGTCCTAACATTATAAAACATTATAACCTCCATCATGAGCCACTTAGAAGGTAGTGCTATGAAGGATCATTGCAATGTCTTATGAAATGCCTTGTATTGTCTTTGTAGAAACTATTTTTAAAGGTGACAGGTATGTTAAGCAATCTAAGAAGTTTCCAATAACTATGCATGTTCTTCATATATTTTTGAAGTGAAGCCCAACTCCCAAAGTCTACTAGTTAGTGCATGCAGACGATCTCCATGCATTCTGTATTTCAAGAAAAATAAGTCAAATGCATACTCAAGTTTAGTTTAAAACCAAAACCAATATTTTGGAGTTTACATAGCAAAGGTTCATCATTTGAACTCCTTGCACCTATATTTGATGATATCCCTATTTGGTCCTAATCTATTATAGTTTTCACTTCCTTACCTCCCTTAGATTTTCTTCAATTTCCATTTGTGGGTGTGTTCACAGATGCAACTTGTTTACTCTTTTTTATTTTTCCTCCTTCAATTACAAACCAATATTACAATCACATTAAATATTGGAACAAAATGAAGAAATATAGTAAAATTTGTTAACATAGGAACCATTTTATGGAAGAGTAAATTGATTGTTTGTATACTTTTTAATTCTTTTCAAATCCATCAATAAAAATTTTATATCCTAATATATCAAGAGTTTTGTTTGTTTTTAGTAGACCTAAATAGTCTTTTGGTTCTCTCAACTTATACATTGGCTAAACAACATTATCCTTAGAGAGTTCTATATCTATAACTGTGCCATTATCATCAGATCGAGACCTATTTTTCTTCTTACTTTTTGATGATTGTTTTCCTCTGCAATCCTAGGCATAAGATGATTAACACACAATGGTACTTGAACAAAAAGCACTAATAAACATTGAGGATGTGAATTGATAATACCATTTTGCAGATGATTTTGGCATCTCACCCTTTATCACTGGTGCTTCAACTTTATTAGCCCTCTTCTTTTGTGACCTGCAAATGAAGAATTAGCACAATTTATGTAGAAATTTAATGATATAGTTGTTCATTTATAAGTAGAGATGGAACCTTAAGTGATGCATAGGTCAATGGTCAACCAATGATTTGATGCAGAAACAACTAGCTATCAGTTTGCTTTGAAATAATGCCCTTGTATCTTCCTCAAGTGTAACTAAAACAATGACCCAAACCACTCAATTTTTTATTAGAGGATAATCATTCAAAATGCTTAACCCACTGAACTCCACACCTTTGGATCCACAAGACTAACTCCACTTCCAAACTTCTTCAAGCAAGCAGGTCATCCAAGTTTCCAAAAACACCTACAAACTCCATATGACTCAAAATAACTCCAAATATGCAAAGGCCTTAACCAAGGGTTAAATATGACTTTTATGAGTTATTTAATGTGTGTTCAATTGGATTTAACCATCCACTTGGCTAAACCCAACTCCCAATGCCTAATTCTTCCAAGGTGTCTTAAGAGACCTAATTGACAAATTGGTAGCCCTCCAACAACACAAAAGTCTAAATAATTTAAACTTTATTGAAAGAAATTGATAGGATAAATAAATTTCTAGACACCTTTTTCAAAGTACTAAAACATATCAAAATATTTCATATGGTCATTTTGGACCAACACCCCTATTTTTGACTGATGCCCTATTTTTTAGCATGAAAATGGCTAATTTAACAAAGTAACTCCTAGTATAATAGACTCCCAGACCTTGTAACTTTCAGTAGTCATCATTCATGGCATAAAACCCCCAATTCGATAAGAAATTTATCCCATAACTACTGGAACCCCAAAATCCCAAATTACCTTCTTTCAAACCCTCAAATCTAGGGTATCACCAATATCACCCTTCCCCAAACTTCTAGATCAAAATGGTTGATCATACACCTTTACATTGGTCATATAATATCATCCAAATCACAAAATACTCCTTAACCATGGCTAGAACTCCCACTATTGTACCTAACCACCATTTCAATGCTGATTTCTTCATTATTTTAGACTGTGATCACATTCCCATCCATTTCTCTGTGTATAAAATGTTAGATTTATATTATAAAAGGTTAATCATTGCCATTTCATGGTCTCGGGGCCCTTGATCCCATGAAATGGATCATCTACATTAAAGAGATCAATATAACTATTAGGTAAAAGTATTGAAAACAATGACTATTATGTGGATGTGCAAAGCAGTGACTTTGATTAAGTTTTAAAACATTCAAAAGGAACCAAAAATTTCTACTAGGTCTTACTCAATCCATTTTAAATGCTTCTCAACTTAGAATATTCGAAAAGGTCCCCCATGAAGTAATCAAAATGATGAAAAATTGCATTTAAATATTTGAATTTTAATCAAAAAAGTAATCATAGCTTTTTGTTTTTTAATATTTGAATTTTATCAATAATAAAATGGCTTTAATTTGATATTCAACCCTTATTCTAATACCTAGATCTATCCTCTTCCCATTCTAAACTTCTTGTAAACATAGCTTAGGTTTTGGACAACATTAGTCCAATACAAAAAAACTCTTGGTTCTTTAAGGACACTACAAGTATGATTTTCAATCCTTTGAGGACATCACAAAATAAACACATTTGATTACATTGTTTGGTCATGAAAATCATTATAACTTTTAATTCTTGTCCATTTAAATTGTTTGGATATCTCCTTGTCCTACTCACTCTTCTAACCTTCATGGTGTGTTTGTGTATCTTCATAGAATAACCTTGGTGCCCTTGCACCATTAAGTGATGATGATGAACATGAGTAAGATTATGAAATCTTTGCCTACATGTTAGAATGAAAAAGTCATATCTATTTAGAAATTAAGAACTATAAAACAAGTTTCAAGAGAAGCTTAGGCTGGAAGACTTTTTTTCTATGAGATGACTAATATTGGTAATGAGCTACCAAATATTGAAACTACACTCAAATCCAATATTTATAAGGATAAAAAAGTATTAGTCTTGTAGCTAGGAAAATGAGCTCAATAAACACTTTTGAGATGGTCATCTCATGATGATCATGGATAAATCATTTCTAGGTTCTCTTACTTGTTTTAGAATATACTAACTATATTTCATATTGATCAAATCTAGAAACAAACTGATTTGAAAAGAATTATTTTCTACAACATTACATCAATAATTTAAGAAAGGACACATGAGAGTGTCTTGTTTTCAAATTTGAACCCAAAACACATAAGGCAATAAAAATTGTAAGGAACATAACCAAATAAATTTAATATCCTTGTTTGCTCATTTTAGGGCACCTAAAGGACTGATGTCCTACTTTGTTACAAGTAAAGCACTTACTATTGAACAAACTAGGCCCTCTTCGACTAGACCTTCCTCTGCCATTAGATCTTCTACCCCTAAATGTCCCTCTATTAGCATGTACTCACTTTCAACATTTGAACCACTAGATTCCTCTTGATTTTTATTAAAAGATCCCCTTCCATGGAACATACTCAGTGGTTTACCATGAGAATAAATTATTTATTTCATAAAATTATTGTATCTAGACTCATTCAAGAATCAATAGATCTTCTAGTATTATTCTTTAAGCTGTACTATGATGAACATAGAAATGCCATAGGAAATGCATTGATTCTAAATGTTATCTCAAAGGATAATGAAGACAAGTTCATATGTCTCTGTTTGTTTCCACTGATGAAGAATAGATTTATTTCATGGTGTGCATTGATTACACATGCAAGTCTTATTTAATTGACTTGATTACACATGCAAGTTTTATTACATGTTGACATCATCCACTCCAACTCCCAAGTAATGTTAGCTACAAATTCTTCTACTCCACATCCTTGGGGTTGCTGATTGAGATAAGCTTGGAAAATCCTTTACAGCTGACATTGTGTTGTGTTGATAGTCATTTAAAGTCCATTGCATTGCATTTAAATGTTGGATGTATCACCTTAGTAATAGTTAATAGGAATAATGAAACAGAAAAATGAATGATGAAATTTTTGTTGTAAGTAAAGACCCTATGATCACTATTAATAATGCCTATTCATGATGTGTGTAAGAACACTTAGTTACTAGTTCTTGTGACTAGGAGTGAACCAAAGATCATAAACTTTGGTCTTAATGCTTTCAAATAGACAACATTTGAAAAATTTATAAGAAGGGTTTTATAAGTTTATGATTTGGACATAAATTTGTTTTGAAGTTTTTCTAAAATAATTATAGATGAAAAAGAAAATAAAAGATAAAATCTTGTTAGTCATAATATCATTATTGGTAACAATGTTCCTGTAGGACCAGAAAACGGGTTAAAATGCATAACACACTATGAGAAAATCACAAAACTCAATAATCATATATTAGCGCCCTCTAGTCTACCATGAAAGCCAAACTAATAAAGAAAGCAATAAAAACCCCCTCTTTCATTTGTAGCTCCCATGTTCTTCTTTCTTCTCTGAATGATTGTAGCTCCAATTTGTCTATAGTGCACACAAGATTGAAGTAAAAGACTATGATATTGATAATGCCATGAGAATACTAGAAGTGTGATTTTCAAGGACTCAAGAAGAACAGGATTCAAGGACTCAAGAAGATAAGGACCCAATCATCAAAAATGAGAGGAAGAGTGTCCAATTTATAATTGACATGGAGGATGAGAGCATTGGATTTTCCACCCACAGATGTGATGTGGCAAGATATTCCTTCAAGAATCTATGATGCATATGACAAAATATGCCAATATCTAAGATTCTATGATGCATGAAAGTCAAACTTGGCTAAATGCAGAAGAGAATCTAGGATGCATCATAACCCACTTAAAGCCAAGAATCTATGACGAATAAGCCAAATAGGGACATGCATAAGAGGTAAGCATATTTGATTGTGAAAAATCCCATGATGCAATATTTTGTGTAATATTCGAATCAAAAATCCTCTTATTCCACAAAATAAGAATTAGTAGAAAATGGAATTAATGATGGAAAATGGAACTTAAGAAATTAAGAATTTCCATGGTTTGCAGATAATGAATCAATTAATTAATAAAATTAATTAATTAAGGATGATAATAATTAGAAAGAATAATAGGATTAAATTATGGGTTATTTAATCCTATAGAGAAAATTAGAAGATGATTGGCCAAATTGATTAAATGAATGCGACTGTACCCTTTGATGGAAATGTGATGATGATGGATATCAAATAAGATGATGACAAATAGACCAAATCCATGGTCAGATTGATTGATTGATTTTGATAACATGCCAAGGACACATGACATGAATTGATTGATATGTAACATTTAACCGACATTGTAAATGCTACAGGATTGACCAATAAGGTTTGATCATAATAACATTGATGAACACTATCAATATTATTAAAATGGTTGATGCCATGATCTTACATTGAAAGCCTCAACAATGTCAAAGATTAAATTACATGAATGATAATTTGACCTAGCATTGAGAGCCATGACAGTACTAAGGTCAGATTGATAAGATTGATAGGTTGATCGATTTTCAGGTTGATTGGTTTCCAAGGCACTGAAAGCCACAAAAATACCTACGAGCGGATAAATGATGATTAATTTGGGATGTTTGATATGTTTTGGGTTGACTAGGACTGATTTTGAGTGATTTCGGGTTGATTTGGGGTGATTCCGAGTGATTTCGAGTTGATTTGGGGTGATTCTGAGTTGACATGAAAGTGATGTGAAAGAGGATACAAATGACGAAATATGGTCAATCTAGCCAAAAGATTAGAGTTAGTAGAATGAGAAAATGGGACAAATTAGTATGAAGAAGTGATGAAACTATAGATGCAAACCATTTTTGAGTGTCTATAGTTCCAAATGCAAAGAATCATTTCTTTGAGCTTCTAGCAATGATCAAGTAGCTTACTGAATGGCTTGATGAGTCTTGGAAACTTCTCCCATTGTATCCTTGCTTTCACCAGTTTGAAGTTTCTAGTTACATGCACACAATCATGAATTTACATCACAAAGCATTCACATTCTAACAATTTTCATATTCTTTCATTACATTTTCATCTAAACAACAAATTCTAAACTTTCACTTATTCAAATGTCTAATCTGAAAGTGGGTCCTATTAAAGAATCTAATATACATTCAAATAATGTATCTAGATTCTAAACAAATCAAAACATCAAATCTATGATTTAAACTTATCTCATCACTTACAAATCATAACAATACCTACCTTGTCATGTGGGCAGTCTTGGGGGACAGGTTGCAACATTGTATTTGGATCCAATTGATCACTCTTTCTCTCTATCCCTCTCTCCCTATTCAATCTAATGAGCCAACTGGATATGCTCTACATTTTAATGTCTCAAGTATTGCCTCATGGTTTGACTTGCAAAATTTTCAAAGAATCTTATTATGTGGTTTTCCACCATATTTTATCAAGTGGACATTTGATGTGACAACAAAGTTTGAATAATGAAGAATCTTCCTCTCTATTTGCCAATACTCAACAACCACAAGTTAGGGTTCTTCGTAGAATATCATCTAAGCCATGTGTTAGTTACAACCATTGCACCAACGTGGTACTCTAAACCTTCACCATCTATAACCAAGTGATCCAAAAAAAAATTGTCTTGGACACAGTGACACAAATAATAATTTGTCCCTTCTTCATTTTCTTTAGGTGCAATAATAGAAAAAACATGGCCTACAGTAAAAAATGTACAAAATGTGGTCATTAATTCAAAAAATACTTAGGTAAAAGTTATAAAGTTACATATTCAATTTAAAAAGATATATAAATAAATAAATAAATATATATATATATATATTACCAGGTTGCACTAGATCAAACAAGTGGTTAAAGTCAATAGACGAATCCATCTCTACCATTTCTAGTGCTTATGGGGGATGATAGGTGTCAAATGGGTCCAAAACCCGTATATCCCATTTGTCCACCCATTCAATCAACTCACACTCATCCCAATTTTCCTTTGCTCATGATGGACAATAGCATGGCATTTTTCATGTGTGGATATTCCATGAACCTACATTAAAGTTTCTAAAAGAGTACAACTCACTGGATCTTGTTAGTGTGCAACAATCCTCATATGGTGTAATGTTAGTATTATCTATCAACCAAAAAAATCTACAAACTATAGACTCACCTTCCTTACTTGGACTCATTGTAGTATTACACCACTGGATGATGGATTTTGCATCTGTCAATATTGCTCCATCTTTGTACTTTAGTTCTTCATGAGCTAAGGCTCTTTTGATGCATGCAGTTGTACCATTGTGCTCTCCCTTTCCATGACCAACCTCTATGAAATTCCACATTTATTGAATTCTACACAACCTATGCTTCCTGCTCAACCAATAGAACATCTGTACATTCTTGAATTGAGATGTGTAATTTTTTGAACAAATAATGTGCTAATGATATGTTATGCCCCTGTTAGCCAAATCTTCATAAAATAGTTGAAAACAACCCTGTACAAACTCCATAGAATGTGATCAATCATCGCTGATGAAAAAATGATACTCCCTCAAAATCTTTCTATCATCCTCTATACTTTTAGGTGAATGCATGAATTTTATGTGAACAAATATGGAAACCTATTGAGAAGTATAATACTTTTCTTGCACCTCATATTGTGGTTGTAGTGTGTAGTTCTCTACGAAGTCTACAACTAAAACAATGGTATCCAGTTGAAACGTATCCCTACACAACTTGAATTGAAAATCTATCCATCAAGCTCTATGTGTATGCCTTGCATACTTGTACATAATCTTTTCACGAAAAATCTTCATGAACTCATACACTCGAATCTTTTCAATGACTAAATCACATCTTTTACCTTGTTTCCCATCTTTTAAAGCATATGTCACTATCTTAAATTTTTTGTAATCTACTATTTCATTTCCAATTGCATGTGTACTATCCATATGTTCACAAGTTGATAAAAGTTGCAAAGAACCACAACATAAGCATGTACCATCCAAGCATGATGTCTTGTAAAATTTTTGGTCATCCCCTATTTCACATAAAATTTTGGATATAAATTCCCTTGAAGATCTTGGTGGCTCATTCATGTCAGAATCTTGCAAAACAAACTTAGAAAGCAAAAACACACATATGTGCCTAAAAACACCAAAATGGTTAGAAAATTCAATATGTATCCTACAACAAGAAGTTGTGCATGTGTGATTTATCTTGACATAAAAAGATTTACCCATCTCAAAAAATCTTTGACTTATTCAAACTTGAGGATACATACCAATAAATTTTGCAAAATATTGTGTCTAAGTTGAGTCCAAAAAATGTTTTGCATATGGGTCATGATTTTGGCTACCAATCCTTCTTCTTACAACATATCTTTGATTAGGGAAAACACGTGTGTTATTTTTCCAAAAATCTTTGATAAATAATTTCAAAGCTTCACTAATTTCTTTATCCTTTCACAGTAGTCTACCGCTAAATGTCCATAACTCATTTTTTGTTGGATTTTCCAATCTCTTATGCCTTAGCATGACTCTCCTTAGAGTACCTTTACCAATTTTCAATGTTTTTCTTGTCTTTCTCATGATTCAAGCTTTCTTCATTTGGGTACTTACTATTGTTGATGTTGTAGAAGTTGAGAAATCCAACTTCACAAATCCTCAAGAACACCTGCATGCAAATATTCTGCTTTGAAGAGAAGCCAAAAAATGGAAAAAGCAGAGCTTAGAAGTTCTCAAAAATGTGAGAGCAAAAAAAATGTATTCTAAGTTATGAAAACAAAATACAAGAGTTCAACCTTTTAAGGTGAACGAAACCCTAAAGAAAAGAAAGCTAAGTTTGCACATTATAATTAATATAAAATAATAATTATATGCACCTAAGAGTGCTAAAGCACCTAGAGTAATAAATGACTTACTCTAACACCCTCCCTTAAGTGAAGCTTAGGAGGAAGCTAACCTAGCAAAGAAATGAAAGCAGGAAAAATGGGTCCCAGCAACAAAGCCTGATTAAGTACCCAATACAAGGAAATCTCTATGAACCAGAGACAAAAGAGAAAACCCTGTGGGAAAAACCCCTCTTGAAAAAGAGATAGAACAAACATGCTAAAAAAAAATAGAAATTTTATGGCTCAAGAGACTCTCTCAAAACCATAAACAACCCCCCCATGAGAGAGAGATGAGACAGCAAATGCCCCCCCAGAATGATGAAGTCCCTATATAAATAAATGAACCAATGGAACTCCAATGCGGAAGAAACAAGGGCATAGAACAAGGAAATCACTGAATGACAGGAAGGCCTAACTGATGCTCAAAAGAGTAAACATGAGGATCCTAAAAAGGAATCCCCAATGCAGGTGTGTTGAGACTGTCATGAAAGAGGAGTTGACCGTCCTCTATAGAATCTGCAACATATGCTCCTGAAGGCTCAATGAGTGGAGCTGGAGGGTCTAGCTAAGATAAAGAAGAAAAGACATCAACAGAATGAGGTGTGGTGAACTCAGGAACGATACAAAGGTTCATGTGTCTTGACTGAACCACATGATGCTCTCATGAAAGAGAAGAAGTATGCTTCAATAATGGAGATGGTGGACCAAAGTGTGAGAAGGTGTAGAGATGGGTGGTATGATCAACTATCCCTATAGCAATAAGGCCTCCTATTGCACTATCCTAAATGTAAACTGAATCAGTAGTGAACTCAACTATCTTCCCTGATCCACTGTGTGTAATCTAATACATCGAGAAAAGGTTTGCAGAGAGAGATGGAACATACAATACATCATGGAATGTGTCATCCTTAATGCAAACTGAACCTTTCCCATAGACTGTTAGAGCAGTGTTATTCCCAAGAGAATATGAGAAATCAAAGAAATCTCAATAGAGGAGAAGAGCTCTTTAGAAGATGCCATATGGTGAGAAGCACCTGAATCCAGTATCCAAGGGACCTGGGAAGGGAAGGCAATGGAAGCTCTTAATGCATGACTCTATCAAAAATTTGGTGAAGATGTCAAAGAGGTGGAAGAAGACTAAAAAGAAGACCCCTGTGAGGTAGAAGAGAATGGGGATGAAATAGAGCTCTTTTAAAGAAGGGCTTACCAATCTGCAATCTGTTTCTCATAGCCATCAAATCTCTTCTGAAAACAATGTGCCTCATCATGAGCTCCTTTCTGAAAATAGGAACAAGAAGGAGTCTCAATCTTCTTTTTCTTCTTCTTCTTAGAAGAAGAAGATGAATCAGATATCTACTTTGACTTCTGCTCCTGTGTATCCTTGGCAAGTAATGCCTATGATGGTGAACCTGTAAGTGAATCCATCTGAGTGAGCTTGGATTTCTCACGAGTTAACCTGTCACAGAAAATCTCAAAAGAGGGCATCTGATGTTTGTTACCCAAGGAATCCATAGTGGAATAAAAAGTAGAAGAAAAGATCTGATACTATCCTCGCAACTTTGAGAGTATCAAAAAAATACACTCATCATCTATTTTGTTTTTACCACGTCCCTGCAAAACTATGTGAAGAGATTTGAACTTCATCAAGAAGTCCTCAATGGTGGGAAAGTTGTCAGGTGTCAAGGAAGTCAACTCTACATCAAGTTGAAGTGCCTGGAACTCATTCACTTGACCAAACAAAGTCTAAAATTTGAGCCAATAAGCCTGTGGAGTAGTCAAACCATCCAAGTGAAATAATAGATTGTCTGAAATATTGAGTGCAATCAGTCCCATGGCTTCATCCATTTTGTTCCTATGGTGTAGAACCATAAGTCTCTTCACATGAGAAACCTGGTCATCTATGTCTTCCAGGTGTGATAGTTGTGCAGCGTGAGCCAAATCACATAAGGATCCGACATTAAGAGAAAGAAAAGATGGAAGTAGAAGGATCTGATTCTGAAGAAAATTACATAATAGAAAATGCTCCCCTCCACAACGAATAAAATAATATCTCCCAAATACCAAAAAACAATTATAGAAAGCAAAAACTGGAAAAGAACTTGGATTCGTTGATGCAGAATAGGAGGAAACACAAGCCTCTAATTTGATGCCAAAAATGGGAGCTTAAATGAACTCAAAATCTGATGAAACTAGCACCAATGTCTCCCTCTCTGAGTCAACTTTCTGACACTTCTTTTAGATCAGAAAAAGACCTCCGTATGCTCAAGTTATAGCCAAAAAACCAACAGGTCCTCTAGAATTAGTTGCTGTAGTATTTTTGCAGATGTAGTTGGCAGCCTTCCGAACCCTCAAAATAGCAAGAACAAAAAATAAAATTGTGGAAAATACTATTCACACATTGTAGCAAATTCACTGTTCATTCGCACTGTAGCAAAACAATTCAGCTGGTTTGATTTCTTATTCTTCTTGATGCCCAGATCTACTTCTAGTGTTATATCTGTGCATAGATTTCCTTTATTTTGACATGCAACCACCAAATTCACCAAGAACTAACATGAAAATTATTAGAAGTAGCATGCAACCATAAATTTTGACATGCAGCTGATTAGAAGCAACATGCAACCACCAAATTTGCCAAGAACTAACATGCAAATGATTAGAAGTAGCATGCAACCATAAATTTTGACATGTAGCTGATTAGAAGCAACATGCAAATACCAAATTCACCAAGAACTAAAATGAAAATGATTAGAATGAAGAGAAGCCAAAAAATGAAAAAAGCAGAGCTTAGAAGTTCTCAAAAATGTGAGAGCAAAAAAAATGTATTCTAGGTTATGAAAACAAAATACAAGAGTTCAACCTTTTAAGGTGAACGGAACCCTAAAGGAAAGAAACCTAGGTTTTCATATTATAATTAATATAAAATATTAATTATATGCATCTAAGAGAGCTAAAGCACCTAGAGTAATAAATGACTTACTCTAACAGATGTAAGTACTTGTTTTGTGATATTACTATCTTTGGTGCGTCATTTAGAACCCACTTTGTCATAAGCACTCATTAGATTCCTTACAATATTTTTTTCATTTGAATCATCCATCGTTCTTAGCCCAAGAAGCTTCATGTTAGGCCTAAATTTAAAATTCCTCATCATTTCAACATATAATTAGCATTGACCTATAATATGTAATTCTTCAAAAAATAATGTCCACATACGATTAACTTTTCTTTGAAAAGTGCGCTTGCTAATCTTGTCGGGCATTGATTTCAAAATGTTAGTATCAATATCAATCAAATATTTTGTCCTCTAAAATAAATTCTAGAATGTGTTATAATCTCTTCCATTCCCTCAACATTTTGAACATTAACATAGGGTTGAGTGTATTGCATACCTTGAACCGAAGATGATGTGCCTTGGCAATAAGATGCAAAAGATGGAATATCATCTACTTGATATGTTGATGTTGTGCCTTCAACATGACATGATGGAGTTTGTACATTGTCAGATCTACAAATTAGTGTCTCTTCAACATGAGAGAATGATATGACTCCAACATTGGAAGATGGTGTAGCTTCACAATTCAATTGTCTTCTTGAGCATAACTATCTGATTTGTTCTCTTTATTTTTCCAATTCTTCCTCTTTGTTTCTTTGTATCAATCATTCTTGATCCTCTTCGAAAGTCAATTCTTTATTATTGCTTTGCAATTTTCTTTGTTCACGTAGTAGTTTCATTTTATCTCTTTTAATTGCCAAATCTCTCTCCCTATCTTCATTTGTTTGAGTTTTTGGTTTATTCCTTAGCATGATGATAATTTCTACATGTCAAATTATTCAAACATATAAATTACTTACAATGTGTAAATTACAAATCATTCAAATACATATAAAAATTATAATTATTTCAATGAATACACAATATATATCAAACAACTTGTCAAATTTCTAACTATTTTGAAATAACATTTCATTTAAACATACAAATTTCAATGAATTTACTATATATTAAACAACATGTCAAATTATAACCAAATTTGTATCTATATATCAACAAACAATATTTAAAAAGGATTGCACTAACCTTTTCTATACAAATAATATTCAAAAAGCCTTCAAATAGCATATCTAATGATTGAATTTGGTGTTTGATAGCTTCAAAAAGTCTTCAAATAGTGTTTGCTATGTTGAAACCCATGTTTTCTATCGAAACAATAGAATGCACAATAGAAAAAAAGTAGAGAATGGATGAAATGGAACCCAAATTTTCTTTGTGACCATTTTTGGGTGATTTGACTTAGTGTGTATGCACTATGTTAAAACACATTTCTCCCTATCCAACCATCCCCCATCCCCAACTCTCTCTCTACACTCTCTCTCCTCTCCCATTCCCTACTCTCTCTCAGTCTCTCTCCTCTCCCATCCCCTACCCTCTATCTCACTCTCCCTCTCCTACTTCTTCTCCCATCGCCTACTCTCTCTCATTGTCCCTCTCCCATCACTTACTCTATCTCACTCTCTCTCTCCCATCCCTTACTCTCTTACTCTCTATCCTCTCCCATCCCCTACTCTCTCTATCTCACACACTCCCCATCCCCCCTCTCTCTCTCAGACTACTATCTCTCCCATCCCCTACTCTATCTTTCTTTCTCTCCCTACTCTCTCCCCCCTCTCCCATCCCCTACTCTCTCTCCCATCTCCCATCCCCTACTCTCTCTATCTCCCCTCTCCCATACCCTACTCTCTCTCCCCTCTCCCATCCCCTACTCTCTCACTCTCTATACTCTCCCATCCCCTAATCTCTCTCCTCTCCCATCCCCTATTCTCTCTATCTCACACACTTCCATCCCCCCTTTCTCTCTTGGACTACTCTCTCTCCTATCCCCTACTCTCTCTCTCTCTCTCTCTCTCTCTCTCTCTCCCTACTCTCACTCCCCTCTCCCATCCCCTACTCTCTCTCTCTCTCTCCCCTCTCCCATCCCCTACTCTCTCTCTCTCCCCTCTCCCATCCCCTACTCTCTTTCTCTAGCTCTCCCTCTCCCACCACCTACACTCTCTCCCTCTCCCACTGCCTACTCTCTCACCCTCTCTCATCTCCCATCCCCTACTCTCTAGATCTCTCACACACACTCCCATCCCCCCTCTCTCTCCCTCTCCCATTGCCTACTATCTCCCTCTCTCTCTCTCCCTCTCTACTCTCTCTCTCTCATCCCCTACTCTCACTCTCTCTCACATCCCCCTACTCTCTCTCACACTCTCTCCCATCCCCTACTCTCACTCTCTCTCTCCCATCTTGTTCTCTCTCTGCCACGCCCTACTCTCTCTCTCACTCTCTCCCATCCCCTACTCTCTCTCTTATACACACTCCCATCCCCCTCTCCCTCTCCCTCTCCCTCTCCCTCTCCCACCACCTACTCTCTCGCCCATCTGCTACTCTCTCTCTCTCTCTCTCTCTCTCTCTCTCAGGCTACTCTCTCTCCACTCTCCCATCCCCTAAACTCTCTCTTTTATAGATACACACTCCCATCCCCCCTCTCTCTCTCCTCTCCCATCCCTACTCTCTAGATCTCTCACACACACTCCCATCCCCCCTCTCTCTGCCCCTCTCCCACTCCATCTCCCACCACCTACTATCTCTCTCTCTCACTCTCTCCCTCTCTACTCTCTCTCTCATCCCTTACTCTTACTCTATCTCTCCCATCCCCAACTCTCTCTCTCACTCTCTCCTATCCTCTACTCTCTCTCACACTCTCTCCCATCCTTCCACTTTGTCTCTCCCATCTTGTACTCTCTCTCTACTACCCCCTACTCTCTCTCACACTCTCTCCCATCCTTCCACTTTTTCTCTCCCATCTCGTACTCTCTCTACTACCCCCTACTTTCTCTCACACTCTCTCCCATCCCCTACTCTCTCTTTCACACACACACTCCCATCCCCTCTCTCTCTTCTCTCCCATCCCCTACTCTCTAGACCTATAACACACACTCCCATCCCCCCCTGTCTCTCTCTCCCTATTGTCTCTCACACTCTCTCCCATCTCCTACTCTCTCTCACACTCTCTCCCATCCTTTACTCTCACTCTCTCCCTCTCCCACTACCTATTCTCTATCCCCCATTCCCTACTATCTCTCTCCCCTCTCCCATCCCCTACTCTCTCTCTTTCATAGACACACACACACACACTCTTATCCCCCTCTCTCTCTTCTCTCCCATCTCCTACTCTCTAGAGCTGTCAAACACACTCCCATCCCCACTATCTCTCTCCCTCTCCCACTCCCTCTCCCACCACCTACTATCTCTCTCTCAAGTTCTCTCTCTCCCTCTCTACTCTCTCTCTCTCCCATCCCTTACTCTCTCCCTCTCTCTCCCATCTCCTACTCTCTCCCATCCCCTACTCTCTCTCTCTCTCTCATCCCCTACTCTCCCTCACACTCTCTCCCATCCCCTACTCTCACTCTCTCTCTCCCATCCCATATGAGCTCTCTCTGCAACCACCTACTCTCTCTCACACTCACACTCTCTCTCATCCCCTACTCTCTCACTCTTTTACACACATTCCCATTCTCCCTCTCTCTCTCTCCCTCTCCCACTCCCTCTCCCACCACCTAATATCTCTCTCCCCCATCCCCTACTCTCTCTCTTTCATAGACACACACACTCCCATCCCCCCTCTCTCCTCTATCATCCCCTACTCTCTAGATTTGTCACACACACTCCCATCCCCCCTTTGTCTCCCTCTCCCACTCCCTCTCACACTGCCTACTATCTCTCTCTCTCAAGTACTCTCTCTCCCTCTCTACTTTCTCTCTCCCATCCCCTACTCTCACTCTCTCTCTTCCATCCCCTACTCTCTCACACACTCTCTCCCATCCCCTACTCTCACTCTCTCTCTCTCCCCCATCCCGTACAAGCTCTCTCTACCACCCCCTACTCTCTCACACACTCTCTCCCATCCCCTACTCTATCTCTCTTACACACATTCCCATTCCCCCTCTCTCTCTCCCTATCCCACTCCCTCTCCCACCACCTACTCTCTCTCCCCCATCTCCTACTCTCTCTCTCCCCTCTCCCATTGCCTAAACTCTCTCTTTCATAGATACACACTTCCATCTCCCCTCTCTCTCTCCTCTCTCATCCCCTACTCTCTAGATCTCTCACACACACTCCCATTCCCCCTCTCTCTCCCTCCCACTCCCTCTCCCACTGCCTACTATCTCACTCTCTTATTCTCTCCCTCTCTAATCTCTCTCTCCCATCCCCTACTCTCACTCTCTCTACCACCCCTACTCTCTCTCACACTCTCACACTCTCTCCCATCCCCTACTCTCTCTCTTACACACACTCCCATCCCCCCTCTCTCTCCCTCTCCCGCTCCCTCACCCACCACCTACTCTTTTTCTCTCCCATCCCCTACTCTCTCTCTATCTCTCTCTCCCCTCTCCCATTCCCTACTCTCTCTCTTTCACACAAACACCCATCCCCACCTCTCTCTCCTCTCCCATCCACTACTCTGTCTCTCACTTGCTCTCCCTCTCCCACTCCCTCTCCCACTACTCTCTCTCTCTCTCTCTCTCTCTCTCACTCTCACTCTCTCTCTCTCTCTCACTCTCACTCTCTCTACCACCCCCTACTCTCTCTCACATTTTTACACTCTCTCCCATCCCCTACTCTCTCTCTCTCTCACCTTTCCATCCCCGCTCTCTCTACCTCTCCCACTCCCTCTCCAACCACCTACTCTCTCTCTCCCATCCCCTACTCTCTCTCAAGCTACTCTCTCTTTCCCCCCTCTCCCATTCCCTACTCTCTCAAGCTTTCACACACATGCACTTCCATCCTCCTCTCTCTCACTCTCCCTCTCCAACTTCCTACTCTCCTTCTCCGCCATCCCTTACTCTCAATATCTCTCTCCCATCCTATACTCTCTCTCTCTCCCATCCTATACTCTCTCTCTACCACCCCTACTCTCTCTCAAACTTCCTCTCTCTCCCATCTGCTACTCTTTCTCTCCCCTCTCCCATCCCCTACTTTCTCTCTATCTCTCTCTCACACTCACACATAGCCATCGCCCCCTCTCTCTTCCTTTGTGTATCTTCTTCCTTCTTTATGCACTATTTAGGTCTAAATAGTGCATGCACACTATAGCGCACATGCCTATTAAGACCCAAATTCAAAAAGCTTTAAATAGTGCATGTGCACTATAGCATGCACACGCTATAGGGCATACATCCTATTCAAAGCTTTACATCAAACCAAGCCTAAGGCTTGGTTTTTCCTTGGAGATCCAACCCAAAGGTTTGGAATCTATAAACAGATCTAAGATGTGTTTTTCTACAAACATACAAAAAATAATTATTTTTCTTGTGTGCTCTCCATCAAGATTCCTCATGGTTGAGCATCGATAAGATCAAGTATTTCAAGCCCTTCATCTATAATTTCTTTTGAATGTATGTGCATTTTTTGTCAAAAACCACCATGTACTAATTGGGATTTAGATTTTAGCTCTTTTGTCAAATTTTGCAACAACTTAATTTTTTAGATACTAGACTCCATTCTACACACTTTGAAAAAAAGAAGCCTTGATTTTAGATTAGTTTTCAATCATTTCTAGGAGGAGCACACATATATTTTACGTTTTTTGGATGTGTCTAGTTAAAAAAATCATAAAAAATAAAATACACATTATAAAATTACCTAAAAATTTTGGGATAAACTAAAAAGTGTTAAGTAACTTTTGACCAAAGAGATTAAAAAATTTCAAAGAAAAAGTTAAAATTTAAAGGGGGCCACACTTTGTACTATGTCATTTTTTTTGGAATAAACAGTACCACTTTCTGTGGCCCCCTTTTTTGAAGACCTAAAACTAAACCATTTTGAAAAAAAATTAGTATTTTAGAAACTAGATTCAAAGTACTACTTATTTTTTTGGTCATATCTTAAAATTTTGAGCATAACTATCTTCAAATTCTTGTTAAAGTTCAAAAAAAAGGTGTCCACTTATACCCCCCTTTTGACACCACAACTTGGTGCACTTACCCACATATAAACATAAAATAATTTAGTTTTCATCATCCAACCTTTTAAAATAAACACAATGATTTGAATGGAACCTACTATATCCATGCTCATGCATAAAACTATCAAATTTCATATACCATTGCCGAGGTGCTTGCATCAAGCCATATAAACTGTTCTTCAATCTGCACACTAAGTTCTCCTTACCTTTGACCTCAAAGCCCTATGGCTATGCCATATTTATCTCTTCATCTAAATAACCATGAAGAAAGGTTGTTTTAACATCAAGCTGCTCTAAATACAAACCTTCAGTAGCCACAAGACTTAAAACAATGCGAATAGAAGTCACCTTAACAATAGGAGAAAATATCTCATCAAAATCAATGCCCTTTTTTTGTGCAAATCATTTTACTACTAACCTAGCTTTAAATCTTTTCTTACCTCCATCCTCTTCTTTTAACCTATAAACCCATTTATTCTATAAAGCCCTTTTACCTGCAGGCAACTTCTATAAATCCCAAGTCTTATTTTTCAGCAAAGAGTCCATTTTGTCTTTCATGGCAGACTCCCACTGAATCTTAGTATCCACCTACACAACTTCATCATAACAATCAGGTTCACCAGCATTTATTAGTAAAATAGAATACAAAGAGAGAAAAAAAACTTTGGAGATCTAATTAGCCTTGTTGACCGTCTAATATTCACTGGTGTGGGTGGTATTTTTTGTTGTTATTGTTGTTACACATCATGAGGAATTTTTGGAATATTATCTTTTGGAGTATCATCCAACACTACATAATCATCATCTTTCTTCTCATGTTGCTACAATAGAGCTTTGTATGACACTTTCTCATTGAATATGACATCCTTGCTTCTTACTATTTCATGATTTTCAAAATCCAAAAGTCTATAACCAAATTCATCAATGTCATATCCAAAAAATACACATTTCTTTGGCTTAGATTCTAGCTTGGTTCTATTTTCAAAATCTATATGAGCAAATGCTTCACAACTAAAAGTTTTGAGAAAAGAATAACTCACCTTCTTACCAGTCCATGCTTCCTCTGGAATACCACAACCCAAAGGAGTAGAGGGACCTCTATTAATTAAGTATATAGTAGTATTGATAGACTCCATTGACATGTGTAAGGGCAACCCAACATTCAACCTCGTGCTCCTTGCATGCTCCATTATAGTCTTGTTCATGTGTTCAGCCACTCTATTTTCCTGTGGAGTCCTTGGAATAGTTTTTTTAATCTATGAATACCATTAGTGGACCAATAATCTTAAAATTCATGACTACAATACTCACCACCATTATGGGTATGTGTAGGATCATGGTGTACCAAACTATGGCCTTAAGTGGCAGTGAAAAATCAGCAAATCAGGGTTATGTCAACTTGACACATAATTTTAAAGTGGTTATGGAATTTATGTCAAAAATTTGTAAAAAAATAATCTATAAGAAATTGAATGTAGTTTCTAAACTACTAGGCCTTATCAGGAGAACAAAAAATTGATTGTTCAAAAGTTTGAATTTTAATGCAGTACTACGAAAATTTCAAGGTGAAAATAAAAAGTAGGTGTATGTCTGACAATCAAAATCAAATGATAATATTTTTTTAATATAATTATAGATATGAAAAGTAGACTAATGCCTGGATGTGACGCATATTTTTTGGTATTTTTATTCCAAATAAATAATTAAATATGAATTTTATACCAAAACATTTTTGAAAAAAAAAGTCCCGTGTCTGACCACCTTAACTAATAGAAAATTTTACCAATTTTTTTTTTTCTTAGGTGAAGCATAGAATGTGACGCAACTTTTAGGTTTAAAAAATGTTATACCATTTGAAAGTTATAGCTATTTTTCAATCAGTATGTCAATCGGCACTTTACAATAATCTTCATTGATAATTAACTAATAAATACTTATCGAACTAAGAATTTGACAAAAATAATATCAATGAAATCTTGAGAGTGATATTAAAAAAAAAAAATTGTTTCATTCAATTTTGATCAAAATAACATTGTCAAACGACTACCCGAAGTCTGAGTATCATTAAAACCCTCTTCAAACACGTATTTTGGGTTGATCGGGTAGGCTTGGTAAATACCAAGCCTAATCGGATATCCGATATGGCTCAATGAATTTTGGTAGAAATTTTGAAATCCCAACCCATTTTGGAGGGAAAATAATATTTAAGAGTTATAGCTTATGATTTATAAATTACTTTTGTTATATTACTATGTAAATATGTATTATAATATTATACATACATACATACATACATATATATATAATAACGTAATGTAAAGATATAACATATAATATATTAATATATAATAATATATTATGGTATTCTTATTATAATCTATAAATATAATTTGTATTATTATTATTTTTACTAAATATAATAATGTAATATATATTATATATAGAAGTATGTTATTAATATATATTATTATATTAATATGTATTTTATTAACATATATGTATATTATTAATATATATGAGTCAAAGGGGGTCATAGGTTGACCTATGACCCCCTTCGACCCATTACATAACAACATATGTCCCTATGGGTCCTAGGACCCCTAGTGACATATTAGAATCATTCTTATGGGTCGATCTTCGACACATTACATGACGACATATGTCCCTAGGGGTCTTAGGACCCCTAGGGACATATTAGAATCATTTTTATGGGTAAAAGGGGGTCATAGGTTGACCTATGACCCCCTTTGACCCATTAAATGATGACATATGTCCTTAGGGGTCTAAGACCCCTAGGGACATATTAGAATCGTTCTAGGACCCCTAGGGACATATGTCATCATTTAATGGGTCGAGGGGGATCATAGGTTCCCTGGGGACATATGTCATCATTTAATGGGTCAAGGGGGGTCATAGGTCAACCTATGACCTCCCTTGACCCATTAAATGATGACATATGTTCCTAGGGGAAGGACCCCTAGGGACAAATTAGAATTGTTCATATGGGTCAAACAACATCATAGGTTGACCTATGACCCCCTTCAACCCATTACATTACGACATATGTCCCTAGCGGTCCTAGCACCCCTAGGGACATATTAGAATCGTTCATATGGGTCGAAGGGGGTCATAGGTTGACTTATGATGCCCTTCAACCCATTACATAATGACATATGTCCCTAGGGGTCCTAGGACCCCTAGGGACATGTTAGAATCATTCTTATGGGTCGAAGGGGGTCATAGGTTGACCTATGACTCCCTTCGACACATTACATGACAACATATGTCCCTAGGGGTCCTATGACCTCTAGAGACATATTAGAATCATTCATATGAGTCAAAGAGGGTCACAGGTTGACCTATGAACCTCCTCAACCCATTATATGAAGACATATGTCCCTAGGGGTCCTAGGACCCATAAGGACATATTAGAATCGTTCATATAGGTCCAAGGGGGTCATAGGGTGACCTATGACCCCCTTCGACCTATTAAATGACAACATATGTCCCTAGGGGTCTTAGGACCCGTAGGGACATATTAGAATTGTTCATATAGATCAAAGGGGGGCATAGGTTGACCTATGACCCCCTTCAACTCATTAAATGATGGGACATATTATAATTGATCATATGAGTCAAAGGGGGTCATAGGTTACATGTGAGAATTGTTCTTATGGGTCAAAGGGGGTCATAGGTCCCTTCAACACATTACATGATGACATATGTCCCTTGCGGTCCTAAGACCCCTAGTGACATATTAGAATCATTCATATGGGTCGAAGGGGATCATAGGTTGAACTATGATCCTCTTCGACCCATTAAATAATGACATATGTCCCTAGGGGTCCTAGTACACCTAGGGACATATTAGAATTGTTCATATGGGTCAAAGGGGGTAATCGGTTGACCTATGACCCCCTTTGACCCATTATGTAACAACATATATCCCTAGGATCCCTAGGGACATATGAGAATCCTTCTTATGGGTCAAAGGGGGTCATAGGTTAACCTACGACCCCCTTCGATGTATTACATGATGACATATATCCCTAGGGTAATATGAGAATCGTTCTTATGGGTCAAAGGTGCTCATAGGTTGATGTATAACCCACTTCAACCCATTACATGATGACATATGTCTCTAGTGGTCCTCAAAACCCTAGGGACATATTAGAATCATTCTTATGTGTCTAAGGGGGTCATAGGTTCACCTATGACCACCTTTGACCTATTACATGATGACATATATCCCTAGGGCTCCTATAACCCCTAGGGACATATTTGAATGCTTCTTATGGGTAAAAGGGGGTCATAGGTTGATCTATGACCCCCTTCAACCCATTTCATGATCACATATGTCCCTAGGGGTCATAGGACACCTAGGGACATATTAGAATAGTTTATATAGGTCAAAGGGGGTCATAGGTTGACCTATGACTCCTTTCAACCTATTAAATGATGACATATGTCCCTAGGGGTCCTAGGACACCTAGAGACATATTAGAGTTGTTCATATGTGTC
Organism: Cupressus sempervirens; assembly: GCA_028749045.1. Classification (NCBI taxonomy): domain Eukaryota; kingdom Viridiplantae; phylum Streptophyta; class Pinopsida; order Cupressales; family Cupressaceae; genus Cupressus; species Cupressus sempervirens. The sequence continues at coordinate 73,247,555 of CM053790.1, read as the reverse complement.
AAAGGGGGTCATAGGTTGACCTATGACCCCTTTTGACCCATTAAATGATGACATATGTCCCTAGGGGTCCTAGGACCCCTAAGGACATATTAGAATTGTTTATATGGGTCAAAGTGGGTCATAGGTTGACCTATGATCCCGTTTGACCTATTAAATGATGACATATGTCCCTAGGACCCCTAAGGACATATGAGAATCATTCTTATGGATCAAATGAGATAATAGATTGACCTATGACCCCCTTTGACACATTATATGACGACATATGTTCCGAGGGGTCATAGGAACCATGAGGACATATTAGAATCATTCATATAGGTCAAGGGGGTCATAGGTTGAACTATGATCCCCTTCGACCTATTAAATGACGACATATGTCCTTAGGAGTCTTAGGACCCCTAGGGACATTAGAATTGTTCATATGAGAAAAAGGTGGATATAAGTTCACCTATGACCCCCTTTGACCCATTGTATGATGACATTTGTCCCTAAGACCCCTAGGACATATGCAAATTGTTCTTATGGGTCAAAGGCTATCATAGGTTCACCTATGACCCCGTTCAATGCATTATGTGACGAGAAATATTAGAATCATTCTTATAGGTCAAAGGTGGTCATAGGTTCACCTATGACCCGCTTCGACCCATTACATGACATATGTCCATGGGAGTCCACGAAACTTTAGGGACATATTAGAATCATTCTTATAGGTCTAAGGGGGTCATAGGTTGACCTATGACCCCCTTTGACCCATTACATGATGACATATGTTCCTAGGGGTCCTAGGGGTCCTAAGACCCCTAGGGACATATTAGCATGCTTCTTATGGGTCAAAGTGGGTCATAAGTTGACCTATGACCCCTTACGACCCATTACATGATGACATATGTCCAATGGAGTCTTAAGAACCTTAGGAACATAATAGAATCATTCTTATGGGTCAAAGGGGGTCATAAGTTGACCTATGACCCCTTTTGACCCTTTATATGATGATATATGTCCCTAGGGATCCTAAAACCCCTAAGGACATATTAGAATCGTTCTTATGGGTCAAAGGGCATCATAGGGTGACCTAAGACACCCTTCTACCTATTACATGATGACATATGTCCCTAGGGGTTCTAGGACCCCTACGAACATATTAAAATCATTATTAAGGGTCAAAGGGGGTCATGGGTTGACCTATGACCCCCTTTGACCCATTACATAATGACATATGTCCCATGGAGTCATAGGACATCCAAAGACATATTAGAATTGTTCATATGGGTCAAAAGGGGTCATAGGTTGACCTATTACCCCCTTCGACTTATTAAATGACGACATATGTCCCTAGGGGTCCTATGACCCCTAGGTACATATTAAAATTATACATATGGGTGAAACAAGGTAATAGGTCTTTCGACCTATTAAATGATGACATATGTCCCTAGTGATCCTAAGACCCCTAGCGACAAATTAGAATTGTTCATATGGGTCAAAGGGGGTCATAGGTTGACCTATGACCCCCCTTGACCCATTACATGACAACATATGTCCTTAGGACCCCTAAGAACATATGAAAATCATTCTTATGGGTCAAAGGGGGTCATAAGTTGACCTATGACCCCCTTCAACACATTACATGATGACATATGTCCCTAGGCATCCTACAACCCCTACGGACACATTAGAATCGTTCATATGGGTCGAAGGGGGTTATAGGTTGACGTATGATCTCCTTCGACCCATTAAATGATGACATATGTCCTTAGGGGGTCTTAGGATGCCTAGGGACATATTAGAATTGTTCATATGGGCCAAAGTAGGTCATAGGTTGACCTATGACCTCCTTTGACCCATTAGATGATGACATGTGTCCCTAGGACCCATAGGGACATATGAAAATGGTTCTTATGGGTCAAAGGGGGTCATAGGTTGACCTATGACCCCCTTTGATGTATTATATGATGACATATGTTCCTAGGGGTCGTAAGACCTTTAAAGAAATATCAGAATCATTCTTATGGGTGAAAGGTGGTCATAGGTTGACCTATGACCCGCTTCGACCTATTACATGATGACATATGTCCCTAGGGGCCCTCAGAACCCTAAGGACATATTAGTATCGTTCTTATGGGTCTAAGGGGTTCATAGGTTGACCTATGACACCTTTTGACCCATTACATAATGACATATGTCCCTAAGCGTTCTAAGACCCCTAAGAACATATTAGAATGCTTCTTATGAGTCAAAGGGGATCATAGGTTGACCTATGACCCCTTTTGAGCCATTACATGATGAAATATGTCAAAAGGGGTCCTAAGACCCCTAAGTACATATTATAATCGTTCTTATGGGTCAAAGGGGGTCATAAGTTGATCTATGACCACCTTTGACCCTTTACATGACGACATATGTGCCTAGGGGTCCTACGACCCCTAGGGACATATTAGAGACGTTCTTCTGGGTCTAAGGGGGTCATAGAGTGACCTATAACACCCTTTGACCCATTACATGATGACATATGTCCCTACGAGTCATAGGACCCCTAAGGACATATTGAAATCATTCTTATGGGTCAATGGGGGTCATAGGTCAACCTCTGACCCCCTTCGACCCATTACATCATGACATATATCCCTAAGAGTCATAAGATACCTAAAGACATATTAGAAATGTTCTTCTAGGTCAAAGGGGGTCATAGGTGACCTTATGACCCCCTTTGACCCATTAAAAGGATTCTAATATGTCCTTAGGGGTGATAGGACCCCTAGGGACATATGTCATCATGTAATGGGTTGAAGGAGGTCATACGTAAATTTATGACCCCCTTTCACCCATAAGAATGATTCTAATATGTCTTTAGGGGTCCTAGGATCCCTAGGGACATATGCCATCATTTAATGGGTTGAAGGGTGTCATAGGTCAACCTATGACCCCCTTTGACCTATAAGGACGATTCTAATATGTCCTTAGGGGTCCTAGGACCACTAAAGACATATGTCATCATGTAATGGGTCAAAGGGGGTCATAGGTCAACCTATGACCCCCTATGACCCATAAAAATGATTCTAATATGTCATTAGGGGTCTTCAGATACCTAAGGACATATATTGTCATTTAATGGGTTGAAGGGGGTCATAAGTCAACCTATGACCCCCTTTAATCCATATGAATGAATCTAATATGTTCCTAGGGGTTTTAGGACCCCTAGCTACATATCTCATCATGTAATATGTCGAAGCGGGCCATAGGTCAAACTATGACCCCCTTTGAGCCATAAGAATGATTATAATATGTCATTTAATGAGTTGAAGGGGGTCATAGGTCAACCTATGACCCACTTTGACTCATATGAAGCATTCTCATATGTCCCTAGGGGTCTTAGGACTCCTATGGACATATGTCGTCAAGTAATGGGTCGAAGGGGGTCATAGGTCAACCTATGACCTATGACCCCCTTTGACCCATTAGAAGGATTCTAATATGACCAGTCCTTCTAATGGGTCAAAGAGGGTCATAATGTGACCTATGACCCCCTTCAACCCATTACATGGCGACATATGTCACTAGGACTCCTAGGACCTTTAGGGACATATGTCATCATTTAATGAGTCAAAGTGGCTCATTGGTCAACCTATGACCCCCTTTGATGCATATGAACGATTCTAATATGTCTCTAGGGATCCTAAGACTCTTGGAGACATATGTCATCATTTAATGGGTCGAACGGGCTCATAGGTCAACCTATGACCCCCTTTGACCCATAAGAATGATTCTATTATGTCCCTAGAGATCTTAGGACACCTAGGGACATATGTCATCATGAAATAGGTCGAAGGCCCTTTGACCCATATGAACAATTCTAATATGTCCCTAGGGGTCCTAGGAACCCCTAGGGATATATGTCATCATTTAATGGGTCTAAGGGGGTCATAGGTCAACCTATGACCCCCTTTAACCTATAAGAACAATTTTAATATGTCCCTAGGGGTCCTAGGATCCCTAGGGACATATGTCATCATTTAATGGGTCAAAGAGGGTCATATGTCACCCTATAACACCCTTTGACCCATAAAAATGATTCTAATATGTCCCTAGCAGTCTGAGGACCCATAGGGACATATGTCATCATGTAATTGGTTTAAGGGGGTCCCATAAGAACTATTCTAATATGTCCCTAAGGGTCCTTGGACCCCTAGGGATATATGTCATCATTTAATAGGTCGAAGGGGGTCATAGGCCAACCTATGACCCCCTTTGACCCATATGAATGATTCTAATATGTTCCTAGGGGTCTTAGGACCCCTAGGGGCATATGTCCTCATTTAATGGGTCGAAGGGCTTCATAGGTTACCTTATGACCCCCTTTGACCCATAAGAACAATTCTAATATCTCCCGACGGGTCTTAGGAGCCCTAGGGACATATGTCATCATGTAATTGGTCTTGTAAGAACAATTCTAATATGTCCCTAGGGGTCCTAAGACCCTTAGGGATAATGTCATCATTTACTGGGTCGACGAGAGTGATAGGTTAACCTATGACCCCCTTTGACCCATATAAAGCATTCTAATATGTCCGTAAGGATTCTAAGACCCCTAGGGACATATGTTGTCATTTAATAGATTGAAGGGGGTCATAGATCAACCTATGACCCCCTTTCACCCGTAAGAATGATTTTAATATGTCCCTAAGGGTCCTAGGACCCCTAAGGACATATGTTTTCATTTAATGGGTCAAAGGGGGTCATAGGTCAACCTATGACCTTATTTAATCCATATGAAGCATTTCAATATGTTCTTATGGATCTTAGGACCCCTAGGGACATATGTCACCATGTAATGTGTCGAAGGTGGTCATAGGTCAACCTATGACTTCCTTTGACCCATACAAACGATTCTAATATGTCCCTAGGGGTCCTAGGACCCCTAAGAACATATGTCATCATTTAATTGTTTGAAGGGGGTCATAGGTCTACCTATGACATCCTTTGACCCATATGAATGATTCTAATATGTCCCTAAGGGTCTTAGGACCCCTAGAGACATATGTCATCATGTAATGGGTCAAAGAGGCTCGTAGGTCAAAATATGACACCCTTAGACCCATATGAATGATTCTAATATGTCCCTAGGGGTCCTAGGACCCCTAGCAACATATGTTGTCATGTAATGGGTCATGAATGATTCTAAGATTTTTCTAGGGGTCCTAAGACCCCTAGGGACATATGTTGTCATGTAATGCATCGAAGGGGGTCATAGGTCAACCTATGACCCCCTTTAACCCATAAGAATGATTCTAATATGTCTATGTCATCATTTAATGGGTTGAAGGGACCTATGACCCTTTTTGACTCATATGAATGAATTTAATATGTTCCTACAAGTCTTAGGACCCCTAGAGACTTATATGATCATGTGATATGTCGAAGGGGGTCATAGGTCAACCTATGACCCCCTTTGAGCTATAAGAATGATTCTAATATGTCCCTAAGGGTCCTAAGACCCCTAGGGAGATATGTCAGTATTTAATGGGTTAAAAAGAGTCATAGGTTGACCTATGACCGCCTTTGACCTATATAAAGCATTCTAATATGTCCTTAGGGGTTCTAGGACCCCTATGGAAATATGTCATCAAGTAATGGATCGAAGGGGGTCATAGATCACCCTATGACCCTCTTTGATCCATTAGAAGGATTCTAATATGTCCCTAGGGGTCTTAAAACCCCTAGGGACATATGTCATCATTTAATGGTTCGAAAGACCTATGACCCCATTTGACCCATAAGAACGATTCTAATATGTCCTTAGGGGTCCTACCCCTAAGGACATATGTCATCATTTAATGGGTTGAATGGGGGTCATAGGTCAACCTATGACCCCCTTTGATCCATAAGAATGATTCTAATATGTCCCTAGGTGTCCCAGGACCCATAGGGACATATGTCATCATTTAATGGGTCAAAGCAGGTTATTGGTCAACCTATGACCTCCTTTGACCATATGAACAATTTTAATATTTTCTTAGGGATCCTAGGACTCTTGGGGACGTATGTCATCATGTAATGGGTCGAACAGGGTCATAGGTCAACCTATAACCCCCTTTGATCCATATGAATGATTCTAATATGTCCTTAGGGATCCTAAGGATCCCTGGGGACATATGTCATCATGTAATGGGTCGAAGGGGGTCGTAGGTCAACCTACGACCCACTTTGACCCATATGAACGATTCTAATATGTCGCTAGGGGTCCAAGGACCCCTAGGGAGATATGTCATCATTTAATGGGTCGATGGGGGTTATAGGTAAACCTATGACCCCCTTTGACCCATATGAAGCATTCTAATATGTCCTTAGGGGTCCTAGGACCCCTAGGGACATATGCCATCATGTAATGGGTCAAAGTGGATTATAGGTACACCTATGACCCCCTTTGATCAATAATAACGATTCTAATATGTCCCTAGGGGTCCTCTGACCCCTAGATACATATGTCATCATTTAATGGGTTGAAGGGGGTCATAGGTCAACCTATGACACCTTTTGACCCATATGAAGCGTTCTAATATGTCCCTAAGGCTCCTAGGACCCCTATAGACATATGTCATCATGTAATATGTTGAAGTGGGTCATAAGTCAACCTATGACCCCCTTTGACCCATAGGAATGATTCTAATATGTCCCTAGGGGTCCTAGGAACCCTAGGGATATATGTCATCATGTAATGGGTCGAAAGGGGTCATAGGTCACCCTATGAGCCCCTTTGTCCCATAAGAATGATTCTAATATGTGACTAGGGGTCTTAGGACCCTTAGGGACATATGTCATCATTTAATGTGTCAAAAGGGGTCATATGTCAACCTATGACCCCCTTTAACCCATATGAAGCATTCTAATACATGTCCCTAGGGGTCCTAGGACATCTAGGGACATATGTCGTCATGTAATGTGTCGAAGGGGATCATAGTTTACCCTATGATCTCCTTCAAACCATATGAAAGATTCTAATATGTCCCTAGGGATCTTAAGACACTTAGGGACATATGTCATCGTGAAATGTGTCGAAGGGGGTCATATGTCACCCTACGATCCCCTTTGACCCATATGAATGATTCTAATATGTCCTTAGGGGTCTTAAGACCCCTAAGGACATATGTCATCGTGGAATGTGTCGAAAGTGGTCATAGGTCACCCTATGACCTCATTCGACCCATATGAATGATTCTAATATGTCCCTAGGGGTCTTAGGACCCCTAATGACATATGTCATCTTGTAATATGTCGAAAGGGTTCATAGGTAATCCTGTGACCCCCTTCGAGCCATGTAAACTATTCTAATATGTCCTTAGGGGTCCTATGATCCCTTAGGGACATATGTCATCCTGTGAGCCATTTTGACCCATATAAATGACTTAATAGAAATAATATAGTAAAAATTATATATATATATATATATATAGATATAATTTATAGATTATAATAATAATAACATAATATATTATTATATATTAATAACATAAGTCATAATATTAATAATATATTATTGATTATTATTTAGATATGATAATAATAATATATTATAGATTATAATTTATATATGATAATAATAATAATATGTATTAATAACATATATATAATATATTACGTTATTATATTTAATAAAAATATAGTAAAAATAATAATATATATTATAGTTATAGATAATAATATTAATAATAACATAATATATTACTATATATTAATAGATTATATATTATATCTTTACGTTACGTTATTATTTATATATATATATATATATACATATGTATATATATATACATACATATGCATATATATATATATGTATGCATATATATACATATGTATATATATATATATATGTATACATATACATATATATATACATATACATATACATATACATATACATATACATATATATATATATATATATATATATTATAATATATAGATTATATATTATTTTATATATAATAGTTATGTTATTATATTATATATTATATCTTTACATATTTCATAACTCAAATTAGTTATATCACTTACAAATTCACTTTTCCCTTTAATTTTTGTTCCTTTTCCCTCCAATTTTAATGCTGCCAATATTGGATATTGGATCTCATATCGGATATTCGATATGAGATCTGATATCTGATATGAGATCAGATATCCGATCTCAAATCAGATATCCGATAAGGCTTGGGCCTTACTTTCTAGGTTTGGTACCTAGATAGGTGAAAAAAAGTCAGAGCAGATTTTGAAGCACTTTTAGATTTGTTCAAACTCTATTTTTTTCACATTGCCACTTTTTGGCACACCATGATCCTGCACATACCCTTATTAGATCTGAGACATTTTAATTTCTTACCAGTCTCATTTTCAGTCAAGCATTTCCATTTCTTAAAAGTTTTAAATACATCAGATTTATGTCTAAGGAAATAAATCCATACTTTTCTAGTTGCATCATCAATAAATGTAACATAATAATGAGAGCCACTAAGGGAAGATACCTGAGCCAGTCTCCATACATTTGTATGCACAAGCTCTAATTTTTTCCTTTTATTTTCCTTCCCAGTCTTCACAAAACTCACTCTCTTTTGTTTTCCATACACACAACTTTCACAGAAATCCATATTAACACATTTCAGACTTGGTAAAACTTTTTTTAAATGAAGTATTTTCATACCTTTCTCACTCATGTGCCCAAGTTTGTTGTGCTACAATGTTGTATCAGAATCTACAGCAGTTATTTGTTCTCCCTACTCAACTATAGAAAATGTTTTAAACATTCATTTTTCTCTAAAACAATTAAAGTAGAAGGAACAATATGACCTATACAAAGATATAAGGTGCCTACTTTCACACCTTTTGCCACTATAAGGGAACCTTTTGAAACCTTCCAATTTTTATCATTAAAAATAACTACACAACCCTCATCACTGAGTTGCCCTACAGAAATTAAATTCCTACTCAACCTTGGAACATGTCTTACCTCATGTAGTAGCCAATGATTCAAATTTTGCAACTTAATCTTAACTTTTCTCTTTCTAACAATCTGACAGGGTTCATTATCCCCAAATAAACAAGCCCAAAATCCCCTTGGCCATAATTAATGAAATAACCTCTATGAGGTGTAGCATGAAATGAAGCACGGGAATCTAAAACCAATGAATCATCAACACGTTCTAAAGACAGAAGAAAAGAATCCTCTTCAGATTTGTTACTTACCACATTCTCCTCCTTGTCTCCATCTGGTTTATCTCCTTCATTTCTCTTTTGACTCCAACAATCTTTCTTTTTATGCCCTAGTTTTCCATAGTACCAACAGTTGTTCAATCCTCTCGATTGAGACCACCTCCCTTTTGACTTTCCTCTTGATTTCCCACGATTTTTGGAATTACTTCCTCTCTCAGTCGTTATGCCTCTACTTTGTGCATTCAAGCATTTCCTGATGTATATCCACTTGAGGATTTCCTATAAGTTTCTTCACTCAAAAGAACACTGATCACATCATCATATTTTAGGGTACTAGATCTAGGAACATAATTACTCATATCCATTACCAAGCCATTCCAGCTTTTAGGCAAAGAACACAAAATCAAGAGAGCCCTAATTTCTTCATCAAAATTGATACCCACAGAAGATAATTGATTAGTAATAGTATTGAACTCATTTAAATGTTCTGCAACAGATCCACCTTCTACCATTTTCATATTAAATAAATGCTTCATGAGAAATACCTTGTTTGAAGCAGAGGGATTTTCATACAGTGTCGCTAGGGTTTTCATCAACTCTTCTGTTGTCTTTGCTTTTGTAATATTAAATGTCACAGATGGTGCCAGACATAATCAAATGCTTCCAAGTGCCTTTCTATCTAAAATATCTCAGTCGTCATTTGACATAGATCCTTGTTTCTTGGTTTTACCTTCCAATGGCTTCCATAAATCCTTCTGATAAAGATAGTCTTCCATTTGCATCTTCCATAATTGAAAGTCCTTCCCATTAAACTTATCAACCCTCAGCTTACCCTCATCTACCATCACTCCCACTCAACCATGAGACTTTTCAGCAGAGGATAACTATAAAACAACCTCGCTCTAATACCACTTGTCAGGATTAAACCTCAAATAGAAATAACAATTACATGCAAATATAAACAATACCAAAAAATAATAGATCACATAAAAGAGAACACAAGACACCAAGATTTAACATGGTTCACCCAAACCTTAGGCTACATCCACCAAACAACAAGTCCGATATTATTACAATCTAGTGATTACAACTTGATTATAATATGTAATCCCTTACAGGTCAATATTGCTATAAGAACCAATTTTCACATCACTCACAATGAAACAATCCCTAACCCTAAGCCCTTTCATACAAGTATTTTTGTCGCTGTAGGGTTACAACATGTCAGCCATAAATTGGCAAATATTATCCAAAATATAGTGGTGAATCGGCATATAGTACCAATTTTTTAAAATAGTGTGTACAGTACTTCCCTGATTAGTCACCACAAACTAACACCTATTTCATTGTTTTTATAATTTTTTAGGGTTCTGACTGGACCTAACTAGACTTAATTGATTTCGAAAGGAAGGGGTTCAACTGGAAGCATCTTGTACATGTACATGCCTTGTGGCACCTAATCAACACCACATTGATCTGACCGATCACCTTTCGACCAAAAATGATCCAATCGGATTCCTTCCAACTAGATCGGTCAAGTCAGATGAAAGGGTGACATAGATCCATGCTTTCACCCAAATATTGTTATTATAATATCAAAATTATATATTCAAATTAATTACATTATACATGTTTATTAGTTAATTATCATATAGTATCTTTAATATTTTATAATATAAATTAAGTTATTATAGAATAATATGTTTATATAATAATAGTGTAATTTTTATATTTTCTATCACTCTTCTATCTATTTCGATGCTAGGTCTAGTATAAATAAATCAAAACTTATAGTATACTAGACATCTTATGACAAATTGACAAAAGTCTACTTGGAACAACTACCGTACGTTCTATATTATGTTAAGGTGCAAGAATCACTACCTCAAAATATTATTTATGTACATCAATTTTTACATTATAAGAATTTCTAATATATGAATTATATCTATTTGTAACAAAGTAATTATATTACTTAATATTTATTGAAATTCACAATTAACTTTCTAGTTATAAAAAACAATAATGTAGACTAATAATAACACATTAACTTTTTTCAAATATAAAACAAAGATTTTCTTATATATTTAAAAATTAGAAATTATTTATTTCAAACTAATATCAAATGGATATTCTCTTAGTCACATTTAAATTATAAGTTTAAATATTACCTCTACAACAAAATAGGGACAAAAGCAAAGTCTAATATCTTTAAATTCATAAAGAAAACAAGAGCTCTTGAAGAGCTAGAGTTGCTGCCTTTTTGGCAGAGATAAACAAAATAAATTGTCAACAGTTTTACAATAATTAACATTCAAATCGTGTTATAGAAAAAATGCAATAGACATTAGAAATATGAATCAATGTATGATGTTTATAGTCTAAAAGACATATGAAGAAATAAAGAGTCAGTGATATTTTGTACTAGTGAATAACTAGCTCAAGAGTCGATATTTATGATTGTTAGAAGCTCAAGGGCCAATATTTTTTACATTTAGAAGTTTAGTGTTGACATCAAGTTCAAATCTTAATTTCTCATACCTTTTTACCTTTGGATTGATGTTGTTTATTGTTGTTTAAAGGATATATTCATGATTTTTTTATTAGCTTATTTTTATTTTTATTATAAGGCTAAATTCTTTTCATACTAAGTTGACCTAGACAAGTGCATAAAAGCACCAATGTAGCTAATTTGATCTCACACTAGTCTTATCTTAATAACCTCTTCACCCCTCCCCATTTATATAGACATTTTCCACAAAGTTATTATATAGATATTCATAAACAGAAGTAACGAAATCATTTATTTAATTTGTAAGCTTTCAAACTAAAAGAATCCAACCAACATTTAAATCATTTTTTTGAAAGCTTGATCAACTAAAATATGTGGGAATATCAAAATATCCAACTGGCCATTCCTAGAAAATGTCATGGCCAAGCTAGGGCTCAATGATGTCCTTATGATCAAATTTATATAATTAAGGATAAATCAAAGAAGAGGTGGTTGTTAAAGGTCTAGTGTTGATCTTCTTTTATATTTAGAAGACTGCATACACCTTCTAAGGTATATCAAGAAAAAACACAAGCCATAAAGTTAGAAATGTTGATAGGCCTTTGAAGCTAGTCCATTTTTTAAAAAGTATTAGTTAAAAAGTACATCCCATTTACCAACATTAAAAAATTTATGACAAAACATAAATTAAATTAAATTAAATTACCAAAATTCTTAAATTTCAAAAGTGACACAAAGATTCTTCAAGATAAAGTTTCTTGAAAATAAAGTTAATTTTCTTTACATTAGAAAAACAATAAATCAAAAAAAGGAATAAGAAAGTTGACAGGAAGATTCATCAAGATAAAGTTTCTTGAAAATAAAGTTAATTTTCTTTACATTAGAAAAACAATACATAAAAAAAGGAATAAGATAGTTGACACAAAGATTCTTCAAGATAAAGTTTATTGAAAATATCTTTACATTAGAAGAACAATACATCAAAAAAAGGAATAAGAAAGTTTTTAAAATAGAATTAATTACACATTATACATTTTTCACACTTTCTTATAATAAGCAACACCATTCATGAAAATCCCAAAACATATAGACAATAATATTGTTGAAAGATTTCGATAACAAAGGGAAAACTTAATGCACAACTCTATTAAAATAATAATAATAAGAATGAAAAAAATGTAAACATTTTTTTTCTCAATGGAGCAATTCATCAATCACAATTTTCCTTTTCATAGATTCTTTAAAAAATATATATATATTGTTAGCCTATTTACCAGTAAGAAAGTTAATTTACAATACTAAATATTTGTTTCATTACATAGAAGAAAATTTACACATGGGACTAAAGCCCATAGATTTGAACTCTTCCCACCTGGAATTCATGTTGGACAATAATTTTCTCTTAATAAATTTCTCAGATATGTTATAGAGGATGTTGTGAGGTTGAATTATGCAGTTTCTTTTGTATGGTCATGTTAATCTATAGGAAATTGGATCTATGGGCTTAATTCTTGCCCTTTTTAATCCCTATAAAGTGGATGCCTATTAAAGCTAATAATATAAATTTTTACAAGGTCTGTGTTGGAAATGATTATGCTAAGAAATAATTGATAATCATTTATGCTTTTGCTACACTGAGCGGGTTATGTCACCCACCGATTCCTATGATGAAGCGATTAGTGTTCTTGCCAATTTGGTGAAGTATGTTTATCTCAACTTGTAATCTGAATTATGAATAAGTGAATTTTTTTTGTGCATATTTTTCTGATTGATAATTCAAATCTTCTTCACTAATTCGTCACAAGAAATTTAGGAAAAAAAATACAAATTTAAGAATAATATTTAGAAAGTATCTAGATTGTGAAAAAATTATATGACTATCAATAAAGGGTCTAAAGTAGGAATTTTTTTTTGGCTGGGTTTCAATTACATTCAAACTTCAAATTTCATGCTTTCAAAATTGTACAATCCAGAAGAAAACTTCATATAGAAGCTATATGAACACTAGTAATATGTCTTTTCTAAGACATCTATTTAGAAAACAAAGTTCCCAAGTAGATTGAGTGTCAAATTAAGGTTAGAAACAAATCAGAAGAGAAACAATGACATCTTATATTTATTTGTATTTATGCAATTGCTCTAGGCTCTGCACTTCCATTACTTATTATTTGCCATCATAGAAACCATAATTCATCTTTATAAATCTCAATGACCTAGATCCAAATATCATGCATGTAAAGTGGGAAATGAAAACGTTCAAAATCTATTCTTAAAATGATAAGAAAACTTGAACAATTGATCGATGATTAGGTTCCTACAAATCCAAAACAAATATGCACATTTGACATTTTAGGAATTTATGTAGTACCATTCCATCTCACCCAACTTGAAATTTTTTGTGTGAAGTGGTTTTCCTAATTTAGTTTCAAAGTAGATCTCTCAAGTACCTATCACCATGTGGAACTCCCCTTATAAAGAGTTTTATTTGGTGAAGCTACTAATCTGTGTGAAACAATCTCTATAAAATACATTTTCTTCACTTGCAACAAAAAATTCAAACTATCTTTAAGGCTTCCAATTCCATGATCCATCTATCAAAACTTTCTATTCATGCTTAAACAGCACAAAATGTTAAAATAAACTATAGAAACTATCTGTTCTTACTCTAAAGAAAGGAAATTGTTTCTCTGAAAAAATACACACAACTTGAAAACACATTTGAGCAATGCTTTATTGCATACTTTTAGCTTATAATGTCTCATCGCCTTGGTTTTTAGCTAGCAACCCTAATTTACACCTCATCATCAAGATCTATTTACGAAATTTGCTATCTCTTAAAATTTCCAGCTAGCAAAACATGCAAACACACGTAGAAATAAGAATACCTCAATAAAGATGTCAAAAATCATACCTATTTTCTCTATAGAAATTGAAAAAGACCACTAGGAAAAACTACAATATTCAATGAGAAAATAGCTAAAAATTATTAAAAATACACAAAATGTGGTTTAATATAATAATCTTTGTCAAACAAAAGATAAGAGTAGGAAATAATTCCAAGTGCACGATTTCCAAAAGTCATACTAATTAAAAAGAACAACTTGAAAACTATAGTCTCCTGCCTTATAGTAGGGACTAATAAAAGTGGACTTTTAGGTGAAGGTGGGGGTGGTCCACATTATATTGACATTTTGAATGTCTTATACACATCAAATCATCACCAACTAGTCTACTCACACAATTGCAAGAATTTGTGTTTTAAGTGTTTCTTCCTTGGATTTAAATAATTGTACCTTTTTTAACTCTCTTTTTTAATGTGAGAGAATTGTTGGCAAATGCAAGTTCATTTACTACTCACACAATTGCAAGAATTTGTGTTTTAAGTGTTTCTTCCTCATATTTAAATATAATTGTACCTTTTTAAGTCTCATTTTTAAAGTGAGAGAATTATTGGCAAATGAAATTTATTTTTACAAAATTATTGAGAGATTAATGGAGACAGTTATGATTGTGTAAACTCATATTTCTAATGTCACCATTATCTCACAATAAGAACTATTTTTTATGGTTGTATAGAAGATAATCTAATAGATGGTATTATAGTGTAAAGTTGGGGTTCTATATATATTTGTATGATTTTGTGTAAAAAATGTTGTCTTTCACAAAGAGTTGTAAGTGTTTCTTCTTTAGGTAATAAGAGTTTGGATTTATACAATTTTACTTTTATAATTTCTTTTTAACATAAGGATATCATTAATAAGTAAGAGATGCTCTCTATGATAAGTCCATTGAGATATCGCTATCATTAATAAAGGGTGTAGTTTTTGAGTTAAACTCATTGATCTATGTGTCATGAGTAGTGACTCACAAGAATCCATCTCTCATGACTAGAATGAATGAAACACTTAGCATTTGTTACATCTAAGTGATGTTCATAGAGGTGAAGTAGGGAGGCTTAATAAGATACTTCAGCTCAAGCATGGTTAACCATGGAATTTTCTCAAAAGATATATAAATGGGCTTTATAATGAATGATTCATAAGGCATGTTACCTGTTGAAGCTTTTACAGTTGTGGTTGCAAGCAAAGTGGACTTCACCTCTGAAACTTTGTGACGAAGTTCGCTTGTTATTTAGTATTGGAATGGTGACCTCCTAATGCATTAAAAGTGTGTGAACATCACCTAGATACAATGAGTATTAAGTATTCCATTCATTCTAGTCATGCGAAATGAATTCTTGTATACCACTACTCAATAAACATGATCTAATGCATTGAGTCATGACAAATCATGAAAAATCACAACAAATAAATTTATGTATACACATTATTGAAAGTTCGATAGAGACATTTGAGTTTCACAGCTCATAGATTGTACACTGGTCTTTCCTTTTGTTGGTCTGATAAGTTATGCCCAGCTACCATTTTTAAATTATGGCAGAGTTTTTGAAGGCTGTGCTCAATGACCATTGTATTGGATAGCTATTTATCATGCACGGTAGAGGGTGTAAAAATTGGCAACGGCTATCCAGGCAGTTCGTTCGACTGCCTGGATGCCCCATCCTCATGGCATACCCATGCATCCCATCCGGCCTCCTACGTCCATCCTGCTGGGCCGTACTCTGACGGAGAGTGACAGAGGGAAGTGCGTGGAATGCGAGATTTTGAGGAAGGTGGGTGAGCCATTGCCTTCGACATCAAGTTTCTTTATCATTTCCATATATCTGTCCTCTACAGGTGTTAATTTCTTCCAAAATTCATTAATGAAATACAGCTACACATACCCATATATCTTTATCACTTTAAAGTTATCATTTCCTAGATTAAGTTGACAATGTTGCATTTTGAATTAATTACTTAAAATTGTCTCTATCACATCATCTTATTATATATATCACTATAGCTCTTTATCTTTACTTATCCATATATCCTTTTATCTTTTCCTATCCATCTATCTTCAATCATCGCATCTCTCAAAATAGATGTAAGATTACATTTTAATGGTTATAGAGTTTCTCAAATATTAAATCAAATCATTTGTTGTTTACGTTACAAATCTTAAATTGCTAAAATTAGAACGAATCATTATAATTTAAAATATATAATTTTAAATTTTTTTTTCTTTTTAATATTATAAATATAATATATATTAGACAATTAAAAATTAAAAAATGAAATCAAGTATGATATAGACTGGATAAAGTCAAATGCAAGATCAATTCCTTGAAGGTAAAACTAAAATCATATTTTTGAGATATTTTTATCTTTAGAAAGAGTTGTTAGATGTACAAAAGAAAATAAGATACTAATTTTTCTTAACTTGATTTCAATCTCCAATCCCATAAACCATGATGGCCTAAAATTCCTCTACGATGCTCAACAATTCCCTTTGTTTCAAAACTATTCTATTTACCAACCACTAGTCATATGCCAAGAAAAATATTTTTAGTCAATGTGGAAATATAAGAAACTTAAAATAAACATCCAAACAAATACCTATGAGGAATGTATAGGAGAAAAACAATCTTTTGTTAATTATCATTCTTCATAATGTTAAAATATATTTAAATTTTGAATTTGACTTTTGAACATATCAACATCATTGTTTCACCTTTTGATGCAAAGTGTATTACAGTTGAGTTTAGAATTATATAGACATTTGAAATGCCCTCTAATTCATTAAATTTAATTGACTAAAAATGAATTAAATTAGAAATGAATCAAAACAAATAAGGTGGATATCATAGTTATCCCCTTTAGTCTTTGTTAATTATACTATTTTAAAGTAAAGCATATTTAATGCTGCCCACTTTGTACAATTCTACAATATGAAAACCCTGAAATGGTTTATGATTCCCATTAATGCTTCAATGCAAAATTTGTTCAATTTATTTATTTGTTCTATACACTCAATTCCACCTGGGAACCTATGCCATGCTTATTTAATGACACCGGTTTTGGCCTTTACAAGCATGACCGGATTTTATTTTGCGGCCTGACAGGATTTTATTTTAAGGTGTTCAACATGGCTAGACACTCAAAAAAAATCCTTCTTTTATGAAAGAGGCGACAACAAAAAAGTACCAACTAGTACTGCGGCGAGAGGGCAATGGCTTTCCAGGAAGTTCGTTCAACTACCTAGATGCCCCATCCTCATGGCATCCCCATGCATCTTATCCAGCCTCCTACGTTTGTCCTGCTATTCCGTACTCTGATGGAGGGTGATAGAGGGAAGTGCATGGAACGCGAGATGTTGAGGAAGGTGGGTGAGCTATTGCCCTCGACATCAGATTTCTTTATAATTTCCATATATTTGTCCTCTGGTGGTGTTAATTTCTTCCAAAATTCATTAATGAAATACAACTATCATGATAGCAACCTTTTTTATTGTGCACATTTTTTGTTTTTACAGGAAGTTAAGGAAAGTCCAAGAAAGCTGGTTAGCGTCAAATTACATTTTCTACTGCTTGTCAAACATTTTTTCGTGACCAATCCGCACGTTAATTTATCAAACAACTTTATTAAATTAATTGTTACGTCTAAACTAATGAATATGACCCAGTTGAGGAGAAACAAATGTTGCCATCTTCAATTGTAGATTTCATTATTAAAAAAATATTGCCATCTTCAACTGTATATATGACTATAAAATTATTGCAAGTTTAAATTGTAGGTATGACCAAATCAACATGAGACAATTGGTTAGAAAACTAATGTCAATTTTAAGAAAAAATATCTATAGTATTAATAATTATGAAAATGTTAAGTGCATCAATATATGAAATGACTATAATAATACCTAAATTATAAATGTTCGAAAAAAAAAAAAAAAACCTTAACTAAGCTTGAGAAAAATGTAATTAATACTTAGGTGAGTGATTATCAACATAAAATATTTTAATTACATCAATAAGTAAAAAAAATTTTAGTATTTTGAAAAGCTATGAAGATGGGATATTTTTTATCACATTGGTTCTCTTCAAGTTCAAACTTCTGGTGACCACATCATATAGCTCTTCCAAATTATACTTTTCCATATCATGACTCTATTTTATGGAAATTAGCTTAGGTTTTATGTGATTTTTTCTATTATCGTATTTCTTTCAAATCACCTCATTGCTTTAATGAATTGCAAATGATTGGCATCAACCACTATTGTACAAGTCGGAGGGGAAGGAGAAGAACAAGGAGAGTTAATTCTCCTTTCACTTAATTTTTATTTTTGTTATCTTTTCTAATTTGGTATTGGGCCCTTATGGGCTCTAATATGGTGCTTTTATGGACTCTCTTTTAATATTAGTTGTATATATACTATGTTTATGACTCCTCATAGTTTATTAGTGATGGTTAGACTTTGGGACACTCTAATGTGGGGGTTTTTGAAATCAAGAAGGGGGTAGGTTAGTATGTGTTGTATTTGACTTTTAGTTATTTTCTAGCATTTTGTTTCTAGGTCAGCTACTCCTTTTTTGTTGATTTTCAAATTCAAAAATATACATTGAAAAGTTGTATAAAGGGATAAAGGGCATCTCTAGGAGAAATGAAGGAAATTATCAACACATGGTATTATTTTATAATATGAATAAAGTAATGATGTTGTCATGGTATTGTATTCTCTTTATATTTAACAATGATATTGATAATATGCTATGATGAAGTAAAGAACCATGTTCCCTTCTAGATGTAATTTTATGAAGTGAATGGCTGGAGTAATTAGTGAACATAATATGAATGGTAAAAATGTGTAGTTAATAACTTAAATCTAGAATTTTCATTCAAATGAGTAAACATGAGAAAACATTTAAAAGTGTTGATGAGAATGAGGATGCCCACTGTAGAGGACATATCAGTTCAAGAGAAGATGGTTAAGCTCTAAAAATTAAAAATTAATGAGATGGTTCAAAGATTTAACAAGTGCCACATAGTGGCTTGTATTTGCCTTAAGTTTTAATAATTTAAAATTGATTAAGTTATTAAATAAATTTAATAAATAGAAGTTAAATATAGGTAGTAAAAGTTAGATGAAAACAATTTATTTGAATGAATTGATTATGTAATATATGAAAAAGCATTTAGTATAGAAGTAGTGTATAATAATATTCAAAATAATAATGTGTTTTTTATATAAAATAATAAAAAATATTGAATTAGTGTATGAAACATTCTTTGTAGAAAAAAGTCAAAATATGTCAATATAAAAATATAAATTAAGATGACTAGAACGTAGAACTATTAGATAGAAAATTAATCTAAATAGAATTAATTTTTATATATAGGAACATTCTAGGAAATTGTCATACAATGCAAGTAGTGTTTCTTGGAAATCCACTCCTATAAGACTCAAATATATTAGCCAATCAAATTGGATTAAAATATTTTCAATAGTCTAGTAAATTTAAAAACTCACATTTATACTTTAGAGAAACAAAAATTGATAATACAAAATAATAATACTTACATCTAATTGGTTGGAATCAAAACTATTAATCACTCTTAAGTACATTTGATTTCAATAGTATAGCCTACAACAAATACAATAAGTATAGAGATGAAGTTGTAAGATGCACTAGAATGAAAATTAAATACTTCAAAATCATGACTTTTAATAACAAGTGCGACATAGTGACATGTATTTGTTGTATAGTTTATTAAATAATAGAAATAGTGTATAAGTAGTAAAAGTTTGATAATAAAAATTCATTTAAGTAAAATGATTATACAATGTTATTTAAATAACAAGTGCCACATAGTGGCATGTACTTGTCTTATAATTTAATTGTATTTGTAATAAGGTTATAGAATATAAATTGTTATTTTTATATTTGAAATAAAATTAATTTAGTCTAATTCAAATGTTCTTTTAAACAAGAAAAGTAAAAAATAATTCATAATTAATAAATTTTGGTGTATATTTAGAAATAAATTAATAGAATTGTTGAAAAAAATAAAACAAATTACTTTAATTTTAATGTAGTCAACTCTTTTTAGCATGAATCTACAATGTAATCAATATATGTTATCTATTTCTTATATTTTATTTATAGTTAATCTTTTGAAAATATATTATAAACTTTAATTATAATTTTATATTAAATTTAAATTTATTTTTTAATGGACTTCCCAAAAAAGTCTACGATAACACAATTTTCCTAATTAACAAAAATATTCCAACATTTTTTCATCACAATAATCCACATATACCAACTTTATTTTATTGCATTTTACTATATAAATATAAGGGTAGGTTAATTTTATCACTTTATATATATATATATATATATATATATATATATATATAGCTTTTCTTTTATATTTTATTTATATGTCTTTTTATATACATAGCAATGTATTTAGTTTCCCTCTTACAAAATTTCATTATTAATGATATATCAATATAAGTGGTATGTAACTATAGGAATTTCGCTGAAAACATTGCAATATGGAGAACCTCCGAAAAAAGGGCTCCTATAACACAAAACCAATTTAGCCAATCATATAATTTGTATAAAATATAAAATATAAACGAATTAAAAAAAAATTATAAATATTTAAATTATTAAAAAATAAGTACTTGTGATTGGATGATAGATGATAAACTAATACAATACTTGTGCAAACTAAATGCAATAGTACTAGCTTACGACAAGTACAATAAAAAGTTGAAAAAAATAGATTAATATAGAAGTAATATATAATTGTATTCAAAATATTTATTTATTTTTAATATATAAATATAACAAAATATGAAATTGATGAATTAGTGTGTGGAATAGAATTTGTAGGAAAAACACATTTAGAGTGTAAATAGGATGAAACAGTTAATAATGAAACTTAGAACTAAAAGAGAGATAATTAATAAAAGGATTAAGTTTACATATGTTTTATATTTTAATATATTGAGAATCCTAGTATATTGCCTCATAATACGACAGTGTTTCCTGAAAATCCACTCCTATAACACCCAAATATATTACCCAATCATATTGCATTAAAATATTTTAATGAATTAAAAAATTAAAAAACTTTCATATATACATTAGAAAAATGAAGAGTGACAATAAAAAATAAAAAAACTTTCATCCGATTGGTTCAAATAAAAAATATTAATCGCTAATTAAATACAACTAATTGCAATAGTATATTGCCTATGAAAAATACAATAAGTAACATTGTTATAATAAACTGTGTAAGAAACAAACATCGAGAGTTATGGAGAAAAATAAAAGGAAAATACGAAAACAAGTCAACGATTAGGAAATTGAAATAAATTAATGAAGGTTTTAGTTAGGGGCATTACACATGTTCTCATGTGATTTCTTAAGATCTTAAGCTTTAATATAAAATGAATTGTAAAAAGAAAAATTATTGCTGCAACCTGCAATATAATAAACTTTTACCCTATGTCCTGATGTGCTTGCTTCAATTCTTAAACTTTAATATTTATGAATTGTACAAAGCAAAATTGTTGTTACAACCAGTAATATAATAAACTCTTAACCCATGTCCTGATGTGATTCTTAAAATAAGCTTTGGAAAAATGTGGGGTTGAAAATAAGTAGCCACTGGTTATTGGAAAAATGCCAAATGTCTTCACTCCATTTATTCACTTCTTTTTTATTTGCCTACATTTATTTATTTTTATTTGCCTAAATTTTCTTTTCTAACATATATTAACAATAAATATTATACAAACCTTCATTTAGCAATAATGCTTAAAAATTAGATGGCAAATTTGATTCCATGGAGCTGCTAGCTAAAATAAGCCTAGCAGCTTTGCATGAGGACTTGAAAATAAGGTACTCTTTTGTTAATTTAAAAATAAAAAATAAATTTTTTTTGTAAGAAATTAAAAATAGTGGAATACTTTGTAAGAAATAAAAAATAGTGAAATGGTTGGAGAAATGAAAAATATGTTTATATGTTATTTTTTTTATGGAATATTGTTTAAAAAAATTAGAGTTGATTATTTTGTCAAATAAATTGTTAATTTTCATTTATGTATTATATCGAAGATTGATTGATTGTTTATTTTAATTTTAATATCTAAATTTTATTTAAAGCATGATTTTTTTCGAACTATATAATGAGCTCATAGAAAATAGTGTTATAAACTTTAATAATTATAAGATTAGACTTCTTTTGTTTGTTTATAATAAAAGTTTACTTGAGAAAAATAGAGTATGGAGAACCCTTCGAAAAAAGAGCTCCTATAACACAAAATCAAATCACCCAATCATATATTTTATATAATATTAAAGAATAAATAATAAATAATAAAACATTATACATATATCTATTTTCTAAAAATTGTTTTTTGTGATTGGTAGGGAAACTAATTCAGCAATGGCATAAAATGAATGCAATAGTACATTGACTAAGGCAAGTAGAATAAAATAATGGATAAGATGATAGAAAAAAAATCAATACATTACATGGGAATATAAATGAAACAACATTAACTATAGAACATGTACACATGAGATCAAAAATTAAATAGAGATAAAGAAAAGTAGTTATTAATGGATAAACACAGTTTATAGGAAAAATGGTATAAATGGAATAGACAAGTATAGAATAGATGGACAAGAGGTGTTAATGTGAAATGGGTCTCGTACCTAGCACATTAAACACTAGGTCCTAATTATTCACATTACTTAAATTTAAGTAGGCTACTTCATAGGTCATTAGATTCCTTCTAAAAATCTTAGTTCGAAAATGGTCTTAGTTTAGAAGAATGTTTTCTATTATCAATTTTGATGAGTGTAATGAGTTCTTCATGTGACCTAATGATTGGAGAAGTTGGGTAGATTATGTGAGGAATATATTTTATAATGTTATATCTCTTTAATATGGTGGAATAATCAATTTCTATGTCCATATTGATAGAAACTTGTATATGGGATCCATCAATTTCTCTAATACAAACCTACATAAAGATTTTTTTTAATGAAATGTGATGTAGTAGGATATAAAATCATAGAAACAAATACGAATTTTTTTTTAATGCTCCTCCTTAGAAATGCATTTGCGTTGAGGTTGATCTCTCCAAGGATCTTAATGATTCTATGGAAATATAGATTGGTTCCCAAACCTTCTCCCAGAAGGTGCTTTATTTAATCCTTCCTAACACCTGCTATAGGTGCTAGTCAGTGGAACACAAGATTAGGGATTTCCCTTTGGATATGCCTAGGGTTAAAACCCCGCCTAAAGAGGCTCCTGCCAAACTAACAAAAAGGACAAAAGAAGAATGGACTACTATTGGGCGCAAGGGTAAGGCTCCCTTGGCTCCCAAACAATCATATATGGTCGTTGTTTTGGTTCCTCCTATCCCAACAAGAGCGTAAACCCTAGCTAGTGTAGGGATGCAAGTGGTTTTTTTGGAACTGAACCCTGGTGTTTCATAGGTTTCAAACCCAAGTTCATAGGGGATTAGGGTGACTGCCAAGGCCAACACCTTGGTTGTGATTCACACCCCTCTTGTTGCTTCTTCCATAGCAACTCAGAATGTGCAGCATTCTTGCAATCCTCCTGGACATGCTGAGAAAATAGAGGTGAAATGTTAGGCCATCAATCCAGAGAATCTTTCTTCTAGCTTTAATCTGGTTTTAACCTTCTTGTAGAATAGCTACTCCTCTCTCAAGGACAAGGAAGATATGGAAGAACTTTCATGAATTTTTTATCATGCAATGTGCGAGGTCTTACAGACCTCTCCATAAAGTACTATGTCAGCTCAATAGACTTGGAAATTTAGATTTTCTCTGTATGCAAGAAGTTAAGATCTTTGGTTTCATGCTTTCTTCGCCATGCCACATTATTTGGCCATATGGCATTATGTTTTCCTCTAAACATGATTCTCGCAAGTGTGGTGTAGTTACTTTCTTGTCACCTCGCCTTCATTCTACTATTATTTTGGATGGTTTCGACCCCATGCACATAACCATTTGGCTTTTGCTTTCCATTAACAATCATTCTTTTGGAGTCATTAATGTTTATGTTCCCAATGATGTTGTGGAAAGATCTCAATTATGGGGCTGGATGGATGACAACTTGCCTTCAAATACTTGGGTTATGTGTGGTGACTTGAATATGGTTGAGCTGGCCTTTGACAAAGATGGCATTTTGTATTTTCACTGGACAATTGGGGGAAGGGAAGCCTAGTACTACATGCACAATAAATTGGGCCTTTTTTATCCCAATAATAATCATCGCTAGCACAATGGGGTCTAGCGCACTTTGGTCCAACTTTTGAGCTAGCTCTAATTGCATTTTGAAGTGTCTCAATCGTGCCATGATTACTACATAATCTTTTTTCTCCTTCTCTGAGGATTGAGATTTACCTATCATTCTCTTGCTAGATGTGACATTATCTAACCACAATCCAATTTATTTTTCTATCTCATCGCACTCATTTGTTCAGAGAGTTGTCAAATCTCAATTTTTCCTCAACATGTTAGTGTTGATGCATGCCTTCACTATTTCTCATATCCTATGTGTCTGGAATTTGGAGCCACATCTGCATTCCTAGATAAGGTGGATTTAGTGGTGGAACGATGTCATTACCAAAACCACTCACTTTTTGTGCATCTATGTGTGGTAGGCAATTTTTAGAAGGCAATCTTACGAATCCACAACCACTGCTCTCAAAAAAGCTTTTGAGGCTCTCACCCTTAACCCTTTTGATGTTGATTTGCAAATTCAACTTGCCAAATTTCATGATGAAAATAGGTTGTGGATAATTATGTTTCTCGAGGGTCCCAAATCAAAGCTCGCCTCCATTGGTTGGAGGTTGGCGAGAAAGCTTTGAAAGAGTTCTTTTAGGCTCTTTGACCTTGTCATACCAATTTTGGGATTAAAAAAATCAAACAAGGCACTTCTATTCTCTCCAATCTCCCTAACATCTTGTAAGCATTTTTCCATCACTATGATAACATGTTTGCTTCATAGGGAAGTTTGGTTGCTCAGGAGGAAGCTCTCAGAAAGTGTATTTCTGTTACTCCAAACCACCTAGTAGTTGAGCAACGTTTTCTGTGAGCAACTTCTTACCCTCTGAGACCTTAAAGAGGTAGTTTTCTCCATGGAAGATGATAAATACACCAGTTGTGATGGGTTTCCTTGTGAATTTTACAAACACCTCTAGGAGTATATTGGTCCCGATCTGCACAAATTTTATCTTGAAGCATATCATTCTAAGAGCCTAGGAGCTATTATCAACAAAGGAAACATTAAATTCATACCTAAAGCTGGAGATCTCGAGGATATTGGCAACTGGCAGCTCATTACCCTATTTACCATGATAACACAAGTGTTATAAATATCAAAAAATCCAATGGTGCATGCAAAGACAAAACACATACCTATCGAGTATCATTACTTGAGGGAGTAACTACAATCAAAGAAAATGAGGCTTGAGTATGTAAATTCTAAATAGGAAACTGCTAATATGTTTACCAAGCCATTGTCTACGAATGCTTTAGCGTATCTAAGAGGTAAATTGGGACTCCTTCCCCTATCCAAAGCTCACTAGGTAAAGCTGCATGCTACATCAATTCATAACTGAGAAGATGTACAAAGAGGGAGAATATATCCAAAGGGGAGAATATACCAAATGTTGCATATACCCAACAATGGGATAGAAAACAAAGAAGACAATATGATGAGTAAAGAAAATAATCAAAGGGGGAGCAATGTTGAATAAGTTGAAGTTTTGTTGCTACTAGAGATACACACCGAGTATTAGTTTGAACAATAAGAATCACAATGTTGTTTTTCTTACATAGCATACATTTGATTATCTTATGTAATGTTTTGTGATGTAGAATCTTATGTTATGTGTTGCCATCAATGCCAAAGGGGGAGATTGTTAGCACCAACTGATATTGTAACTAATGATGCTATGAATGTATGTAAAAGAGTCATATCAATTGTTATATTGTCATTGGTGTCAAATTCTTAATTAGCTAGACATTATGCTAACTCAAGAAAGTACTAGATCATTTGATTTATGAGAAGGATTTGAAGAAAGTATAGTAATGATAGAGTTGATATGTAAGGTATTCAATGGGTACTTAAATGAGTTGGATAATGACTATATAATATTGGCTAGATTGTTTTACAATCATGTATTGTTTCAATATGTTGAAGTTCACAAGTTTCATCGAATCACAAGGTTAATGAAGGAGAATGTATTGACTAAGTGATTATAGTATTTCTTGAGCGATTGTAAGGAAGATGAAGAATTCAATGTTGCCTAAGTAAGTTAGTGTTAACCAAGTTATATGTTGCCTAATTAAATGTAATGTAAGTTAGTGTTAACCAAGTTATATGTTGCCTAATTAAATGTAATGTTTACTAAGTGATAGCCATATCAATTTTTTTTTAGAAATTGGAATCTATGGCCAACTTTTGATGGAAATTTGGAAAGTTTGAGAAGGTCTATTGCAAGAGTAAAAACTTTTTTGCAAGATCAACAATGCAGAAAAATCAAGAAGAATCCATTGAAGGAAATTGAAGAGAAGGATGGAAAACAAAGTTCTATACAAAGTTATATTTTCTATGTTTCTAAATTCATTGTATGATGGAATTCAATTGTAAACCTAGGATCAATGATTTTGATTAAGCAGAAAAAGATGGAAGGATCTAGAAGCATTGAGAAATATATTTAAGGAGGACAAAATTAAAGCTTTAGGTTGTTGGTTCAAAGTGGGCAATGAAGTCATTGTGATGTTGTTCAAGAGCTGATGAAGCTAAAAGAGATATGATTGATAGTTGTTATAGAATGGGAAGTTGTTGAAGGAGAAGAGATAAAAGTGAACTAAGCCAACTAGAGAGAAAAGAAAAGGAAGCTTTTGAGTGCATAAAAGATAGTGATAGAGAAAGAATGAAGATCCAATCAAGAAAATGTAGCTTCTATTTTTTAGTAGATCACTTTATAGTATTTATAGTTTAACCATTGTAGCAGTAAATCTCACAATTATTGAGTGGATCTAACACGTCTATGAAATCCTATATGGTAACATCAATTATTATTTGTGTTGTCATTTATGTCAACCTATGGTGTGGAATTAATGTTATGCTTTTGAGATATTTACTAAAGAAGAAGATTTGAAGAAAGTTAAAGAAGTTGTTAGAACAAAGAAGAGGTTGTTGAGATACTCATTAATGATAAATTTATTTGAAGAAGTTAAATAAATTTACTTAGATTTATAGGAGGTTTCTAAGACATTTATTGAGAAAAATATGTAAGGAAGTTGCAAAGGCTATGACATTGATTTATTAAAAATATTTGAATAATCATGGAAGTAGTATATTTCAAAAGGACAAATATGTATGAAAGACAATTGAAGAATTCTTTGAGTTGATGACTACTTACAACTCTAGGACTCATAATTAGCTATTGTAAATATTGCACTGATATGTGTACATGTCCACAAACAAATTATTTAGAAAAGAAATGGTTGCACTTTTTGGCCAACTATAAGAACTATTGTCAAGATGATCTCAACAAGCTTGTATGGATATGATTAGTTTGAGATGAAATTCTAGGTTACACATCTTTCTAGGTATGGTGATATGATTTGTATGGTATTTTTTCATATATTTATTCATGAGTTGATTTATAAGTATAGTTTTATTGTCACATGCAATATTATACTATTTTTTTAAGCTTTTGAATTACTTGAATATTTGTGGTACATTTATTTTTAAGATATAGGTCAAGGAAAGTTCTATGGGATATAAGATGATTTTACCATGGCATGTCATACTTTAGATTGCACTACATATGTTGGAAGATATTTTGGGAATTTAATGGGTAATGCAGATTTAATGCATGTTGCAAATTATTTTTTGGTCTAGTTTTCAAAAGAATTATGATGCATTTGGATGATTTCTATTAATTTAAAATGAACATGTATGATGTGTTTAGGTCTTTTTACTTCCTAGAGTGGACCACATTGAGTATTTTTTGTTCAAGGTGTCCAACTTTTTATTAATAATGCCTACTTTCTCGTGATGAATTTTGTGATGTTTATGATGGATAAATCTCTATATATTTTGATATAAATAAAATAAATTTGTAAGAGAGTGTGTGAGAAAGTTGGAAGTTTAGATTATTCATGTGCAAAGGCAAGTCAATCTAAACAAGACAAAAATATGAAAAAAATTAGACTAAAATGTCATTACATTATTTAGAAATTTATATTTACCTTTTCTAAATTAATGAGTTTCTATCTATGTTCACTATGAATTATATAACCCTTTGTAGTGTACTGAAATTGGTGAAAAAAATGAGTTCTTTGGCTTTTAGCATAAAATATGTAATTAGATATTTAGATAGAGTTAGTACATTTCTTACCATAGCTTTTACCATCTTAGTTTTTCCACATAAATCTAGCATTCTTGTGTGTTCATGTGTATTTAGAATTCTTAGTTAGTGATGGGATGCATGGGGATGCCATGAGAATGGTGCATCCAGGCAGTCGAATGAACTGCCTGGATAGCCGTTTCCCTTCTGGCAAGTTATCCTTCAAATATATATATATATATATATATATATATATATATATATATATATATATATATATATATATATATATATATATATATATATATATATATATATATATAATAGAGGCGCTCAAAGCCACAAAAAAAGAGCAACTGGTCTGTGTGGTGTTTAATGAAAATGATTTGGGCAGCCATTCTTCTTCTGCTCTTGCACGTTAATGGCTCTACGTGTTGTCCAGACCATGAAAGAGATTCCCTCTTCTATTTCAGTGCCATCCTCACATACTTCATGTCACTAGTCTCAATCTCCACAGTTCCTTTGATGCTTTTATTGATGGTATGTCTCTAACTAATGTAGTTGGGGATGTTATCTCCCCATTGATCAATTTGGAACACCTAGAGTACCTCGATCTGAGCTTCAATAACTTCTTTGGAGTTCCCATCCCTCCTGGATTGACCAGACTCAAGAATTTGCGCTACTTGAATTTTTCAGTGGCTAGATTCAGTGGGGATATTCTGAGGGAGGTGGGGAACATGTCAACTCTGCAATACTTGGATTTCTGTTGGCTACCATGGTTGGTTGAGAATGGTGGACATGCGAACGTGGAGGGGAAATAATGTTACTACCTATATTTAACTTCTATTTATTAAATTTATTTAATAATTTAATCAATTTTAAATTATTAAAACTTAAAGCAAATACAAGCCATTATGTGTCACTTGTTAAATCTTTGAACCATCTCATTAATTTTTAATTTTTAGAGCTTACCCATCTTCTCTTGAACTCACATGTCCTCTCAAGTGGGCATCCTCATTCTCATCAACACTCTTAAATGTTAACTCATGTTTACTCATTTGAATGAACATCCTAGATTTAAGTTATTAACTACACATTTTTACCATTCATATTATGTTCACTAATTACTCCAATCATTCACTTGATAAAATCACATCTACAAGGGAACATGGTTCTTTTCTTCATCATAGCATATTATCAACATCATTGTTAAATATAAAGGAGAATACAATACCATGACAACATCATTACTTTATTCATCTTATAAAATAATACCATGTGTTGACAATTTCCTCCATTTCTCCTAGAGATGCCCTTTATCCCTTTATACAACTTTTCAATGTATATTTTTCAAATTGAAAATCAACAAAAAAGAGGGGGTTGACCTAGAAACAAAATGCTAGAAAATAACTAAAAGTCAAATACAACACATACTAACCTACCCCCTTCTTGATTTCAAAAACCCCTGCATTAGAGTGTCCCAAAGTCTAACCATCACTAAGAAACTATGAGCAGTCATAAACATAGTATATATACAACCGATATTAAAAGAGAGTCCATAAAAGCACCATATTAGTGCTCATAAGGGCCCAGTACCAAATTAGAAAAGATAACAAAAATAAAACTAAAATGAAAGGAGAATTAACTCTCCTTGTTCTTCTCCTTCCCCTCTAACTTGTACAATAGTAGTTGCAGCCAATCATTTGCAATTCATTAAAGAAATGAGGTGATTTGAAAGAAATACGATAATAGAAAAAAACACATAAAACCTAAGCTAATTTCCATAAAATAGAGTCATGATATGGAAAAGTATAATTTGGAAGAGCTATATGATGTGGTCACTGGATGTTTGAACTTGAATAGAACCAATGTGATAAAAAAGATCCTGTCTTAATAGCTTTTCAAAATACTAAAAAATATTTTTCTTATTGATGTAATTAAAATATTTTATGTTGATAATCTCTCACCTAAGTATTAATTACATTTTTCTCAAGCTTAGTTAAGGTTTTTTTTTTTTTTGAACATTTATAATTTAGGTATTATCATAGTCATTTCATATATCGACACACCTAACATTTTTTTAATTATTAATACTATAGATATTTTTTCTTAAAATTGACATTAGTTTTCTAACCAGTTGTCTCATGTTGATTTGTTCATACCTACAATTTAAACTTGCAATAATTTTATAGTCATATATACAGTTGAAGATGGTAATATATTTTTTATAATGAAATCTACAATTGAAGATGGCAACATTTGTTTCTCCTCAACTGGGTCATATTCATTAGTTTAGACGTAACAATTAATTTAATAAAGTTGTTTGATAAATTAACGTGCGGATTGGTCACTCTAAAATTAAATGTGGAATGCTCACGACAAAATGTTTGACGAGCAGCAAAAAATATAATTTGACGCTAACTAGCTTTCTTGGACTTTCCTTAACACCTCCGGAGGACAGATATATGGAAATTATAAAGAAACTTGATGTCGAGGGCAATGGCTTACCCACCTTCCTCAACATCTCGTGTTCCACACACTTCCCTCTGTCACACTCCATCAGAGTACAACCTAGCAGGATGGACGTAGGAGGCCAGATGGGATGCATGGGGATGCCATGAGGATGGGGCATCCAAGCAATTGAACAAACTACCTGGATAGTCGTTGCCCTCTCACCGAACTACTAGTCGGTACTTCTTTTGTCATGGCCTCTTTCATAAAAGAAGGATTCTTTTTCGAGTGTCTAGTAGTGTCAGACGTCATAAAATAAAATCCTGTCAGGCCTTAAAATAAAATTTGGTCACGCCTGAAAAGGCCAAAAATGGTGTCATTAAATAAGCATAGCGCAGGTCCCCAGGTGAAATTGAGTGTGCTAAACAAATAAATAAACTAAACAAATTCTGCATTGAAGCATTAGTGGGAATCATAAACCATTTCAGGGTTTTCATATTGTAGAATTGTATGAAGCGAGCAACGTTAAATATGCTTTACTTTAAAATAGTATAATTAACAAAGACTAAAGGGGATAACTATGTTTTCCACCTTATTCGTTTTGATTCATTTCTAATTTAATTCATTTTAGTCAATTAACTTTAATGAATTAGAGGGCATTTGAAACTTCTGTATAATTCTAAACTTAACTATAATACACTTTGCATCGAAAGGTGAAACAATGATGTTGATATGTTCAAAAGTCAAATTCAGAATTTAAATATATTTTAACATTATGAAGAATGATAATTAACAAAAGATTGTGTTTCTCCTATACATTACTCATAGGCATTTTTTTTGGATGATTATTTTAAGTTTCTTATATTTCCACATTGACTAAATATATTTTGCTTGGCATATGACTAGTGGCTGGTAAATATAATAGTTTTGAAACAAAGGGAATTGTTGAGCATCGTAGAGGAATTTCAGGCCATCATGGTTTATGGGATTGGAGATTGAAATCAAGTTAAGAAAAATTAGTATCTTATTTTCTTTTGTACATCTAAAAACTCTTTCTAAAGATAACAATATCTCAAAAATATGATTTTAGTTTTACCTTCAAGGAATTGATCTTGCATTTGACTTTATCCAGTCTATATCATACTTGATTTCATTTTTTAATTTTTAATTGTCTAATATATATTATCTTTATAATATTTTTTAAAAAAATTAAAAAATTATATATTTTAAATTATATTGATTCATTCTAATTTTAGTAATTTTAGATTTGTAACGTAAACAACAAATGATTTGATTTAATATTTGAAAAACTCTATAACCATTAAAATGTAATCTTACATCTATTTTGAGAGATGTGAAGATTGAAGATAGATAGATAGGAAAAGATAAAAGGATATGTGGATAGGAAAAGATAAAGAGCTATAGTGATATATATAGTAAGATGATGTGATAGAGACAATTTTAAGTAATTGATTCAAAATGCAACATTGTCCACTTAATCTAGGAAATGATAACTTTAAAGTGATAAAGATATATGGGTACGTGTAGCTGTATTTCATTAATGAATTTTGGAAGAAATTAACACCTCCGCAGGACAGATATATGGAAATAATAAAGAAACTTAATGTCGAGGGCAACGGCTCACCGACCTTCCTCAACATCTAGCGTTCCACGCACTTCCCTCTGTCACCCTCCCTCAGACTACGGCCCAGCAGGACGGACGTGGACGGACGTAGGAGGCCGGATGGGATGCATAGGGATGCCATGAGGATGGGGCATCCAGGCAGTCGAACGAACTGCCTGGATAGCCGTTGCCGTAAAAATCTGGGGGTCCCGAGAGTTATATTCTGGCCTACTTGTACTGCATGTCCCTGTCAAAGGTATTTATTCTGGATAGCTATTTCTTCACAAAAATGCTAACTTTCTTCTTTCTCTGGGTCATATCCCTGTCAAAGGTATTTATCTTCGAATTTTTGTTTTTCATTTTTGTTTTTTAACTGAGTTTGGATGTCGCGTGTTTCACATTCGCTTGGCCCTGTGTTTCCCTGTTTTCCTACTTCATTTATTTCCTTTTGTTTATTGTTTTACTTGTTGAATCAATAGCACAATGAGATTCATGTCCTTAATGTTTCCCTTATTACATAAAGCTTATTTTCGCTACTTTTGATTCTTGTCCAATCTTTGGGATACACGTTCTCATTCCATTAATGTCTTCTAAGATTTAATGTCTTCTAAAATGACGAACATTTTTATCGCAGAGGAGGACTTGAAATCAAAAGAGAAAGTCATCACATTCCTTCCCGGAAAAATTCCACCAATCAGGCCAACTGACATCGTCTCTTTCTTCCGCGAGAAATATGCCTCTGATAACACTTACAATATACTTCTGTAAGAGTCTCGCTTCCAAAACATAGCAGACTACGTGCTAGTCAATACTTTTGAGGAGTTGGAAGGAGGCAAAGAAGCACAAATGGGTCTCAGTATTGATGATGCCCTGCTCTGGCAACTGGCCCAGTTTCTCTTCCCAATTTCTAACAAGGGAAGAATTCCATATACAGCATGTGGGAAGAGCATAAAACTTGCCTTCCATGGCTAGACACTCGAGCAAAGCAATCAGTGTTATATGTTTCCTTTGGTAGCATTGTTGTAAAATTTGAAAAGCAATTGCATGAACTTGTGTTTGGACTAGAGGATAGTGGGGTTGCAAGTAGAGTGAGTTTAACCGCATAAGAAACTTTGTAGTTAAAAGTGGTCAAACTAGAGTAGTACTGAGATGGCCTCGTGGGAAGTCACCTCTGTGAGGATTACCTAGATCCAATGAGTGCTAAGTGTTATATTCATTGTCCCCAGAGGTGGGTTTGTGTAAACCACTACTCATGAAATATGGGCCAATGAGTTTGACTCAAAAACTACACAGTTAAATCTTGATAGCAATATCAATATCACAATTTGACTCGTTGAGGAAAATGTTTCCTACTTATCGATTGATGAGCTTAAGGGGCTTTCTAATGAATGATTCATAAAACACAACACTTTGTGAAGGTTTTGCAAATAACATTGGAAGTAGAGTGGGTTTAACCATGGAAGAAATTCCATAGTTAAGTGTGCTCGAGCTGGAGTAGTATTGGGATGGGTGACCTCTCAAGAAATCCTAGTGCTTCACCTAGATCCAATGAGTGCTAAGTGTTATATTCATTGTCATGAGAGATGAGTTTATATAAACCACCACTCATGAAATATGGGTTAATGAGTTTGACTTAAAAACTGCACAATTAAATCGTGATGGTTATATCACAATTCGACTCACTGTGGAAAATATCTCTTACTTATCAATAATTGTATTTTTTAAATTCCCTTTTTTAACATTGGAGAATCATTGGTAAATGCAAGTTTATTTTTACAAAATTATTGAGATATTAATGGAGACAATTATCGGACGACTTAAACATCACACACTAAGCTTCATTCCAAGACTAAAAGTGTTAAATAGTCAAAATTGACTTATTTTTTCCAAGCTTAATTTTCTTCTTGGTGTGTGATGTTTACGGGTGGTTGTCAATTATGATTTTGTAAACTCATCTTTCTAATGTCAAAAATATTTCACATGAACTATTTTTAATTGTTGTATAGAAGATAATCTAATAGATGATATTATAGTATAAAATTGAGGTTTCATTTACATTTGTACAATTTTGTACAAAGAGCTGTTGGTGTTTCTTCTTCATATTATAAAAGTTTTGATTTATACAATTTCACTTTTATAATTTATTTTCAACATAAAGGGAATCATTAATAAGTAAGAGATATTTTTTATAGTAAGTTAAATTGTGATATTGCTATCATGATTCAAGTGTGTAGTTTTTGAGTAAAATTCTCACTCATGTTTTATGAGCAATGGCTCACAAGAACCCATCTCTGCTGACTAGACTGAATGGAACGCTTAGCACTCATTACATCTAGGTGATAAAACATAGGTGAAGTAGAGGGACTCCATGGGATACTTCAGCTCAGGTGTGCTTAACTATTATGTTTCTTCGAAGGATAAATGAGCTTTATAATGAATGATTCATAAGGTACAACAATTCTTGAAGGTTTTGCAAATGCTGTTGCAAACAAAGTGGACTTCACTTCAATGAAAACTCACTAATTAAGCATGCTTTAGATGGAATAGTATTGAAATGGGTGACCTCCCGGTGCATGAACTCTATGAACATCACTTAGATGTAATGAGTACTAAGTGTTCCATTCATTCTAATCATAAAAGATGGGTTGTTGTGAACTACTAGTCATTCAACATTCAATATCAAATGTTGAATGTCTATTGAATCATTAGATAACATGAATTTATTGAGAGTTTGAACGGAAGACTATTGAATCATTACAAAACATGAATTACATTCAATATCACTATTGAATGTTGAATGACTATTGAATTAGATAACATGAATCATTACAAAACATGAATTACATTCAATATCACTATTGAATGTTGAATGGCTATTGAATTAGATAACATGAATTATTGAGAGTTTGAATGGAAGACTATTGAATCATTACAAAACGTGAATTGAGAGTTTGATAGAGACATGGGAGGTTCACACTTACAGATTGTACACTGAATTATGCTGAACCATTCTCTTTAAATTGTGGTATACTCAACCATTGTATACACAAGAAGGGAGAGAGGGCACTATAGTGCATAATTAAGGACAAATGGTGGCTCCTTTGCACGCAGTAATCGTGTCGGGTCCTGCACAAGGCCATGTGAATCCAATGATGAACCTCGCAGAGCTGCTTGCGATACGAGGATTCTTCATAACTTTTGTAACCACAGAATGGATGGATCAGCGGCTTTTGAAAGCAGCTTCCAAAGATGCAGCTGCACGTGACCGTGAGATTCAAGAAAAGGGCTTCAGATTTCGGTTTTTGACAATCCCTGACGGCTTACCGCCTGAACATGGCCGAACTGCTGAGCTGGGAGAGCTTGTGGTTGCGCTGCAAAGATTGGGCCCTGCTTTACAAAGTCTGTTGACTGCAGCAGATGAATCTCAAGTTGTGCCACCAATCACTTGCATTGTTTCGGATTGCTATTTATCCTGCACGGCAGAGGTCGCTAAAAATCTTGGGGTCCCGAGAGTTGTATTCTGGCATACTTGTACTGCATATTCCATTATTCACAAAAATGCTAACTTTCTTCTTTCTCTGGGTCATATCCCTGTCAAAGGTATTTTTCTTCTAGTTTTTGTCACTTTTCCTCTTTTTTTTGTGGTGTTTATTACCTCAGTTTGAATGTACATGCACCCCTGTTTCACATTATTTTGGCACCAAAAGAGCTACTATGAATGCCCTGTCTTGCTCTGTTTGTCTGTATCGTTTATTTCCTTTTTGTTTCTTGTTTTACTTGTTTCTGTGATATATACATTGAGCTTTGTTTCGTTACTTTTGTTTCTCGCCGATCTTCTAAAATGATGAAAAGTGTTATTGCAGAGGAGGACTTGAAATCAAAAGAGAAAGTCATCACGTGCCTTCCCGGCAAAATCCCACCAATCAGGCCAACCGACATTGTCTCCTTCTTCCGCGAGAAATATGCCTCTGAAATCACTTACGAGTGCTTCATTCACGAATCTCGCTTCCAAAACATAGCGGACTACGTGCTGGTCAACACTTTTGAGGAGCTTGAAGGA
Source organism: Cupressus sempervirens (assembly GCA_028749045.1). Taxonomy (NCBI): domain Eukaryota; kingdom Viridiplantae; phylum Streptophyta; class Pinopsida; order Cupressales; family Cupressaceae; genus Cupressus; species Cupressus sempervirens. The sequence continues at coordinate 73,210,409 of CM053790.1, read as the reverse complement.
GGTAAAGAAGCTCAAATGGGTCTCAGCGTTAATGGCTGCTCTGCTCTGGCAATAGGCCCTGTCTTTCTTCCAAATTTCTTGGAAGGCAGGAAATCCATGCATAGCATGTGGGAAGAGGATGAATCCTGCTTCCAATGGTTAGATGCTCAAGCAAAGCAATCAGTGTTATATGTTTCCTTTGGTAGCATTGCCGTAAAATCTGAAAAGCAATTGCATGAACTGGCTCTTGGACTGGAAGCTTGTGGGTACCCTTTCTTGTGGGTGCTGAGATCAGATATAGCACAAGGTAAGTCTGCAGAGTTACCAGAGGGTTTCATGGATCGAACCAAAGATCGGGCCCTCATAGTTAGTTGGACGAATCAGCTGAAGGTAAGGCCCTGTTACTTTTGGTACAAAGATATGTTACATGCTGGTCAATCTTAAATATAATGTATTAAGCAAAAAACTTTAGAAAGGTAAGTTGTAGTTCAGAATCAAATCTTTGTATGTGATATTGAAGTCATATGCTATTAACTTGTTACATGTCTATGGTATATACATTAAGGTACAAGATTTCAAAATTAAAATTTTTTGTAGGTGCTTTCTCACCTTTCTGTAGGGGGATTTCTTACGCACAGTGGGTGGAACTCTACTCTCGAGGCAATAAGCATGGGAGTTCCTTTGATTGGATGGCCTTATTTTGGTGATCAATTTATTCATTGTCGATTTGCAAGAGACGTATGGAACTTTGGCCTAGATTTCGAGGGTGTCGATGTGGATGAATTCAAATTGGTAACAAAAGAGGTGGTAGAAAGCACTCTCAGAAATCTAATGGAAGGTTCTATTGGAAAGGAATTGCGAGAAAATGTTGTGAAGTTGAAGAAGGCAACAAGGAAGGCAGTGATGGAAGGAGGAACTTCTCATACAAATTTGAACACTTTTGTAGAAGATATGCAAAAGATAGCGAAATCAAATGTTTGAGAAGATGTCGAATTTTATCTTGTAAAAATAATCTATAAACATTTTTTTTATTCTCAATATTGAGTAAACTATTGAACATAACCAATGATGTTGGCATGACATACCCCCAAAGCCATGTGAAGCACTTTTGATCTAAGGCTATGATATGGGCGAGGTCACAAACAAGAGATTTCATCCCAAATTATTAATGCTAAGGCTTAAACATGTAAGTCCATTAGATCACCAAAAACATAAGCATATGATTTGAATGGTCTAGTAGTGGCTTGCACCATGATGGTCACAACAAAAATATTGGACCACTTAAAATTGGAACATACTATGGGATGAACTCAATATTTTAATTTATCTATGACAAGAGATTTTATTTATTATGTTCAATGATATGGAAGCTTTTCAAAGAGAATGAATGTAGATGCTATGTTTTTACATTAGCTTACCAATTCATGTACCTTCAAATGATTTACTTTCATTTCATCTTTGTACTTAAGCTTCATTGATGTTCAATCTTATAAATCCATGCTTATTCATTCTTCGTTGGGCTTAAACACACACAATTCCCAAACATCTTGCTTGAATTTGATTCTAGCTTTTTGGGTTTAATTCTTTCTTAAACATTGCATAACTCCTTTTTTATAGTCATTTCTTATATTTTACATTGATAATCAAAATCCACAACTTTTATAGTTATGGGGTTCTATATTTTGAGTATATCTTTTATTTCTATTTGCATAGGAAAATTCTATTAGTTGATGTCAGATATCCAAATGTTCCAAGGTTTCTTGCTCCTTATTGTTGTATGTGTTACCACCTTAAAGCATTTTGTAGAGCAAACCCAATCAACACTCCCCAAGAGTTATTTAACACTGACACTCCTCTCTTCAAAATGTAATAGAGTATACATTTGGTATTTTGAAGCAACTTTTTCCTTTCCTAAAGCATGCAACATCCTATAATGTAATGACCCAAACAAATATTGTTTTAACATGCACCATACTACACAACTTCATTACAGTGGAGGATGGTGTTCCATCCAGAGTGGAATTTGAAGAGGATGATGATCGTGCTTTGATAAATGTGTTAATTCTTGAGACTTATGAGATGAATCAACGAGATAGAGATGACTGGGGGAATTCGCAAGATGAAATATCATGAAGGATGTGGAAAGACTATAAATTTTGCACTTAGTTGTACCACAAAACATGAAAAATAATTTGTACTATGTATTAAACATTAAATTGCTTCAAATCGTAGTATGCTTCACCCATTATTGAAAATTTACACTATTGGGTATATGTGTATGGGACTCTTGGATAAGTTTTTGTTGTGGTACTATTACTTGTAACAATCCTATTTTTTTTTATAGTTATGTCACTCTCAACACTTTGGCTGAATATCAAGGATTTTTGTGTACTGATTAGTATGGTTGTGCAATAGATCTAGGAGCAATCCAGTAATGAGGTCTATATGAATCCAGTAAAGAGTTGGTATATTGATAGTCTTCCATTGAGTTGATAAATTCTCCTTTGCACTATTGTTGGCCTCTTTGTTGGCTTTGGTTGGTTTAGTTCCAAGCCTTAAATTGCTAAATATTTATGTAGAGTGAAGTAGGTTGTAGTGCCTCTCCCATTTGACTTTTGTAAGTCATCCTGATGGATGCAACCTTGCTGATCTTTTGTTGTGATGGATCATGATTGTGACCCTGAGTGGTCTACATTGTCGAGGTGTTTGGATTTATGTTTCTGTATCAGTTGCTTTGATTATTCTTTTGACTGATCTTGAGATTATGATGTGATTTTTTGGTTCACTGAGGTTTGTGCCAGCGGTTACCAGGATCAATGTGGTATCATGAGGTTGTTCTATGATTACCCTGAGATGTGGGCAGAGATTGCACTGTGTACTATTACCATGCTACACTGGACTGGGTTCCTGTAGCAATGGTTAGTCATGTTTATGACTGTGTTTGCTTATGTGTTTTAAATGTCTTTTTAATGCAAAGTAATCAATCATCATTAAATGCTTAAGTAATTAGAATGGATTGTTCTTGTTGGATTATTTGGTTATTTGTTGCAGGCATTTACCTTGTTATATTTTTGATTAGAGAGATATTTGTTACTCATGTGATGTTTACATTTGAGAGGACCCGAGGGTCAAATGTTACTCTTTGATTCTAGTATCATAAGATTTTAGACTACTATGTTGTTCAGTTAATCATATTTCATGATGATGCCATTTTGAGATGACAGTGTGTTTTATGATGTTATCTGGTTATCTGGTATTTGGACATACCTCTGATTTTGTTATGTGATGGATTTAATGCTATGGTTATTTACTTCATTCTTGTGTTGTTATGCTTTATGCGAACGTGAGTGATGTAAATAGATTTTTTTAATATAATTAAATAAATGGTTAAATTAGGTGATTTAATGCATTTATTGCTTCGGCTATGTTATTATATGCAATTGCACTTGATCATGTTGTTTAGTGTGCAGGATTTATATCCCTGGCAGTGGCACATGGAGTTAGTGATTCAGCCTTTCATATTTTACCAATGTCATCCTTGTATGGTCGACGTATCTTTATTAAAATGTTTAATTTAAATCTTTCGGTGATTATTAAATCCGAACTCGTTTGCATTATGTGATTAGACCAGTAAGCGTGTCTATGCATTTAGAGGTTCGCATTGTAGCGAAAGTTGTTTAGGTGATTTTTGTGTTTTTGGGTTTTCGGGCTTTCAAATTGTTTTATTTTAATTTCTGGCAGCTTTGCCATAGATGAATTCCTATTTATAGGAATAGCCTGTTTTCATTTGGGTCAATTCGGGGTTTAACTAGATTGGCTGGTTAAATGCCCTAATCGATTATTCACTCGAAAAGTGAATAAGTATCCAAAGAGGAATTTAATTCCTCACTTCTCACTTTCAAATTGGAAAGTTGGAGAGTAAAACCCAAAATCCTCTTCATGAGGATTTACTGTTTTGTTCGTTGTGGGAGCTACGGGCGTGGGATCGACGTGAGGTTGGGCTCGTTGGATCCAGCTCGGGGAAACCTTGGATTGCCGCGATTTTCAGCTACTTCTGCGAGATATTTATTTTATGGTTCAGATTCTCGTTTTGCCCTTTTGGCTGTGAGGTAGGGCTTTCCCGTTTTATTGTTTCCACTCCGTTTCTGCTTCTGTTTTTGGTATCCATTTGTTTGGAGGCTGAGAACTAGTGTTCCCCTTCGTTTCTATATGTTAGTTCTACCCAGTTGGGCGGGTATGAACATTTCCCTATTTTTTGGGAAGAGGGTTTGGAGTTTTGCACCATTATGCTGGCTGTTTTGCACATGGTGTTCGATTCCATTTATTTTTGGATTTTTGGGGTTTTTGAACCCAAAGGCCAAATGGGTTTTAATTTTGTAGTTTTCTAAATTTTTGGAGTTTTTACCTCGTTTTGCGTGCCACCCTATTTTCTCGAGTTTTCTTGGCACAATGTGGGTCGTGGACCTTGATGATCCATTTGGACATCAATCAAACCACTTTTGCACTTTTAGGTTGCATTGGGATGCGTGTTGCATCCGTACTCTCGACGTTGTGTTTGGTTGAGTGATTTTATACCTGTTATGGTTTTTGTTGGACCTTTGCTTTTGTTTCGTGAACGCTAGGATTCGTGTAGAATCCATACTCTCGGATTGAGGCCAGTTGAGTGAGTTCATGATGTGTGGTCTTGTTACATCATTGGGATTCGTGTAGAATCCATACTCTCGGATTGAGGCCAATTGAGTGATTTTATGATGTATGGTTTTATTGGCTTTGGGATTCATGTAGAATTCGTCCTCTTGAGTTGCTTTCCGTTGGGTGTTTTGTTTTGCATTGTGTTCTCATTCCTGTCCTTGTGTTATGATCTTCATGATGGTGGTGCGCCACACATGAGTACGTACGCGTACATTTGTTGGGTGACTTGCGAGGTCCGATCTTCCGTGGATTTGTCGAAAGTTATGATCATTGGGGTTGGGATGGGAGTATGCATGCCCACGGGCACTTGTCGTAGGATGAGCTTGGGTAGGGTAGGGTAGCATATGGAGGGGACTTCTATCTCGCAGCCTGGTGACCTTAGTCCCATAGGGTTGGCAGAGGAAGTTTTAAATAAGTGATAATTAAAGAAAATGTGTGACTGATAATAAAACTTAAGATAATAAAATGTGTGTGCAGGGCCCTCCGTTGAGGAGTTGAAATGCACGATCCGAGCTTGGGCTTGTCGATGCCAAGCGACTCTCCATGATGTTAGCCCCTACTTAGTAGCCTATTGAGCATCTGACCAGGACCTGTACTCCTTGCATTGTCTTAGGTTCTTGGTTCAGCCATCATACTGTCTGGCGTGAGTGTTAGCCATGGATGTTCTTTTGTGTGTTTGTGGTTGGATCATTATCTCCATCAGCACGACGGGTGTGGACCTACGGGTGCCACGTGGTTGGGAGGCGTAGCTACCTTTACCACTGCTAGGGACTGGTGTACAGAGACGGTCTCTTATCCTAGTGCAACCGTTGCTAGATGTTTTCACTTGGTACTTCGGGTTCCAGAGTATGCTTTCTTGTTATTTATGCTTTCATTGGGATGCTTGTATATCATGTTTAGATGATGTTAGTTTATTTGACGCATTCCCTTATCATGATGTTTAGCATATGTTTAGATGATGTTATTTGATTTAGTAGTACATCTGTTGCTTATTGTTGTTTAGCATGTAATAGGAGATGTTATCTACTGTAGGATTATCTTATGCTTTTCTACTAGCATGTTAGATTTTCTTATGCTTTTATTGTTGCATGTTTTATTAGTGACATCCCTATTACGACAGTACTGACGATCTGGTTGGTGGCTTGGGATGTTACGCGTGGGGGATGGCTAGGACCCACGATGGTCTTATGATGCTATTGACGGTTGGGAGGAACCGCACATTTATTTGGTTGTTTAGTTCTGAAATGTATTTTGTTCATTGTGATGTTTATTTCAGTATGTGCTTTGCTTTTATGTTTTAGATGGTTAGATGTTACTCTTTCCTTGCTGTTAGTGCTCTCGAGTGTTCATTCCTCGATTTGTGTGGATCCGATACTCCCCGGTGTGGAGGTTTCCTTGTTTGTCTAGCTTTTTTATTGTGTTTTGTGTCGCGCTGATTTGTTTCCTCGCATGAGATTGTATTTTCCTCGTACTGTTTCTTCCTCACATGAGACTATTTCTTCCTCGCGTGAAAGAAAACACTTCCCGCGTGAGAATGTAAATCTTCACACGGTGCATAGGAATCCTCGCGCGAGAATGTAAATCTTCACGTGGCGCATAGGAATCCTCGCGCGAAGCTCAGTAGTCCTCGTGCGAAGTGCACACTTTCTCGCGCGAAGCGGTGAAAGATCTCGCGCGAAACTCTAGACCAGTTTTGTTTCTCGCGCGAGAAACAGGGGCTATCTAGGCTTGTCGAATGAAAGTTCGGAAGTTGGTTTTGGACACCCTTTTGGTTTTTACACCTTCCTGGTTCAAAACAGATTTCCTAGGGGTTTAAAATATATCGTTTAAGTATAAGTTGACGTATATTTTAATATATGCGACAAATCGTTTGAGATAGGTTTTAGACCTCTCAGAGATAAGTTATGGATTCTAAGAAATTTTAGGGCTTCAGAAATCCAGACTTAGCCAATTTTTAGGGCTTCAGGATTTCAGGCTTAGCCAAATTTCAAGATTCTGCATTTTACCCCAGCTTGGTGTTTTGTTGATGAGTGGTTGTTTCTTGTGCCCTCATCATGTGCGTTGTCTTTGTTGGCTTTGTTTGTGTGTGTCAGTTTGGTAGTGGCGTTTGGAGATTCGTTGGTTGCTGGGATTGTGTTGAAGTCTTCCGTTGCAATCTTTGTGATCCCTGTATGAGGTTGTCTCGTGCATTCATACTTGTAAAAAAAAAATATCTTGGCTTGATTTGAATCCTTGTTTCCAAGGATCTTCGAGCGTGGCATTACATAGGTATATATTGTATGGATGGATTTCAAGTCAGTTGATAACTTAGACATTCTACCTCATTTTAAAAAATTTATTAGATTTAATATTATTACATGAGATATTTAAAAAATATCCAATTCATGTCATCTTGTGATGCAGCGAGAATCCAAGGGTACCCCTACTGGAGGTAATCTAGATCCCTGCAAATAACCACACAATGGAAACACAACACAAGATACACAATTTGATACCAAATCAACTCTTTATTCATGAAAATATAACTGTTTACATGCAATGTGCTACATTGTAAGGCCTTCCCATTTATGACAAAATATAATAGCAATTACAATAACAACTCTAGAAGATCACTCAAGATCCAACCCAAACACTAGGTAGTCTAGACCACACTCTGGTAAAAACCTCCAAGGAAGATCTAAAATTGTGCTCGCAAGCCCACCAAGCAATCTCCTTGTTTGCCAAGCCTTGACTACTAGCCCTTCTCAAACTCTATCCAAGATCCAGGTGGAAACTGCCTCACATTCAACACTTTGTCCACACTTAGGAAAAAATTGCTTACTCAGTTACTCCATCTTGACTCAATCCATCGAATGAATGAATCACAATCCACTCCCATAAATGAATGGCTAAAGACTCCAAAAGACCCCCTTACTTATACCCAACTAAGACACAAGTCGGCCTAGCAATTATAAATTAAAATAAACCCTTACATTTAATGTCCATGCAAGCTAGAAGTTGGCTGCAACACAAATTAAATACCCACAACCCAAATTAAATACCAAGGTTGGCTCACACTAGAGACCGAACAGAGACAACTTGAGAAAATCTAGAACCAAGACCTAATCAAGCACCACACAACCACCTCCAAGTATTAGCAAATCCACCAAGCATAACTAAGCTCCTTCATTGACTAAGCCAACTCAGTCAACACAACAAACAAACCTTGCAGTATCAGCTGAGCTCCATTTATATGCCGAGTTCCTCCTTCAATGATCGAGTCCCTTCAATGATCGAGCTAACTTGGGTAACACTGTTGTCGAGTACCTAGTGTAAACTGAGCCACAATATACATTGAGTGACCCAAGCATCATCAAATGCCTTCATTAACTAAGTCACTCAATTAACAAAACAACCACAAACCACCTAGTAATGATTGAGTACCATCTCTTCACTAATCAAGCATGAACCAAAGCTTAACTGAGCACACTCGGTAACCACACAAATTAGCTCCAAAGTAACTACTGAGCACTCCTCCAAAGTAGTCACTGAGAAAAACCAAGATGCTCTTTCATCATTCTCCCTAAGTAAATAGAAAAGTGTGTCCCACACTTTGATGCCCAAAGAAAGATCAACAACCATCTTCATCTTCACCAAAGGCTTCCACTCCAATAAGGACAAGAAAACCAACCTCCACATCATCCAGATTCACATCCATCTATCAAACACCAAAATCTCAAGCCTCTAATAAGCATGCTCACTCCCAGGAATAAATTGCACATAATACTTCATCACCAAATCCTCATCCACATCAAAAACTAGTGAATCCACACCAACAGCAACAAACCCCACATCAATAACAATAAGTAACCCCTTAGCAACATATGCTGAACTCTTAACACCAACAATCCCATTTCTCACAACAAGATGCTCTGCAACAATTAACTCATCAATCACAACAACCTAATCATCTACAACCAAGTGCTCTATAATTTCCATGTCAGACTCAATTTATTGATCATTAAAACCAATCTCCATCCCAACATCAACAAGGTTAGAAATTTTTTCAGCAACAACGACAAGTTTCTTTACTAGTTCTACATTAGACTTCTCAAACTGATCAACAAAATCAACCTCTTCCATCTCGACCTTGCTATGTCATCTTCTCTCTCGAACAAGTCTTCTAACTAGCTAGACTACTTGCTTGTAGATCGTAGACTCCAAGTCCACAAACATCTACGAAACTCAACCATCCCTTCCTTAACTTGATTAGCCAAACTAGCTTCCAACCGAGCGGATATCTTAGAAAGCCTCTTCTCCACCACATCGTGGAGATTTGCAATCATCCTAGGGTCCAATCTTCTTAGAGTCATCATCCAAGATCTTCATAAACCCTCTACAACAAATTTATCCCATGCTCCTTGTGACAAACCCAATTTTTTTGCAAGTTAGATCGCAACCTACCACCTTGCATGAACAACCAGGAACATTACAAACTTCAAGGATACAAATCTGCAATACACATCACACACATCCTCTGTGATCATGCTCCAAAAAGATCAACCTTCCATCTTTGCATCCATCGATCCATCTACAAGTCCTCAACAATTGCAAGTCAGAAACACAATATGCCACCTCACAACAAAGAGATCTAGGATTCTAGAAAGAACAATCCACCACCAAATCAAGATCTTCTCATAGAAACTCCTCTCAACCCAAGGTCTTGATGTAAATTGCCTCAACTTTGACAATCTATCTACACGCTCAGGAGCAACTGTACTCTAATACCATCTGATGTAGTGAGAATCTGAGTCCCCTTACTAGAGGTAATCTGAATCCTTGCAAATAACCACACAACAAAAACACAACACAAGATACAATTTGATACCAAATCAACTCTTTATTCATAAAAATATAAATTTTTACATGAAATTTATCAGGCTATAAGGCCTTCCTGGTTATGGCTAAATTTACAATAGCAATTACAATAATAGTTCTATAAGGTCACTCAATATCCAACCCAAACACTAGCTAGTCTAGACCCACACTTTGGTAAAAACCTCCAAGGAAGATTTAAACTTGTGCTCACAATCCCACCAAGAACTCTCCTTGTTTCCGAAGCCTCAACTACTAGCCTTTCTCAAACTCTATCTTAGGTCCAAGTGTAAACTACCAGATTCAACGCTCTATCCACACCTAGGAAAGAAAACTTCGCTTATATAGCTACTCCATCTTGACTCACTCCACCGAATGAATGACTTACCATCCACTCCTATGAATGAATGACTAAAAACTCCACAAGACCCTCTTACTTATACCCAACTAAGCCACAAGTCTACCTAGCAATTATAAATTAAAATAAACCCTTACATTAAATGCCCATGCAAGCCACAAGTTAGCTGCAACACAAATTAAATACCCACAACCCAAATTAAATACCAAGGTTAGCTCACACTAGAGACCGAACAAAGACAACTCGAGAAAAGCTAGAACCAATACCTAACTGAGCACCACACAACCACCTCCAAGTATTAGCAAATCCACCAAGGATAATTGAGCTCCTGTATTGACTAAGCCAACTTAGTCAACACAACAACTAAACTTTGTAGTATCAACCAAGCTCCCCTGTATATGTCGAGTTCCTCCTTCAATGACAGAGTCCCTTCAATGACTGAGATAAATAACTCAGGTAACACTACTATCGAGTTCCCAGTGTAAATTGAACCTTAGTATATGTAGAGTGCCCCAAGCATTGTCGAACACCTTCATTAACTGAGTCACTCAGTTGACAAAACAACCAAAAACCACCCATAATGATTGAGTACCATCTCTTCACTGATCGAGAACAAACCAAAGCTTAATCGAGCACATTCGGTAACCAAAAAAATTACCTCCAAAGTAACTACTGAGCACTCCTCCAAAGTAGTCACCAAGAAAACCCAAGATTCTCTTGCCCTGCCAAGCTAGAGCCATATCTTCTCCCATACAAATTTGGTTTCCCTATAAGCCTATCCACCAGAGAGGTTGAGTGGATCTTGATCCCACTTACTTAGGAGGCTACACATCAGTCAAATTCATATTTTCCTCCCCTACCAAGTATGAACTTTCCCTTCTCCATTATAGGTTTGTACATTTATCCCCTAACCACGCTCCTGGCTAAGTGGATCTTGAGCCTGTAGACTTTGAGTAGACCATAGGTTCTTAAGGCATGACATATATCAAATTAAATTGCAGACCTTTAGTTTCTAATGAGAGAAACACATATGTAACAAGGATATTCCCAACAAATAATTTATGGGTAGGTTTGGGTGTACAAAAAGTAGTCATATAGATCCTTGGAGAGTTTCTCTAGTGTTGATTATTGATGAGACCAACTAGGTCTACAACAAGGATATTCTTAAAAGACTATTTATGGGTAGATTTGGGTTCCTAAGAAATACTCATGCAAGTTTTTGTGTCAATAGTTACAACAATTTATAGTGTCATATCTCAGGCTTAGTTGCATTAGGCACCATACATCAATCATTTGAAGAACATCAAATTGAATGACATATTAAAATATCTATACATATATTACCCTCCTTGTGTCAATTATCAATTGCTTATTTGGGTGTGTGTACCAAGTTGTACAAAAAAGTGGACACCCCCCAAAAAAAGATTTTTTTTTAATAACCCAATCAGGTTATTTAAAAGTGAAATGTTGCCAAGGTTTGGCATCCAATCCTAGCCATTATACTTTAAAAAACCTAATCAGGTTTTCTAAGCTATAAATTATGACTGTTGTCCTAAGGGTATTTTTATACCCTCAAACAACAACAACAACAACATGGATTGTAGAGGAGAACACCAAAACCCGATTGGGTTTAGCATAAAAAATAATTTTTGATTGCATTTCCATCCATGGCGCCCTGTAAATGAGGTAAGTCTTCATTCTATTCATTATTTATATAATTTTTTAAATCAAATTTTGTAATGTGGATTTGTAATTTATAAGTTTTTTAATTTTAAATTTTTTTTTTACTATATAAGCATGAAGGAATCCAAGAAAATGAGGGAGAGAAAAAAGATTGTCTCCTACACAATCAAACCCTCCACCCATCATGACACAACCACAAAATAGTCCACCCGTTGAGACACAACCACAAAACCCTCCACCTATAGTGACACAACCACAAAACCCTCCACTCAATATTCCTACTCAACAACCACGACCTCTTATAAACCATTTGCACATACAATTACATCATTTAACTACTACACAAGAGGACCTCATAAACCACCTCTCATAAAATAGTGCTAACGTTACCCAAATGGTCAATAGTTTGCGGTCATCTAGACTTTCTCACCACTCAACCCTAGCAAATACACTTGAACAAATGGCTCAAAATGCAAACGAGGTGTCTAGGGAGGTTACAAAATTGGGTACATGGAGGGATATGTGTCGTACATTTTATGTTGATGGGTTATCATATCAGAAAGTGAAAGATAAAGACATAAAGACAGGTATTATATGTTCTCTTTTCACCAATCCTATATTTGACAACTGCCTATTACACACAACCAAAAATTTTCCTATTCATTGGTGCACTCATGCTGGGATGAGATCATATTTTTGGGATAGGTGGTATATAATATTTGACCAACCACTATGTAATAATTATGAGGTGCCTCTATATTTTTTGAGAAAGCTATATTGTGAGTTCATCCTTGGCAAGAAGCCAAATTACTTTAACATCTGTCAGTTCCAGGGTAGAGGGAGAGTCTCTACATAGGATAGATTTGGTGCTCATAGGGTGGTACCACAACATGAGAGGAGACTAAATCAACCAAATCAAAACAAAAAACTTTTCCATCTCCTCTTGCATTGTTGAACTGACAAAGATGAGTCTTTGTAGTAACTCTAGCCTTGATTGTCCATACATTCCTATAAGGATGCAAATAGCAATGATTTTTGCAACAACTTTATTTCTTACAACATTTACTTGATCACATGAATCATTGGTAGAGTCCATGCCTACATTGTCATAACATAAACAAAATAATAAAACAATAAGAAACAATAAAGACAATGAGATTTATGAAAAAAAATAAAATTTAATAACAGAAAATTATGTTTGGAAAACATAGAAATAAACTATTTAGATAACACAAAATAACTATTTTTTATAAAAAAAAACCATATTATTCACACATTCTTAACTCAAGCAATGTCAAATTACATAATCATCATTTTACTAAAAGTAACTAGATTAATAAAAATATATAATTAATTTTTTATATCTTATATATGATTACAAAAAAATACCATTTCAATTTTATTAGTAAACAACTGAAGCTGTGTATTATAATTTAATAAAAAAAAAATTACATGGATTCTCTATTCAAACGGGCATTGGTAGGAAAGAACAAAGTAAGAAAACCTCAAGTCTTACCCAGGACTGAAGTCCTATATTATACAAATTATAAGAGGCATATTGCATTTCCATCCATGGCGCCCTATAAATGAGGTAACTCTTCATTCTATTCATTATTTATATATTTTTTAAAATCAAATTTTATAATGTGGATTTGTAATTTATAATTTTTTAATTGTTTTTAATTTTTTTTACTATATAAGCATGAAGGAATCCAAGAAAATGAGGGAGAGAAAAAAGACTACCTCCTACATAATCAAACCCTCCACCCATCATGACACAACCACAAAAAACTCCACCTATTGTGACACAACCAGAAAACCCTCCACCCGTAGTGACACAACCACAAAACCCTCCACTCAATATTCCTACTCAACAACCACCACCTCTTATAAACCATTCACACATACAATTAAATCATTTAACTACTACACAAGAGGACCTCATAAACCACCTCTCATAAAATAGTGCTAACATTACCCAAATGATCAATAGTTTGTGGTCATCTAGACTTTCTCACCACTCAACCCTAGCGAATACACTTGAACAAATGGCCCAAAATGCAAACGAGGTGTCTACGGAGGTTAGGAAATTGGGTACATGGAGGGATAGGTGTCATGCATTTTATGTTGATGGGTTATCATATTAGAAAGTGAAAGATAAAGACATAAAGTAAGGTACTAAATGTTCTCTTTTCACTGATCCTATATCTGACAACTGTCTATTACACACAACCAAAACTTTTCCTATTCATTGGTGCACTCATGGTAGGATGAGATCATATTTTTGGGATAGGTGGTATATAATATTTGACCAAACACTATGTAATAATTATGAGGTGCCTCTATATTTTTTGAGAAAGCTATATTGTGAGTTCATCCTTGGCAAGAAGCCAAATTACTTTAACATCTATCAGTTCCAGGGTAGAGGGAGAGGCTCTACACAGGATAGATCTGGTGCTCATAGGGTGGTACCACAACATGAGAGGAGACTAAATCAACTGAATTAAAACTAAAAAATTTTCCATCTCCTCTTCCATTATTGAACTGGCAAAGATGAGTCTTTGTAGTAACTCTAGCCTTGATTGTCCATACATTCCTATAAGGATGCAAATAGGAATGATTTTTGCAACAACTTTATTTCTTACAACATTTACTTGATCACATGAATCATTGGTAGAGTCCATGCCTACATTATCATAACATAAATAAAATAATAAAACAATAAGAAACAATAAAGACAATGAGATTTATTAAAAAAATTAAAATTTAATAACAGAAAATTATGTTTGGAAAACATAGAAAATAACTATTTAGATAACACAAAATAATTATTTTTTTATAAAAGCAGATCATATTATTCACACATTCTTAACTCAAGCAATGTCAAATTACATCATCATCATTTTACTAAAAGTAACTAGATTAATAAAGATATATAATTAATTTTTTATGTCTTATATATGATTACAAAAAAATACCATTTCAATTTTTGATTTTATTTTTTAAACTTGATCAGTAAAGAATTGAAACCGTGTATTATAATTTAATAAAAATAAAAAATTACAAGAATTCTCTGTTCAAATGAGCATTGGTAGGAAAGAACGAAGTAAGAAAACCTCAAGTCTTACCTAGGAACGAAGTCCTATATTATACAAATTATAAGGGTCATATTGCATTTCCATCCATGGTGCCCTATAAATGAGGTAAGTCTTCATTCTATTCATTATTTATATATATTTTTAAATCAAATTTTGTAATGTGGATTTTTAATTTATAAGTTTTTTAATTGTTTTTAATTTTTTTTGTTATATAAGCATGAAGGAATCCAAGAAAATGAGGGAGAGAAAAAAGACTACCTCCTACACAATCAAACCCTCCACCCATCATGACACAACCACAAAACACTCCACCCATTGTGACACAACCACAAAACCCTCCACCTGTAGTGACACAACCAATACAAAACCCTCCACTCAATATTCCTACTCAACAACCACTGCCTCTTATAAACCATTTGCACATACAATTACATCATTTAACTACTACACAAGAGGACCTCATAAACCACCTCTAATAAAATAGTGCTAAAATTACCCAAATGGTCAATAGTTTGCAGTCATCTACACTTTCTCACCACTCAACCCTAGCGAATACACTTGAACAAATGGCCCAAAATGAAAACAAGGTGGTGTCTAGGGAGGTTATGAAATTGGGTACATGGAGGGATAGGTGTTGTGAATTTTATGTTGATGGGTTATCATATCAAAAAGTGAAAGATAAAGACATAAAGAAAGGTACTATATATTCTCTTTTCATCGATCTTATATCTGACAACTGCCTATTACACACAACCAAAACTTTTCCTATTCATTAGTGCACTCATTCTAGGATGAGATCATATTTTTGGGATAGGTGGTATATAATATTTGACCAACCACTATGTAATAATTATGAGGTGCCTCTATATTTTTTGAGAAAGCTATATTGTAGTTCATCCTTAGCAAGAAGCCAAATTACTTTAACATCTGTCAGTTCCAGGGTAGAGGGAGAGGCTCTACATAGGATAGATCTGGTGCTCATAGGGTGGTACCACAACATGAGAGGAGACTAAATCAACCAAATCAAAACTAAAAACTTTTCCATCTCCTCTTGCACTGTTGAACTGACAAAGATGAGTCTTTGTAGTAACTCTAGCCTTGATTGTTCATACATTCCTATAAGGATACAAATAGGAATGATTTCCATACTTCCTAATGTTTAAAATTACTCTATACTTCTAAGTATTAAGTGATCTGACATGTCTTTTAAAGATAGTGTTCTCCATTATAATTTACAAGTTCTTTTCTTTTGTCAGACTAAGGGTTTGCTTCCTTAATAAAGATGCTTCTACTAATTCTGAGATGATGCATATCAGCTCATGATGACAGTACTTGATCAAGATAAAATGGGAAATGATAAAACATAATTTCCTTTTTTCCTAAGATTTGTTTGGAATCATTTGCCAATATTGTTTAACATCTACTGTTGCAGAAATTGTCACTTCTACTTCTCGACCCTTTTTTTACTAACTCTGTAATTAGTTTAGCTACTTCTCGTTTGATGTTTATATTTGATGGTATAATATTCTACCTTGTGTCTTATTAAAAAAGATTTCTTAAAACCCGCTGACTATTCGATGCTTTGTTTAACCATTTGGATTTGTCTTTAGCATAAAGTCAAAGCTAATTTTGCTAATAAGAATGAGATTTACATTATTTAGTTTGATTAAGACGTCTATTTAATTTTTGGTTAAATTACTTCTAATTATAGATTAAGATATTTTCATCGTCAACACCCTTATTTGCTAGCTGATCTACCTCTTTATTACCTTTCCAGAATATATGTAGAATATGAAAATCTTCAAAGAGATCCAAGAGATTAAACACTTCTTCTAGTTTCGAATTTAAAACCCAATTTGGTGTCCCCCTTTTTCTAATGACATATAAGACAATCTATGAATCTCCTTCAATAATGAGTTTTTAGATACTAAGATTTAAGCACATTTGTAGACCTTCTTGAAGGGCTTCTAGTTCAGTGATATTATTAGTGGTTGATCCTATAAATTTAGCCCTTTTCGCTATCCAATTACTAGAATCATTATTAATGATGCATTCTATTCTCGCGGTACCAGGATTGCCTCTTGAGGCTTCATCAAAATTTAGTTTGGTCCAACCACTGGATGGTGGAATCCATCTACATTTTCCCCTTGCCTCTTTATTCTTTTTTGAATACATAAGTGGGGGATTAATTAGGTTTTTCCAACTCTTTTTCATTAGACCATCCCATTCTGAGAATGATCCTTCCTCTTTCTGGGTTTTCCTAAAGTGAGAGTTTAAGATTTCACTAATACAAGGCTCAATTTTATTAATAATCTCACTTGCAGACATAGCCTGATCATGAAATATTCTTCTGTTCCTTCCTTTCCAAACTTACGAAACAAGGATATATGGGAAAATATTCCATAGTTTTCTATATATACAATTACTACTATCAGTTGGCCAACCCTTAAGGAGATCATCCAACAATTTTGGCAAAGGAGTTGTCCAACCCAACATTTGTTTGAGCCACAATTTCAAATTATTATTAAAAGATATGAAATATAATTCATATAAAAATAATTTAAATAAAAATCAAATTCAAATATAAGCCCTTTATATTTAAGAAGTAATGTAGAGGATAAATATATTATATTAAATCAATAAATTACATGTAACTTTTGAGGAAAATTATTAAAATCTCTAGCTTCTTCAATTGAAAAAAAAACTTAAAAAAATTATCTTTCTAAAATTAAATAAAAATCAAATTCAAATATAAGTCCTTCATATTTAGGAAGTAATGTAAAGTATAAATATATTACATTAAATCAATAAATTAAATGTAACTTTTGAGAAAAACTATTAAAATCTCCAACTTCTTCAAGAATAAATTAAAAAAAGAAAATTGTCTTTCAAAAACATAGAAAATTAATTAGTCATTCACATTATTTTCATTTAAATAAATAAATTAAAAATTAAAAATATTAATTAAAAGTTTTGAAGAAACTTATAAAAGTTTAATAAAAACTATTTAAAAAACTTATAAATTTATAAAAATTATAACAAAACTACTTAAGTTTTTAAAATTCATATGAACTCTACTAGAAACATGTATTAGATCAACCACTAAAAATCATGTTAATTTTTCAAAGTAACTGATTATGACTCAAAATAAGATATTGGCAAATGAGAAATTAAAAATCATCTCGAGAATCTTTCTAAAATATCTAAAAATATTTTAGAAAGATTCTTCTATATTGAATAATAACTAAGTTAATATATGATTTTCTTCACCATAAGAATCCATTTATGGTGTAAACATAATATAATTTGATATTCAACTTGCATTTCTTATTATTTCAATTTATTTATTTATCTATATCTTTTAAGAATCTAATATTTTTATGAGAGAGAAGAGAATGATTGACTCAGTAAAATAATCAAATAACTAAAGAAATATATATATATATATATATATATATATATATATATATATATATATATATATATAATACAAATCAACCAAAGTACCACCATGAAAATCAACAAGGAGGCCAAGCCTCACAATGGAAGAACAATATCAACTGTACAACAAAAAAAAAAAGAGGAGAAGAAGGACTATCTAACTAAGAACATCATAGTAGTTGACTACCTAGTCAGTCCAACCTAAGGGAACCTTCATCCAATTGATACTTTTACATTCTTGAATCTGCATCAACCTAAATAAATCTTCTTTACTAGCATTCACTTTCTTACTAATTTCTCTGTTCAGCCTAATGCAAGCTTGCTCAAAAGCTTGTAGATCATCAAGGGTTCTACACCATTGGTATCCATGCTTCAACTCATAGTAGAAAAAAGTAGCATGCCCATCTTGAAGGAACCTTCTCGTCTTGTCTCGCTCGATCAACATAGTAGCCTGCACCTGCAAAAAAAATTTAAAATAAGTAAGTTTTTGAAAAAACTCAATAAGATCCCTCGACTTACCTTTGTACCTATCCTCATTCCTACACTTCCAGATCTGCCAAAGAATATTAGATGACAATATATTCCAAAATAAATTGGTATCTTTAGGAAGACCATTAATATGACTAGTGATAATATCAAGAATATTAACATCAATAGGATAAACAATGGCAAACATTCTCCATATTTCTTTGGCAAAAGTACAATCTAAAAGAATATGTCTACTATTTCTAGGAACTTTGCATAAATTACAAATATTAGAGGGTGAACCCACAATAATGGGTTCCACTTTAGTGGGACGAACAAAATTGAAAAAGGTTGGGAAAAGTCAAAATTCTATGCATGATATGTTCGCATGAACATCATTAACATGTTCGGGTGAACATATTAATTGCATATGTTCACACGAACACCATTAACATGTTTGGGTGAACATATTAATTGCATATGTTCGCACGAACATATTGACATATAATATGCTATGTTTGGGTGAACATATGTAATTAACATGTTCGCCCGAACATACCCTACGCCAATTTCTAGTGGTTAAAAATGACTTTTTAACCCATTTTTGCTTATTTTCATAGTGTCACTATTCATTTTATGATTTTAATATACATAAAATCATATTTATGTATATTAAATAAAATACTAAGTTGCCTATAACAAATATTGATGGTTTACTAATAAATTTACTTGTCATATTGATGGTTCTATAAAATTTTAGCCTATCAATTCATACAGTCTTACAATTTTTTAACCCATCATATATGGTTCAAAAGTGCAAAAATGGTCAATACAGTCATCAAATTCTAGGCCTGGAAGGAAGGTTATGCAGGAAAGGAGCTGCAGAGAAATATTGCTAGGTTCAAGGGGGTAGCTATTGTGGCAGTTATGCCAGAGGGATCTTCTTTTGAAAATCTCAACAGATTTGTTGAAGATATGCAAAAGATAACCAAATCAAAAGTCTAAGGAGCTTTGAGGAATGTTTTATATTTTAATTATAGTCTCATTTGGTTTATGTGAAAAGAGTTATGAGTTGTCCATTATGAGAATTCTAGTTTGGAAGATCGGATAAAGTTTGGCAACTTCTATAGATTGAGTTCATAGGAATATAATCAAAAGTTATTAAAATAATTAAGTATTTGAAGCAAAAGATATTTTGATTGTGTAAACATTGTCTATTAGTCCACTTGATTTTTTTAAAATTATAATAATTTAGTTGTAATAATTTTTATTTTTTAATGTTCTAAATATCACATGTTTCTAAACACACACAAGATTAAGAATTGAAACTTTTATTAATTATATAAAGGTATAATAAACAATATTTCAAAAAAAAAAAGATTTTCATAACTATAAAATCACATATAGTCATAATGACCTCGTATTAAGAATATTACACAAACTAAAAACCACTAAACCTAGAAGCTAGAAACTAATAGCAATTTCGTATCTTAATTTAGAAATGTACATCCCTTTTACAATCAATATAGGCTTTTGAGCTATTAAGAGATAAACTAATAACAAATCCACAAGTTGGTCTACTAATGTATATGCCCCTTTACTATGAAAACATGCTTTTAAGATATTAACAATAAAACAAGAGCTCTAAAGGAGCTTTAGTCCCTACCTTTTATAGAAGATGGAGGGTCAAAATAATATTGCAAATTTGTTAAGCTAGTTAACATCAATTTTTTAAATGTATAAATATCTTCATCTCTGATAAAACATAATGGAAAATTGTTCTTGCTAGTACACTACCAATGTAAGAATTGAGTTATTGGACAAAAAGTCAATTTCTATTACATCTGAATTCCACCAATGGTAATTATTTTATTTTATAAAGAAAGCATATTAATCCAACTCATAATTTCTAATTTAATTTTTGAACATTTTAAAATTGGACATCAATCACCATTAGTTGGTTCCTATTGCATTGCCTCTTGATTCAAAGTAATTTTTGTAGCAAATGAGGCACAATAAGCCTTGTCTCCCTTTTAGCTAATGGTTTCAACAGGTAGTTGTTGGATACTACAAGATAGAAATTTCTGTATGGAAGAAACATGTATCTATGCTAATAGTCTAATACCAAGGATGGCTACAACATAACACATTCTATCAAAACAATTTGAAATATAACAAGTACCCATTATAGTGAACTATCTTTTTCACAGTTTCATGGTTAGATTGAAATAGAGTGAAATGATGCAACATGCAAGGAATGTATAACGTGATTCAAAAACATGAACTAGTATGAACATAGATACATTTCCTACTAAATTTAAACATAAATCTAAAATAATACATAGAAAGAACAAATGACACAATGAAGAAGCAACAAGAGAAATTTCTCCTCCTTGGTTGCCAATGAAAAGCCTATGTCTCCCTCTCAGCTTTGAGGTGAAGATAATGATCTACCATATAGCTAGAATTTCATGGGTTGTAGAACCAATATATGTACTATCAACAACTAGGATAATTAATCTTCCCCCAAAAGACTAGTTTTTAAGCAGGCTAATTTAGAGTTGAACAATAGTCTAACTTAGAACTCGTGCAACTACATATAATAATATCATAATCTAAAAAAAATTAATACAATTTTTCATTGAGAACCACTGTGAAAGTGAGCTCTACTAGGTTTTGTATGGCTTCCATCTAAATCCTCACTGGTTTCTGTAGTCTATCATACCATAGTTATTGTGTGAATAAGTTTTCATTTATAATGAGCTCAACCTTCTACAACCCAATAGTTGATGCTGGTGCTGGAGTTGCTATTGCTACTGGAGAGAATTGCTCCACCAACCAAGTGCCCGCAAAAGTTCATAGCCAAGGTGTTTCACAAGGTAATTCCTCTCCTGATATTATTTTGAATGTCAAGGAGTTTGATAATGCATGCACATGGCTAGAACAACAAACCCTTATTGGGTACTTTGTGGGTTGTACTCCTTCTGGAAGCGTGTTGCAAGAATGGGTTTCCAAGGTTTGGACACCTTAGGGTGTTCACCTTAAAGGCATCCAAAGCTTTACCAAAGGCTTTTTTCTTTTTCACTTTGGTAATGCAGGCCAAGCTAAACATGTTTTTGTGTGAGGTCCCTAGACTGCTAGGTCCTCCCTCTTGGTTTTTCAACAATGGTCATGATATTTTGTTTTTTTTTTAATGATCAGAAGTTTAAGGTTCCCATTTGGGTAGGATTCCTTAGGCTTCCCATTCCTTGCTGGTCTTTTAAAACCACTATTGCACAAACTGTTGGCAAGGTTGTGTGCCTTGAATTGGAAATTTTTTTCAATGCCTGACCCTAGTGTAGGGTTTATATTGAGGTTGACCTTTCTATGGACCTCAAAGATACAATGAAAATCTAGATAGGTGGTACCACCTTCACTGAGAAGGCGCTTTACCTAAAACTTTCAAATACCTACTATTAGTGCCAATCAGCTGAGCATAAGATTAAGGATTGTCCCTTGCTAGACTATAATTGCCCCCTATTTTAGAAGCTAAGCCTACTACAATTGCCAAGAAAGACGAATGGACTATGGTGGTGAAAAAAGGGAAGGGTTTGGCTACGGCTAAGGTGAGCTCTTTGCCTATGGATAATGGTAGATCTAGCTCAAACTAGATACTAATAAAATCCTCAATTCCATTGCTCCCCCTACCTCTTGTTTCAAATTGTAGAGGCTAGGGGATAATGCGCATTCATACCCTAGATTTGCTCCCTCTTTGGACTCTTATGCTGCAAGTGATGTGAATGATTGCCTAGGAAATGCTATGTCAGTCTCACAACCTAGATGACCACAATGAGCTTTTTGATAATGGGGAGAAGATTCAGAGGGTCATTGCTCTTGATGACTCCTCGTTTGAGGCTGCCTCATTTTCGCACAACAACTTCTCCTCTCTTGGGGACAAGGATGACATGCAAGTTGGGTTACCATGAATTTCCTTTCATGGAATGTACAGGGGTTAAAAGACCTCCCTAGAAAATATTATGTTTGTGATACCAAGCGTTAGCTTGATCTTGATGTCCTTTATCTTCAGGAAGTTAAAGCTGTTGGGTTTCTTCTCATCTCATCTTGTCATGTTATTTGGCTAGATAGTGCCATGTTTTTTTATCAGCATGAAGCTGGTTGAGGTAGTGTTGTTACTCTTCTCTCCCCTCATTTAATTTCCTCTATTATTTTGCATGGTTTTGACCCTTTGCATGGGGTGGTTGTCCTTTCAGAATCATTCTTTTGGTATTGTTAACATTAATGATGTTGTTGATTGCTCACACCTATGGTATTGGTTGGTGGATCATTTGCCACCTGTGACTTGGGTTTTTTGTGGGGATTTTAACATGGTTTAGCTAGTCTCTAATAGGAAAGGTCTTCTACCTTTTAGATGGTTAACTGGTGAATGAGAGGCTTAGTTTTACATGCGAAACAAGTTAGGCCTTTTTGATCCTAATGCTAACTGTCACCTCCTAGATGGGATTTGGCATACTTGGTCCAATTTTTGAGATGGGTCCAATAGAGTCTTAAAGAGACTTGAAAAGGCTATGATTTCTACGTAGTCCTTTTTTCTTTCTCTCAAAAGCGTTCCCTACATGTCAGTTCCTTACCAGATGTGATGCTTTTAGATCATTCCCCCATTCTCTTTTCTATCACCTAGTAGACAACTCAACCTCGTCTGTGTAAAACCTAGATTTACCTCAACACTTCATTACTATCCCATCTACCAACTATTTCTCAGATCCTATGCATCTAGAATCTTGAGCCTTGACCATACACCCATTTTGGGTGGATTCAATGGTGGAATGATGCTATCCTCCATACCGTGAGATTTCTTCGCATGTAGATAGACAGTTGGCTATGTACCACAGAAGATCTTATGAAGCCACAACTTAAGATTAGCATATGGCCTTAGAGGCTCTTGCTATGAATTCATTTGATATAGATCTCCAAGTTCATCTTTCCAACCTTCGGCACCATAAATAGGTTGCAGACAACTATGCTGCTAGAGGAGCGTAGACCAAGGCCTGTCTCTATTGGTTGGTGGTCGGTGATGAAGCTTCTAAGGAAATTTTTAATCCTATGAGGGATTGTCACTCTATGATGGGTATTAAACGCATCCTAGAAGATCAACAGGTTCTCACTAACTTTCTAAACATTCTCTAGGGTTTTGTGCATCATTATGAGTAGGTTTTTATGGCTTAGGGGCCTTCTATTATGTGTGATCAAGCATTACAAGCCTACCTTGTTGTTACTCCCAATAGGCTTGCTCCTAAGTAATATGCCTTTTGTGATAGAAAGCTCATGCTTGTAGACCTGAAGGAAGCTATCATTTCCATAGTTGATGACAAAGCCCCTGGATGTGATGAGTTCCCTTGTGAATTTTACAAAATGCTATGGGATGACATTGACCCTAATTTTCTTCATGTTTATCATGAAGCATAAAACTCTAATTTATTGGGAAATATTATTAATAAAGGGAATATTTAATTCATACCTAAAGCTGGTGATCTTAAAGAAATTTGCAAGTGGAGGCCCATCACTTTGTTGAATGTCTCCTACAAGATCATTGCTAAAGCCCTCTCTCTTAAAATTCGGTATGTTCTCCCTTAGATTGTTTGGCCTAAACAAACTAGTTTTATCAAGTCCCTCTATATCCTAGACAACATTTTTTTTTTTGGGAGGGTATGAAATGGGCTAGGCAATCCAAATAGTAGGTCTTATTCCTAGTCTTTCGAAAGTCGATAAAGTTTCTTTTTGGGGATCCCTCTACTTGCATCACCATCAATGGATGACAATATAAAGGTTTTGGGCTCTTAAGGTCTATCTAACAAGGTTTTCCTCTTACACCTTCTCTCTATGTTTTGGTAGCTGAGGGATTTGGCTATCTGCTTGCCAATGCTGTATCATGTGGTCTAGTGCATGACATTTCTCTCTCAGAGTTCACCACTCAGCTAGTCAATGGTCATTTTGTAGATGACTCTTTCCTCACTTTGATTGTGGATGAGGAGAACATTGTCAATGCCTTGCAGTGCTTGGATACCTTTTTCCTTGCTTCAAGGTCTACTATTCAATGGAACAAAACCCTTTGCTACTGACAATCCTTCTTACCAGGCCCTCCATGATTGTAGTAGTATGGATGGAAATGGGTCCAACATGGTGAAAATTTTAAATTCTTGGGGATTCCCTTTGTTTTTCAAGCCTCTCCTGTGGAGTTGTGGAATGATGTGCTTACTCAGATTAAGAGGAAGCTGGAATGAGTTGTGGAATGATGTGCTTACTTAGATTGAGAGGAAGCTAGAATATTGGATCAATAAGCCCCTTTGACTTGTGAGGAAGTTCCAAATTTTTTCCAAAGTCCTTGTTGCTACACATGTGTACTACTCTTCATGTTGGGCTCCCTCTAAAGCCTCGTACCTTAAGCTTGAACATCTAATCTAGGACTTTCTCTGGGCCTCTAATGCTACACATCACGGTTGCCATAGAGTTTCCTGGGATTTTTGTTGTTTTCTCAAAGATTCTGGTGGCCTTGGGCTACTTTCCACTCACAAATAGGGTATTTCCCTCTATGCCATTGGGTCATATGGGCTTTCACTAGAGATGAGGCCTAGAAAATTTTGTTATGACACTGCATTTCTTCTAGCTTTCTAGTTAACCAATCAACCTAAAAGGGGATTGGATTTTAAACCCTTCTTGTGACTCCTGAACTTGTTTAGATTCAAGGAACTTTTGTTGCTAAGTGAATTTGGAAATCTTGAGAAGCCATCAAGCCATGGCTTCACTAGGCCAGTAATGGGTTCAAAGATGGGCTCTTAATGAACCAAAAAAACCTTTGGTGGTCATCCTTGTTTGCCACTCAAGGTGTGCCTTTAGCCAATATTCAAGGACCCAATACTTTATGTTTATTTCATAGGGGTATTAAAATGCCCAAGGATTTACTCTCCAGAGTTACTATGAGCCTTTTCTCATGGGAGGATCTGTAGGTGCAGTATAAGATTATCTATTTAGATTAGTAGACAGTTGATCTTGTAGTTTTTGTGACCCCTCCCAATTTGTTACACAAGCTTGGAATTCACTCATCCCACCCTTTGTGGAAATATTGGAAGTGGTATCTTGCCACTCCAATGACCAGTTACAAGCCTAGGCTAAGATATCAGTGGTTGGTGTCCCATCTTCTGATGGTTGATACTCTCAACCAAAGTTGGCATTTGCATTCTTCTCATAAGACTTGGAGTCTTAGATTAGAGCCAAAGATTTCTTACTTTTCTTGGTGTCTCCTTTTCTAGGGATTGCCTTTGGGTCCTCAGCTTTGACATCTAGGAGTTCTAGATCCTAGATGCCCTTTTTGTGGCCAGATTGAAAGCTTCCTACATATTTTTTGGTTTTGTATATAAGCCCATAATTACTGGCTCTAGATTTATGATTTTTTTAGGCCTTTTCATTAGAGACTTTCACTTGGCATATGGTGGTTTTGGGTGATGCTCCTAGACTCCCTTTAAATATGCCCAGATTTGGTATGCTTTCAGAATGGAGATTTTGTTTACACTTTGGAAAGATCACAATGTTGTTTTATTCTCTCACAAATTTCTTGATATTCATGTTGCTATGTACTCTAAAGCATGTATATGTAATAATTTCATGTTGTAGATACAAGTAAAAAATAACAAAGTATCACTAGAGGTGGTCCATCTACAAGAGCTACTTGCTCACTGGGGAGATGCCCCATGTATGGTTGCCCACATGCCTCCAAATGTTTTGTCTAGCAACTGCACTCCTCCTTGCTATTGTCGGCAAGGCCAGAGTAGATTTGCTCCCCGCTCATAGACCCCTAGGTTGTAGCCTCATCTGTACTCTCCTAGTGGTGGTTTTTCTAGCCATCACCACTTAGCCTTGTCTCCTTGGAGGCTGGGCTCGAGTTGGTCCCTAGTGGCTTCCCCTACTGCTATTGATGCAGGTTGGCTATCTACTCACCATGAGCCCAAGTGGGCTTTCCCTTAGTTGGATTTAGCCATTTCTCCTCCTAGGGCTGAGGAAGATAAAGAAAATGAAGCTAATAAAGATGTTGTTGATTGTTGGGCTCTTCTTGAGCCAACCACTAACCCCAAGGATTTTTGGGGTTTTGATGATAAAGACTATCCTTTGGATGGCACTGCACTTGCAACCTGAAGGCTTTATGTTTTTTTTCTTATATATATTTTTTTGATGAATAGTTGATCTCCAACCTTGGGCCGTTTGAACTCACGAGGTGACCTTGTATCCCCCGGCCACTTTTTGTAAATATTTATCTTTAAATTATAATTAATGAAAAAGGTCTATTCATAAAAAAAAATTCAATACACTTGTAAACATTCTAGCATAAACATTTCAAACACCATAAGATAAAAGAACTATGACTAACCCTAGGAAATGAGAAAGTACATACTAGACTATGCATATAGACTCCAACAAAGTTTTGCTACAGTTCATTTTGGAATTCTGGAAGTCTGTGAAATTGTAATTGTGAAATGAGTTTTATTGTGATACATTTTTAAAGTTATGTAGATAGCTAAAAACAAATGTAAAATTTAAAGTTGAAGAAATCAGGAGTTCCAATACAAGTCTAGCTATAATGAAAAATGTTGGAAGTCTAAAATGATATACCTTATACCATTTTTTCCTCACCTATATCTATGTATTATATCGAAGTAGCTATTTAAACATGAAGTGGACTACACAAGAATCATTGGAAAAAGATAGTATACCTTCACAATTACAAATGTCAAATCAAAAAAATTAATTTTCATGAGTTGTATGGTAAGATAAATTGCAGGCTTCAAACATTAAGGAATTACAATAATTTTGTACATGGTTTGCAATTTTTTTCAAACAAAACCTCACAAATATCTTGAAGAAGTTGCAAGAAAATAGGAGAAGGATCTTTGAACTTGCATAGAATGTCACAGAGATCAGATTAAGGCCTTTCCCTATCTCCATAGAACTTATTCATATATTCTATGGAACCACTTTGCTAAAAAAGAAGCTACTCATGAAGGAAATTAAAAAATTAAATATCATCTAACTACAAGAGGTGTGATCAAATAGATAGAAAGCAAAAGCCCTTAAACATCATATTTCCTTAAACATCATATTTTAAGCCCCAAATCTAGAAGGTGATTCACTGCCATAAATAAGCAACAAAAATAAGAAAATAATTTTTTTCATTAGGCAAAAGACTTTGTGATTTCATAGAAATATGGTTTCAAACATCAATGCACAAACTCATGCTACTGAATACTTTAAATGGAGTTAACATTGCATATTTCAAATTTGAAGCAGTTGTATAAGAAAACTTCTAACTGGAACAAAAAAAAATCAAATGTGGGAGAAGATGAGTAAAATTTCTTAGGTTACCCCATTGGAGCACTATGTAATATTTTCGTATATATAATACATGACCTTTTCTTTTTCCTTGGTGATTTAGTGCCTCTCCCATTTGATTTCAGTAAGTGATCTTGATGGATGCAACCTTGTTGATCTCTCCTTGAGAAGGGATCATGTTTGGGACCATGAGTGGTCTACACCCTTGAGCTGATTTGATTTATGTTCCTATATCAGTTGCTTTGTTTATGATTATGGTTGATTTATGAGATTATGTTGTCATTTATGGTTCACTGAGGTTTGTGCTAGTGGTTACTAGGATCGATGTGGTATCATGATGTTGTTCTATGATTACCCTGAGATGTGTACAAAGATTGCACTATGTACTATTACCATGCTACACTAGACTAGGTTCCTGTAGCAGTAGTTAGTCATGTTTATGACTATGTTTTATTTTGTGTCTTAAGTGCCTTTTCATGTTGTTTTTACAACCATTATTAAATGCCTAATTAATTAGAAATGGATTGCCCATGTTGGATTCATTGGTTTTGTGTTGTGGATATTTACTTATGTTTTACATTTGAGATGACCTGAGGGTTAGATGTTATACTTTGATTTCAATATCATAGATGTTAGACTACTATGTTGTTTAGTTGATCATATTGCATGATAATGCCATTTTGAGATGACAGTGTGTTTTATGATGATATCTAGTTATCTGGTATTTGGACATATCTCTGATTATGTTATGTGATGGATTTAATGCTATGGTTATTTACTTCATTCTTGCTTCATTATGCTATATGCAAACATGAGTGATGTAAATGGACTATTTTGGTATAATTGAATAAATGGTTAAATTAGTCATTTAATACATTTATTGCTTCAACTATGTTATTATATGCAATTGCACTTGATCATGTCGTTTAGTGTGCAAAATTTATATCCTTGGCAATGGCACATGGAGTTGGTGATTCAACTATTCATATTTCACCAATGTTGTCCGTGTATGGTCAATGTATGCTTATTTTTAATTGTTTAATTAATCCTTTTAGTGATTACTAAATCTGAGCTCATTTGCATTATGTGATTAGACTAGTGAGTGTGTTTATGCATTTAGAGGTTCACATTATTACAAAAGTTATTAAGGAAATTTTTGTGTTTTTGGGGTTTTAGGCTTTATTTAATTGATTGTTAATTTCTGGCAGCTTTGTCATAGATGAATTCCTATTACTAGGAATAGCTTGTTTTCATTTGGGTCGATTCAGGGTTAACTAGGTTGGCTGGTTATTTTCCCTAATCGATTATTCTCTCAAATAGTGAATAAGTATTGAAAAAAGAATTTAATTCCTCACTTCTTACTTTTGAATTAGAAAGTTTGAGAGTAAAACCCAAAATCCTCTTCATGAGAATTTAATGTTTTGTTCATTGTGGGAGCTACATGCATGGGATTGTTGTGACGGTGGTCTCATCGGATCCAGCTCGAGGAGACCTTGGATTCCCACAATTTCTAGCTACTTCTACAAGGTTTTTATTTTATGGTCTAGATTCTCATTTTGCACCTTTTGGCTATAAGGTAGGGCTCTCCCATTTTATTGTTTCTGCTATGTTTCAGCTTTTATTTTTGGTAGCCATTTGTTAGGAGGCTAAGAACTAGTGTTCCCCTCCATTTTTGTTTGCCAGTTCTGCCCGGTTGGTTAGGTATGAACATTTCCCCTATTTTCAAGATGGAGGTTTGGGGTTTTGCACCATTATGCTAGTCATTTTTGCATATAGTGTCTGAATCCAAATTTCATTAGATTTTCATGACTTTTGTACCCAAAGACCAAATGCATTTTAATTTTAAAGTTTTCTAGTTTTTTGGGTTTTTACTTCGCTTTGTGTGCCACCCTATTTTCTTGGGTTTTCTTGGCATGATATTGGTCGTAGACTTGGATTATCTATAGGATGTTAGTTAGACCATTATTGCACTTTAATGTTGCATTGGGATGCATGTCACATCCATACTCTCAATTTTGTGCTCAGTTGAGTGATTTTATACTTGATGTTATGGTTTCTTGTGGACCTTTCTTTTCATTTCATGGACACTAAGATTCATGTAGAATTCATACTCTTGGATTGAGGCTGGTTGAGTGAGTTCATGATGTTTGGTCTTGTTTCATCATTGGAATTCATGTAGAATCCATACTCCTAGATTGAGGCCAGTTGAGTGAGTTCATGATGTATGGTTTTATTGTACTTGGGATTTGTGTAGAATCTGTCCTCCCAAGTTGTTTTTGGTTGAGTGATATTTTTCTTGTGTTCTCATTCAGTCCTTGTGTTATGATCTTCGTGATGGTGGTGCATCACACACGAGTACCTATGCATACATTTGTTGGGTGACTTGCGAGGCCCAATCTTTCGTGGACTTATTGAAAGTTATGATCATTTGGGGTTGGGTTGGGAATATACATGCCTATGGGCTCTCATTGTTGGATGAACATGGGTAGGGTAGTGTAGCACATGGAGGGGATTCTATCTCTCAACTTGGTGACTATTTCCCATTTGTTGGCAGAGGAAGTTTAATACAAGTGATAACTAAATAAAAATGTGTAAGTGATAATAAAACTTAAGATAATAAAAAGTAGGTTGTGCGCCTTCCATTGAGAAGAGTTACTTCCTAGGTTGTGCACTTTCCACTGGGAAGAGTAGCTTCCAATACTAGCTTGGGCTTGTTGATGCCAAGTGACTCTCCTTGGTGTCAACCCCTACATAGTAGCTCATTGAGTGTCTGATTAGGACCTGTAGTTTATGCATTCTCTATGTTCTTGGTTTCAGTCATCATACTATCTAGTGTGAGTGTTAGCCATGGATGTTTTATTTTTGTGTGTGTTTATGGTTGGATCATTATCTCCATTAGCACGATGGGAGTGGGCTTGTGTGTTTCACATGGTTGGGAGGTGTAGCTACCTAGACCACCACTGGGGATTGGTGTACATAGAGAGTCTATTGTCCTAGTGTGACCATTGCTGGATGTTTTCACTTAGTACTTCAGGTTCTAGAGTATGCTTTCTTGTGATTTATGCTTTCATTGGAATGCTTGGATATCATGTTTAGATGATGCTATTTATTGACACATTTCCTTATTATGATGATTAACATATGATAAATGATGCTATTTGTATTTGTAGGATTATCTTATTCTTTACCTTTAGCATGTTAGATTTCCTTATTCTTATGTTGTAGCACGTTTTAGTAGTGATTTCACTTTTTATGATAGTACTGACAATTTGATCAATAGCTTGGGATGTTATGTGTTGGGGATGGCTAGGAACCATGATGGTCTTATGATGCAATTATTTTTAGGACGAACTGCGTACTTAGTTTGGTTGTACTATTCACTGCGATGTTACTTTAGTTTATTAGGTATATGCACCAAGTTGTAGTGCCAAAAAGGTGACAACTCCTTTTTTTTTCTTCTATTTTGAATAGCATGCTTGTGCTATAGTGTGTACACACTATAGCATGTACACGCTATTAAAAAATTGAATTTTTATAAATGGGCTGCATACCCACAGTCCATCATTTTCATCTCAATTTTTTTGCATTCCTACACTAGTAGTGCATATGCGGGTTGAAGAAACAAAGGTTTTCACCATCCCCCTTGCCAATATGCCTCCTTGCGAACAAAAGCCAAGATCACAAGCGCACCCACACTGACACTGTATGTGATGTAAACTTCATTTTGCATTGTTTGATATGTTTTTCATATTGTTTTGTAGGTTTTTTATATTGTTTTGTAGGGTTTTTACAATTTATTTTTAGATTTGTTTATTTATTTGGATTTCAATTGATTTTTTATCATGAAATGTCTATAATCAACTGGAAAATCCATAATAACCTCAAAACCAAAACCCTCCCCAAGAAGAACAACAAATTCCACAACCCGAATCAATTGCAAGACCTTTTCTAGGCACACAAGAAAATATAATAAATGAAATAGAGAGAGGCAAAACTAAATTAGAAGGACTAATTTCTTAGTTGAAAGAATCTAGACAAACCAATCCAATGAGGGCTCAATTGGCATCATCCCTCGAATCCATTAAGACCCAGATAGCCTCAATTAGAGGTCAGTTAGATATTTGCCAAGTTAAGAGGGATGAACAAAAAATATTTTATGCAAATAAATTGTCATATGAAGATGTTAAAAAATAAAAGAAATACCAAAAGGTAGAATATGTGCATTATTTAGAAAACCCAGTGAGAAAAATACTGTTAGAGAGGGTACTAAATGGTTCCCCATCCATTGGTGAATACACGATGCTATTAGAAATAATTTTTGGGATAGATGGTGGATGGTTTTTGATGCCCCTCCTTGCAACAATCATGAGGTCCCCGTGTATTTTTTGAAGAAATTATATTGTGAGTTTGTCCTTGGGGAGATCCCCAATTATTTTGATATATTAGACTCCCAGGGTAGAGGTGGGGGGTCATCATTTAAGAGGCTAGGAGCACATCATGACCCTAATATAGCTAAGGCACCTATGGTTAAGCCACAATGTGAGGATGTGACTATTCCTTCAGTTGTGAAGGAACATGTAGAGGCCAACACTCTAGGGACAATTAATTCTTTGACATAGACTCTCATCCATTCCACGAGCCCATTAGTTGAGGGGGAGCCTTCTGTGCATCCTGGTCACATGTGCACTTCATGTAGATCCCAATGCACATTTGGCACTCATGTTGGAGATGGTGCAGATGATGAGCTGATCACTAATCAGTTCCTGAATGACACATTTGGCATTGACACATAGGTAAATTACAATTATAATTTACTAATTTGATCAAATTTCATACGTATAGTGAATGATTAATTAATTAACATCTATTAAAATTGTTCAAAATTCAGGGTGAGAGTGTTGTCGAGCCTAGCAGCAATCCTCCAGCCACATTTTTTGTCCCCTCCACGAGTTTCGAGGTATATATCAATTTAATCATGTAAATTAATACATATATTTATTAAGTAATCATATTAAGGATTGATGAAAAAATTTATGGACGTGCTTCAGTTCTCTACTGGACCGTCAACCTTTACTATGGACTCAGAGCATAGACATCATACGAGCTATGTATAGGTACATTTATTTCATGTTAATTTAATTCACTTGATTATATTTGTTTCATATTTCATGTTACATGTAACGTGTATTGTATGACACGAAACTCATGATGTTAGACACTCCTCATCTCCGATAGTCCATCGATCATGGAGTGGCCGCAACTATGGCTAGCTCACAGTCATTGACTAAGGTATAAAATAATTTTCTTGGTTTTAGTTGTTGTTTATAATAGTTAGTATCAAAATTTCTAATGTTATTTATAAGTGTTTATATTTATTGAATTTTTGTAGGGTCTCATCATGCCTAATTGTCCATGAGCCTTTGAGGTGGACTTAAAAAGTGAATATCTGATGGTGGTAAGAAAACAATTAATTTTGTGTGTACATACATTTGATTTCAATGTATAATAAATATTGATTCATATCTACTTTGTTTGTATCAGCTTGAGTTAGAGAAGAGCCTCAACAAGAGCACAAGCGAGCATGTCAGGAGGACCCCATCATCTCCACTATCTCCCTCCATAGAATGATAGAAGACATCAAGCAATTTGTTTCCTTCAAAAAATATAGTTGATCTATACATGTATATGTATA
Organism: Cupressus sempervirens; assembly: GCA_028749045.1. Lineage (NCBI taxonomy): Eukaryota > Viridiplantae > Streptophyta > Pinopsida > Cupressales > Cupressaceae > Cupressus > Cupressus sempervirens. Next base: position 73,176,772 of record CM053790.1, on the reverse strand, counting down.
GGCATTAGTGGACATATTTGATACACATTTGATGTATATGACATTTTATATTTGATGTATGACATTATTGGTTAATATATGATATGTTTGTTCATATATGACATTATTAGTTATCATAATATATTATGTGTTTGTTAATGTACATGACCTTATTGGTTATCATTTTATATTATATGTTTTTTCATGTATGACATTAAATTAGATATGTTCATGTATGACATTAAATTAGATATGTGCATGTATGACATTAAATTAGATATGTATATGTATGACATTAAATTCAATACCTATTCTATTCAAAATTTTGATAGAATATTGATTAACAATAAACTTTATCAATATTTAAGCATAAGTTAATCATTTGCAATATGTCATTGTCATATGATTTATGATCTTGTTCATGTTTAAAGTTTTCCTTCTCTATCATTTGTTTATCAAGTTTAATTCAATACCTAATTAGTTTGAAATTTTGATACAATATTGATTAGCAATCAACTTTGTCAGTTAAGATCGATTAGGAACTCCTGGAAATAAACTTTATCAGGCAATATTTGTGGACCTCCTGGCAATTGGTCACCTAAATTAGAACCTTGAGATTTATTAGGAACTCCATGAAAGAAATTAGTAGCTTGAGAAGTTTTCCATTTTTTAGGTGAATTAAAAACTTGGATTGTAGATGACTGGCCTTCATTGTACAGACCAATTTTATAGATATATAATCAAATAAATAGTGTATTCATCTAAGCATAGAAATATTGTTACATAAGAAGTAGATCAAGTTTTACAATTGCTAATAATCACTAATGTATGCACATACACTTAAAGCTAAAAAGGATGACCTAAAGAAGACAAATTAAGTATAAAGTCAATACAAAATCAAAAAGAGAGTTCTAGCATGATATCTTAAGTATTTTTTGAATTAGAGAAAACTAAGTATTAATATGACGATCTCTATGAATCTATATCACCATCTAGATGTCTCTCTGCATCTCCCTAACTCTCTCTCTTTTATCTCACATTCATCCTCTACTTATATCTCTTTTCATTTATCACTATGTTTTTAATTCCTTTAATCTTCATGTCTACCTACACCTTCTTTTGTTTCCCTCTATCCCTATGCATCTTCTCCATGTTCAACAAGCATTGGAGCTATAGGGATAGTGTTAAGAAACATGCTTATGTTGCAAAGAGAGGTGAGAAGGCGAAAATAAGGGTGTACTGTAAGTTAGAAGCTGAAGATGATTTAATGGTTGATAAGTGGGCATTTTATTATGATGATCTTAATTATCAACACATTTGCATGGAGGTTTTCCAAGGTAGAGCCCATTGCAGTCTTATGCTATATGACAATCCATATGCAAATGCTATTTTGAATAAGTTTGTTTTTGTCCCTTGATTGCAATCTTGGCTCCATGATTTTTTGAGTTGGAAGGTGGTTAGATGGAACTATGAATATCTTTAAGTAATAAATTGTATTGATTTTGATTTAATTTATTATTAAATATTTTAATGGATACAACTTTGCTCTAAATATTTCTTCATTATAGGCTTAGTTATACCATTTTTACAATATGAATCTTCATGGTCACTTGTGGCTCTTCTCTAGTACTTATTTTTATAATCTTTATAAATAATAAATAATTTAGTTATAATAGAGTTTTAGTCTTTTATGAAAATAATTTTTTGATGGAAGAGTTTTCATTTAAATTTTTTTCTTACATTCAGTAAAATTGATATTTGTTGGACGCTTAAAGAGATTTCAACTTCTTCAATAGACCAATGGCCTATTGACAATTATCTTTGATTGAAATTACTCTATCCAACAAAATTAGATCAAAATTTCTCTAAACATTTATGTTAAAAATAAATTAAAAATTTGATCACAAGTGGTCACAAAGTTTGTGTAGAAGAAAAAATAATTGTTACAAAAAGAATATAGATAAGAAGAAAAAACACAAGTAGCTTGTTGAGCTTCAATACATAACCACCATTATTTATCATCAATTAAAAGATGTTAGAGATAGTTGTATATTCAGAATGTGGCCTTACGCTTCACACACACACACACACACTTCAACATGGTCTTTATTTGAGGATTCATCCCAGAATGAAAATTGGATTGTCCATCCAAAAATCATCCAACAAGCTGACCTATTGCCTTCTATCTAAAAAGATTTTGCCTAATTAATGTCTTTAGATTTGAGGTGTAGGCAACCAGACCCTCTAAGAACGAATAATTTGAAAATTAGATGCTAGTCTAAATGAATGTGCAAGTTATTCTATATGAGAGATGCAATTTATTCTATTAAGCAATAAAATAAATTAAACTAGATGTATACATTATTAAGCTAGATGATAATCTAAAATGATGGCAATGTGGAAATTAGAAAATAAGGTAAGTACTCAATTTGACAGCAATTTGATAGCAAAGTCCATTCTCTCCCAAAATGAAGAGATGAGGGTCTCTTAAATAGACTTACCTGAAAACCTCAGACGGTTGAGATCAATTTCAATCAACAGTCAGGATTGAAGATAAAGTTCAGTCATAAACGAAGATTCCCAAATCAAAGGGAGTTAACTAGCTCAGATCTAAGTGTAAGAGTCAATCAACTCATATAGACTTTAGTGTCAGAGTGAGTGATTTGAGTCATTTCTAATTTGATCAGTAGTGAACTAGGAATTTTCCTTTATGAACTAAGGAGAGATTTTGAATAGATATTTAATTTAATAAAATGAGATATGCTCTCATAAATATATTTTCTTATTAATTAAATAATCCCATTTAATTAATCAGAGGGACTTTCTTGTTTAATCAAGTAACTTTATTTAATTAATTTAGGAATTACTCCCTATTTAATTAAATAACTTTGCTAAATTAATTAAAAATAGCCTTCTATTTAATTAAATAATTTCCTTTAATTAATTAGAAACACCTTTCCCTTTTAATCAAATAATTTTATTTAATTAATTAAGATAGGCGTATTCATTAAATTAAATAAATTTAATCCCATAGTACATTAGCCTTAGGAAATAATTTAATTTAATAAAGTATAAATACTTCAATTTAAATTATAATTAAATCAAATAGGTTTAAGGAAACTAATGTGAGTAGGTACCATAGAGATTAAATAAGAAGATACAATGAATGTAGATTTAGGTTTTCTGCATCTGACAATTAAGTCAAGTAGCGAGTCAGAACAAGAATTTGCCTAATGAAATAGGACTTTAGCATTGATCTAAATAGACTAGAATTGGTATCATGGCAATGAGCCAATTTTGGGGTATTACATTTTTCCCCTCTTTGAATGAATGAGTGAGCAACATGTTTAATTCAAAGAAAATAAAAAAGTATGATGTGTAGATCAGGAAATGAGATTGGTTCCAAAATTGATGATGTGGAGACCAATTGATAAGCTTTTAAGAACCATCTCTAGAACGGAGTTTGATCCTAAGGGATCCAAGCAGAGCACCTAGATACCTAAGATTGATAAGAATTTTAAAGGTTTCTTTTAGAACAAAGTTTAACCTTTAAGGATCCAAACAAAACGTCTAGATACCCAAGATTGATAGCATTTAAAAGATTATCCCTAGAACGGAGCTTAACCTTTAAGGATCCAGATAGAACACCTAGATACCTGAAATAGATAAGCATTTAAAATACCATCTCCAAAATGGAGCTTAATCTTTAAAGATCTAGATAGAACACCTAGATACCTGAAATTGATAAGCATTTAAAAGATTATCTCCAGAATGGAGCTTAATCTTTAAGGATCCAGATAGAACACCTAGATACCTGAAATTGATAAGCATTTAAAAGACTATCTCTAGAATAGAGCTTAATCTTTAAGGATCTAGATAGAACACCTAGATACCTGAAATTGATAAGCATTTAAAAGACTATCTCCAGAATGGAGCTTAATCTTTAAGGATCCAGATAGAACACCTAGATACCTGAAATTGATAAGCATTTAGAAGATTATCTCCGAAATGGAGCTTAACCTTCAAGGATCTAGATAGAACATCTAGATACCTGAGTTGATAAGATCCAATTATGAGTCACATAGTCATTCCAAAAATAAGGCTTGATTCTTAGGAGTCGAGGTTTAGACTGTCCCGATACCTGTCCATTGAACTCAAACTAGAAATGTTATAAGATGTGATCAAATGATCAAAAGATGAAACACATGACAACGATGCCAGAAAGAGGAGGACAAGATGCCCCAAGTGATGAGATGCCCCAAGTGATAAGGACATAAGATGGGAACCAAATGCCCCAAGCAATGAGATTTAGATTGAGTTGAAATTTAGTTCAATGATGTAATCATCCTGCCCCCTCGAGAGAGAAATCGGAAGATGACACACCAGAAATATGATGTAGGAAAAATAAAGAGATATTGGAGAAATCAAAGATTCAGTAGAATATGGCATAGATCAAAATGATTAGAAGATGATTTAGAATCAGTTTAGTGTGCTTTTGAGGTTCAAAAGACCAAGTTTGACCATTAGTTGACTAGAATTAAGCAAATTTGATTTGAGTTGAATGTTTTCAAAATGAATTTTGAAAATATGAAGAATTGAGAATTGAAAGGATTTCAAGAATCTCAAGATATCAAATAAATTTAGACTGCACAAGTGTTGGATCACGTCAATCCCCAAAACTTTAAAATGCATTTTTGAGGCATTTGGGTGTGTCAGATTTTGAATTTAGTCTTGAAAATGGATCCAGAATGGTCCAATTAGCCAGGGGGTGATTTTTGCGCAAATCTGAGCACTTTCAAAAATTAGGTCAACCCCTACATAAGGTTCCAAGGTGTCATTTTCAAAATCATTTGTGCTTTTGTCTTCTAGTGATTTTGAGCTCTGAGAGAGACATGGCAATTAATGTGAGATATCATTGAATTGAGCGCTCCAGATGTCACAACCAGCTAGTAGACTATAGACCATCGATGAGTCGTCGATTCCCTACCTTCGTACTTTTGCTTTTAGGCATTTCTAGGTCATTTATTGCATTTATTAGCATGTTTTTAGGAGGTCCAATCGGTCTTCACACAAAACCTATCATTTTTCATGCGAAGATATTCTTTCTTCATGCAAAGAAATAGGGTGCGCTATTTCTTCACATGTAGTGGGGAGAGTCTTTGCACAGGAGGCACTCATCTCTCGCTTGAAGAATCTCATTCTTCGTGCAAATGCAATTCATTTCTCATGAAATGATGAGATTCTTCACGTGAGATCGAATATCTTAGCGCGATACTTTGAGAAATTCACGTGAGATTTCATGAACTTTGTGCAAAATTTCATGATAGTCATGTTTAAAAGTTTCACTTTCATGCTCAAAAATTGCATTTTAATTTGTTTTGGTATATTGGTTTGACTTGATACTGATTGTTTCATTTGTCATTTTTGTCATGCGTGTAGGAGATATTTGGTGATGTCGCGTTTAGATCACACTCCTCACCTTACAGCATGTTACTTAGGAGTCTTGATGCTGCCGACCTAGCACATATTGAGCAGTTGGGTTTATCTTCTTTGTGCCAGATTCTAGCTGTGATGGTGAATGACGACCTTCTAATTGCTTTGGTGGAGTGTTTCCATTTGAAGATGAACACTTTTCATTTGCCGATGGGTGAGATGATGATCACCCCTGAGGATATATGGAGGATACTAAGGATCCCATTTCACGGTGCCCAGGTCATTTATGATATAGTGCCCCAAACAGGGATAGAGGCACTATCCATTGTGTTTGGGAGAGAGCTATCGAGGGGTCGAGCCATTAGCTGGGATGAGCTGATACACACTTATGGACCAACGCACAGGTTGACATCTGTGCTGACTATATTTTTGAGTTGTTTCCTATGTCCTGACAGAGGATAGCATGGTTTGGAGTGTGGGTGGGGAGTCATGCTCTGTAGGATTTTGGAGGTACTCGAGATCTTTGGGTGGGGTCAGTGCATGTTGGCCCACCATTTTCATGAGATGCACGAGGTAGTCTTCCATGAGAGGAAGACGATGGAAACTGGAGTGTATGTCTTATAGATATGGGCATGGGAGCACCTTCCCATATGCAGGCCCATTCATGAGGATGCTTAAGAGCCCATGGAGCCCTATATATGCAAATAACAAGGGCACATTACCCAGGTTCACCTGGCTAAGACTGAGCACTAGAGGACACATCTGATGACTTGGTCTCTATTGTATGGTGACCCTGGTAGGAGACAAAGGATTGGGATGATGCCCCCAAAGAGCTACCATGGATATTTAGTTCTCGACCTTTGGTGGGTAGGACCACATCAGTTATAGGCAGATTTGTGATTTCATGCGTATGGTAGCAGTATGGCCAACCATAGGATATTTCTCTTGAGTACTGCACCTATGCTAGGTTGCAAAAGGATGTTGAGTGGGGATGGCCACCACAGATGGATCCAGGGTGGTCCATGATAGATATTCATAGCTTAGCTGTAGTTCAGTGAGACTACTTGCTAGGGATAGTAGATGCAAGGATGACGCCTACGTATTAGGCATTTTTGATCAGTCATCTATTCCCACACTTTACAGATCCACTAGGGATGGCAAGACAGGCATAGCGACAGGTGCCTAAGCAGCAACAGACACAGCCATAGGCACAAGTTTGGCATTGGGTACAGTAGATACAGATTCCCCACATCAGATGGGATCAGACATAGGTGCTGTGGGTAGTGGGACAGGACATGGTCGGCGATGGTGGTAGAGAATAGAGGAGGAGGCCCCATAGTAGGAGGTGCCACCACAGTAGTAGGCACCACCAAAGTAGCAAGCACCTGAGATGCTTGATGAGGATATGCTGGATCAGCCTGCTGTTAGGACACAGGACACAGGACACAGTATGGCACTACCAAGAGCAGATTCACTAGGCCTCCCAATAGTTGGGAGAGTTACAGATTTTAGTGGTAGTTCAAGATGCGTAGTTGATGGAGAGACAATAGGAGATAGATCAATGGAGAGAGTGTACTGAGAGTGTGAAGCAAAGACTAGAGCTGGTGCAAGATGAGATTCGCTTTCAGTTAGCTCAGGTAGCTTACTATTATGTTGCATATATGAGTGCAGTACTAGATGAGACACTTTAGGTTTAGTGCTTTTCTCAGTATGTGTGAGAGTCTAGAGGCACATGACCTCCTGCCAGACTAGATATGCCACCGCTGTCTCCGCCACCTGCTGCTCTTGCTCCTCCTAGAGGCGAGGGTATGGAATAGAGTTAGATGCTCTATTCTTGACTCTGATTTTAATCTCTGGCTATGTATCGACTGGTGTGCCAGCAACACGTGTATCATTTCTTATCAATTGCGCTAGAGTAGTGCCCATTTTTTTGTATTGATCCATTTTTTTGATATATATATATATATACGAGATTTTGAGCTGAGTATCCTTGTGTACATGTCATTGTCTATTTTGCTTTACTTTGATGTACATGAGATGTAGACATGATGATGATGAGATACATGTTGTACTTTGATATGAATGCATATGTATTCTGATGTGATGTGATGTGATTATGAGCATGTAGAGTAGATATTATGAGTATGTGGATGCAATGCATATGGAAATTGACTGACATCTCATGTAGTTTTGTATGTTTTTTGCTTGAAAATGATAGGTACTTCACTGAGGAACACAAATTGATGGATTGAATGCTTGTGTAGCCATGGAGAAACCTGATACATATAGAGATGCCCCCAATCCGTCATCACAAAGGGTAGGAACATAATCACACTCAAATTGCATGCGTATGCAAGTGAAGTATGTAATGCAAGACTATGTGAAATGCAACCCTAGGTTTGGTTATTGAGCCTCGACAATTTATCATCACTGGACATAGAACAAAGCTTGTATGTTATACAATTCCCACTGACATTGCAATCATGGAAATATGAATATAACATACGTTATTGGTTTGTTAGGATTGAATGTAAGAATTCAAGGGACAAGAAGCCAGAATGACCAAAACATTTGTCCCTTTTAATGTAGCAACTTAACATAAGCATCAAAGCATAAACGCTAGGATAACCTAAATGTTGCTTGCATAAAAGACACACCAAACACACGAGAGATCCATCTTATGCTAAGTATTCAGTATTTATTTTGTCCACAATGACCCTTTGTGTTCGTAACCTGAGATAGAAGTGTGCTAGATATACTCGCAGTGACCTGTACATTCACTTAGTAGGATGAGTATTAGTATTTACTATAGCATGAAGAGCTCACTCCAATAAACAAGGAGAAGAACCAACGTAATTGACATATTCAAATAAAAGGATTTGAGGTACACATGACCATCCAATATGAGATGGAGGCTCTTATAGTGGACACCCCTTTTATAGGTTTATATCAACTTATTGGAACTAAACCACAAACAGAAAGCAAAGAAAAGATCATGCCCCCTAGTCATTGCTTCGCTAGTCAAAGACGACATCATCGAGTTGCTCGAGGAGATATGATAAAGAAAAATAAAGCAAACAAAAAAAATGGTCAGCATATCCAAACAAATATATCATTTCTGAGTTCAATGTTTTTAGGATTGATGAAAGGTGTCAGTGTCCAAAACATGTTGGAAAGAAATCTCTTCAGTAGGGTGACAACAATAGGCAGACATAGTCAGAATGACTGGTGATTAAGGTCAAAGAGGAATCTTCACAATGAAGAACCTAAGAAGGACTGAGCGACAATAGATAGACATAGCCAGGATGACTAGTGACTGACGCAAGAGAGATCTTCCATAAAAGAATCTAGAGATGTGACCCAAGCAATAGTAGGCATACATAGCTGAAACAACTGGTGACTGTTGCAAAAGAGATTCTATAAGGAGACTCTCAAAAAGTATGACACTAGTGATAGTAGGCAGATGCAGTAAGGACCATTGGTGACTATCACAAAGGAGATTCTATGAGGAGAATCTTGAAAAGAGTGACACTAGTGATAGTAGGCAGACGTAGTGAGGACCAATAGTGACTGTTGCAAAGGAGATTCTATGAGAAGAATCTCAAAAAGAGTGACACTAGCGACAGTAGGCAGAGATAGTGAGAACCACCGGTGACTATCGCAAAGGAGATTCTATGAGGAGAATCTTGAAAAGAGTGACACTAATGATAGTAGGTAGACATAGTGAGGACCATTGGTGACTATCTCAAAGGAGATTCTATGAGGAGAATCTCAAAAAGAGTGACACTAGCGATAGTAGGCAGATGCAGTGAGGTCCATTGGTGACTGTCACAAAGGAGACTCTATGAGGGGAATCTTGAAAAGAGTGACACTAGCGACAGTAGGCAGATGCAGTGAGGACCACTGGTGACTGTCGCAAAGGATATTCTATGAGGAGAATCTCAAAAAGAGTGATACTAAAGGGGAATGGCCTCGAGCTGTGACAAGACTCAATCGATGGATGCATGAGCAGAAAGAAGGAAAGAAGAAGCATGAAAGTGACTGTAATAAATAACCAGAAGATGCACTGTAAGATGGAGCATTGGGAACAAGAGGCACCTGTTTACCAAGTTTTCACCTTCTTGGTAGAAATTTCCTCTTTTTGCTACCATGATGCCTGTTTCCAAGTTTTTACCAATGACACTTTTTTTTTATTTTTTCAATTTTTTGTATTTTTCTTTTTTTTGAATTTTTTTGTAAGATTTTTCACTTTTTTTGGTATTACCAAGGTGCTAACAATTTTTTCAGGACTTTTTCTAATTTTTAGGATTTTTTTCAGGACATATAAATATGTACAAAGAGCTTGCTGATATCAAATCAACTGTAAAACCGCTTCAAGTGGAGAGTGTTGACAGGTTCTTTTAGCACTTCTCCTTCGGTTGTGGAAAGCTAATAGGCACCAGATCCATATACTATAGTAATGATGTAAGGACTGAGCCAGTTTGGTTCAAACTTTCCCTTTTGTACTCACTCATGTTGATTCTTGGGGTTCTCTCTCTGGATGAGGTCACCCATCTGGAAGTCACATGGCTTGACTCTTCGATTATAGCTTCTGGCCATTCTTTTTTGATATGCTCACAGATGATCACATGCCACTTGTCAATGTTCATCTAATCACACAAGCTCTTGAAGCTGAGCTATCCTATAATCATCATCAGTGATAAGGCCCTTCATAGATATTCTCAAGGTAGGAATCTTGAACTCTATTGGAAGCACAACATCTGACCCATACATCAATGCAAAGGGAGTCATACCTATTGGAGTTCTGATGCTTGTCTAATATGCCCACAAGGCTGGATTGATCTAGAGATGCCAGTCTCTCCTTGATTTGCTGACTGTGTGATGAAGAATTTTGAGGATTGCCTTATTGGATGCCTCAGCTTGGCCATTACCCTAGGGGTAAGAAATGGAAGACCAATGTTGTGTGATTTTGAATTTCTTGCATAGTTCCTTAAGTTCTTTATTCTTGAATTGTCCTCCATTGTCAAAAATTATTGAGGATGGCACACCATATCTGTAGATGATGTAGTTTGTGATGAATAATGCTACAATTTTTCCATGAGCAACTATGAGAGGTACCACCTCTACCACTTCGTAAAATAATTTGTAGATGTGATAATGAACTTATGTACATTAGAGGAGGTTGGGTGGATCTGCCCCACCAAGTCAAAGGCCCATTTTTGAAATGGCCATTTTGCAGTAGAAGGAATCAGCTCTCTAGATGGAGCATGAACCAAATTTCCATATAATTGACACTGCTTGCAGGATCTAGCATACTTGATAGCTTGTTGTTCTATTTTGGGCCAGTAGTAACTAGCACGAAGGAGTTTGCGAGCTAGTGTTAGGCCATTGGAATGATATCCATAAATGCCCTCATAAATGTCAGTTAGTGCATGTTTGGACTCTTCAGGTTCTAAACACCTAAGGAGTGTTCCATCGAGACCTCTCCTATAGAGATTGTCAACAATAATGACATGATGTGAAGCATTACAGATTAGGTAATGTATCTCATTTCAAGTCAAACCTTCTGGAATGGTTTGATTATGAAGGTAGGAATAGATGTGATGGTAGCAAGATGATTCTTGTCCTATAATGGAATAGATCATCTTAGAATCATGGGTGTCATAGGCTGGGTAGTGTAACACTTCCACCAAGAACTCATGTCAGAGATCATTTTTCAGGCATTTTTAGTAGGGAGGCCAGAGTAGCCATAGAATTAGCCACTTTATTATCTACTCACGAAACTTGCTAGAAGGTGATGTGTGCAAAATACTTCTTTAAGTCATCAACCATGCACTTGTAAGGAATTAGTTTCTCATCCTTTATTTGGTACACATCATTAACTTGGTTGATGACAAGCTGAGAGTCACCAAAGATATCTAACTGATCCACTCTCCATTCAGCTACAATTTTCATGCCATTGATGAAAGCCTCGTATTCAGCAATGTTATTTGTACAAGGAAAAATAATCTTGTATGCTTTAGGAAATAAGTATCTCTGTGGTGTAATGAAGAGTAATCTAGTGCCTGATCCTTGTTGTGTGAAGGATCCATCAAAGAACATAACCCATGTATGGTGTGTGAGTGTCAGAATCAAATCATCTAGAAAATCAATGTTCATTGGCAAAAGACTTTGTATGGGTGCATCAACCAGCTGATCTGCAATTGCTTGTCCCTTAATAGCGTTGCGTTCAACATATTGGATGTCAAACTCACTGAGTATCATAACCTATTTAGCCAATCTTCTTGTGAGATCTGCCTTACTAAGCAAGTACTTTAGTGGGTCTATTTTAGCCACAAGCCTCGTAGTGTGAGCAAGCATGTAGTGTCTCAACTTCTGGGAAAAAAAGACAACTGCCAAGCAAGCTTTCTCAATAATGCTATAGTTCTTCTCATAAGAGACCAGTGTTTGGCTCAAGTAGTAAATAGCTCTTTCTTTGTTGTCCTTATCTTCTTGAGCCAACAAGATGCCTAGAGATGTTTTAGTGGCTGAAATGTATAAAAGCAAAGGCTTCCCATGAATAGGAGGCATCAGGATTGGTAGATTGACAAGATATTGTTTGATCTATGTTAAGCTTTGCTCACAATCCTAGCTCTAATTGAATTTCACACCCTTATGTAAGGTCGTTGTGAAGGGTTGTGATCCATCCAAAAATTGTGAAATAAACCTACAGATAGATTGAAGCCTTCCCTGTAGTCCTCTCATTTGACTGATGTTCTGAGGTGGTGGCATGTCCATTATTGCTTGTACTTTCTCCAAATCTACTTCAATTACTTTTACAAAAACAATGTATCCCAACAACTTTCCTGATGTGACACCAAATGCACATTTCTTAGGATTGAGCCGAAGATTGAACTTTTCCATATGATCTAGGATGGGACCTAAATTTTGTAGATGAGTATTGCATTTAGCACTTTTGACCAAGGTATCGTCAATGTAGTCATCCATGGTTCTATGCATCATGTCATGGAAAATTGTAGTAACAACCCACTGATATGTAGCACCGACATTCTTCAAACCAAATGGAATCACATTCCAACAAAAGGTTCCCCATGCACATGTGAAAGCCATTTTCTCCTAGCCTTCTAGGGCAATTTTAATTTGATTGTATCCAGAAAAACCATCCATAAGTGAGTACATCTCATAGCTAGCTGTCATGTCCATGATCATATCAATATTAGGGAGCGGAAAGTCATCTTTAGGACATGCCAAGTTAAGATCATGAAAGTTGGTACAAACCCTGATAGATTTATCATGCTTAGAAACTGGAATAATATTGGATATCCATTCAGCATAATCAATCACATGGATGAAACTAGCCTTTAGAAGTTTCTCCAATTCTACTTTGACGAGCAATGCAATGTGAGGATGCATTTTTTGAAGCTTCTATTTAACTAGCTTGATGCCTGGTGCTATGGACAAGTGATGCATGATAAGATCAAGATCCAATCCTAGCATGTTCGAGTATGTCCAAGAAAAATTTAATTTCTTTTCTTTGAAAAAGGCAATGAACTATTCCTTCTCTTCAAGTAATAGTGACTGTGCTAGATGTATCATATGAGGATGTTCTTCTATGCCCAGGTTAATTGGCTATGTCAGCTCTACCAAAACTGATGATCTTTCCTAAAAGTGAGTGTGAAGCACATCAAATATCTCATCTGTGGGTGCCTCAAAGAGGTTTTCACCCTTGGATACATCTTGTATTTTTACTTTTTTGGGTTCTAACACTGCCACAATGTGGTTTTCACCATCGGACCTTTTTGCATTTTTTATTTTTAATTTTATGACTGAGATATTTGATGTTAGCCTCAATCATGTTGAAACTCTACTCATTGGTGGAATATGTTATAGGTTTGATAGCGTTTAGGTAATAGGCAAGAGCATAATCATTCTGGAATGTGGAGACTTTGCTAGATGCGTTGGGGTTTCATTCTATAAGCTTGGGATCTATGAGTGAGAGAGTAGTGGCTGGTTCAATTACATTCACAGTATAGTCATTAAGAGCTTGGACCAGTAATTTGAGACCTATGTCAACCTTGTCCACGGGTGTGTTCAATTGCCTTGAAGTATGAATGTTAGTAATTGAAGACTCTAGGACACTAGTTGGATCAGACCTGTGTGACTTAACCTTAGATGTTTCACCCACTTCAATTTGGTTTTGATAGACATGCACTTGGTCAATGTCTTTATTAGTAGTCACTTCTGAAAGAGAGTCAAACTCATATTCCCTAGAATCAGTGCTACATGGTGAGAGACTATAGAATTCTCCAACAGTGATAGGGACATACTTGCCTTCATTGTATGGGTTCTTACACAAATACTCAATATGGCATGACTGACTAGATTCTCCCTTTTCTGAATAATATTTGAGTTCCTCAGTATTGTCCTTAGAAGAGTCACTAGTATCATCCACAGTGCTAACATGTGGCACAAAATCATCTGGCTTGACAAAAAAATTAGCGAGATCATAAGGAATAGGATGGGGATAGGAATCCTCATCATTAGATTCTTCCTTGAGTATCTGACTCAGCTTGTGACTCATTTTCAGATGAATTCTCAGGTGTTGGTATGAAATTATTTGGTCCCAAATGAAAAGGAACCCTCTTAAATCCTAGGCCAGTTGTATCACTATTGCTTTGATAGGATCAATTAGGCCATTGTTATTGCACCCAATAGGTCTAGTTCCCTTGTAACCAAAACACTTCATAAGCCTAAGACTAGGCCCATATTTCATAGGAGTGATTTCATGAGCTTGATCTGTTAGGTCCACTAGAGCCTCTTATTTGTAAAGCCATGCAATAATGGCTCTATTTTCACTTTCATCTTGTAAGGAAATTGTAGCCTTGATAAAAGTGTCATTATACTTGATCTGAGGTGTAAGCATGAATGACTTCTTTGCCTCTGAGGGTCTCCCATAATGTCAAGGAGACTCTGAGAGAGATGTCAATGACAACACTAGTTCAATGTGATATTCTCCCATGCAAATTTCTTTCAGTTTGAATGACTACTCAATTTGTTTCAATTTATTGTTGTGATAATCAATGGACTCATGGTTGGTAAAGATGAAAGTTTCAGTAGCTTTGAGCATGTTGCAGGTGTAGCTAGTAGTGGTAGGAATAGTAACTTCAGAGCCATGAAATGGGAACTTGATGCATTGGTGGTATGTGGATGGTAAAACATGCATCTCATGTATCCATGGTTGTCCTAACAAAATGTTGTAAGCCAAAGGAATGTCAAGCACCTGACAGGTGACATCCCTTTCTATAGGATCAACGTGAATGGGTAAAACCACAAGACCTAGAGACTTTTATTCCACTTCGTCATACACTTTGATAGTGATCTTTCGTCGAGGATCAATAGAGTCCTCAGAATAATTCAATTGTCTAAGAAGAGTGACAAAGACAATATTTAGGCCAATTCCATTATCAATGAGTACTTGATGAAAATGTGTCTGATGGATCATAACCTCGATGTGTAGAGGTTGATTGTGTGGGTGAATTAGCGAGTTGTCATATTCCTTAGAGAAAGTCATAAGATAAGCTGAGTTTAGGTGACCTGCCATGGATTGGAATTGCTCAAGATCAAGATCTTGAGGAACATTTGCCTCAGTGAGGGCTTTGTCCAGAATCTTCCTATGAGTAGGGAAGATTTTAAGTAGCTCAAAGATTGAAATACGAGCATTAGTTCATTTCAATTGATCGAGACTATAATTGGTTGCAGTCAAGTTTGTCATAGGTTTTGCACCTTTGCCAGATGGTCCAACAAAGGCTTTTTCTTTGTGTTGTTCAAGATATGAAGTAGGAGGCGCAGGGCCTTTAAGCACCAACTTGGAATGAGAGCGAGTGACAACATTAGCACAATTTTGTGAAGGCATATTATCCATGTCATTGGAAGTAGGGCTCCTCAAGACAAATGGTGTCTTGGGTTTGTCATTATCTTATTTTCCTTTAATTGTAATAATGTCACAATATTTAGAATCTACAGGTTCAACCATGTGAATGGCATTATCATCATTGGAATATGTATAGTTGAATTTGATGTAGGGTTGTGGTTGTGAAGTCTCTCCTTTTTCATAAGATGGGAAAGGTTCTTTGAATGCCTTGTGATATGATTTTTTGTTATGTCCATCTACCACAAGATCACCAGCATCAATCATGTCTTCGACTTTATGGTGCAAATTTATATAGCTGCTAGTTTTGTGTCCCTTGTTTTGGTGATACTCATAGAATGAGGTCTCATTCCACCATGGTGGATGTGGCTGTGGATCATAGGGATGAGGGTTATCCATTGGTGAAATAAGCTTATGTTGTAGTAATGTTTTGTAAACCGCATCCAAAGGTTCTCCCAAGGGTGTATACTCTCACTTGGGGTGTGTTGTCCATGAGTATCTTGGTTTGTTCCTAGATGTTTTGTTGTTAGGGGGAGGTTTCAAAACATTTTTGGCCACTTTGAGGCCATCTATGAGATTGAATGCTGGTTTAGCAGGTTTAGGTGTGACATTGTCAATGACTCCATCACGTACAATTTCTCGATTCTTGTTGACATGTTTGGTTTTATCTTTGTTGGAAGTGGAACCTTGTTTTATGTCTCTTTGAAGAGTGAGTTCACCTTTCTTGGCCATAAATTCTTTGATATGGATAGCTTGTGTAATCATGTCTTCAAAAGTACGCTGACCTTGCAATTGGACTCTATATCCAAAATAAGGTAGGAGGTTATCAGTGAAAATGTCAAGCTTCTCCATTTCTAGAATTTTACAGGAATACTTAGTGTACAATTTTCTCCACCATTGGAGGAATGTGAGAAAAGGTTTGCTAGCTTTCTATTTAAAGTTGCATAGATCTCGAATATTGATAGGGTGTTGTATGTTATGAGAATATTGTTGAACAAATAGATTGGCAATTTCATCAAACGTCTTGATACTAGAAGATAAATGTGAGAACCACTCCAAAGCCTAACCACCTAGGCTTCTAGGGAATAAACACATGAGGTATGTTTGATCATGTATAAACTCCATAGACAAAGCACCAAATTCTCGCAAGTGATCTTAGGGATTAGTAGTACCAAAGTACTTGTCATATTTGGGTAGCTCTACACATCATGGAAAAGGTAGCATGTTTATGCTTTTGTCAAATGGGAATGGGCAAAGAGCATCCAATGTGTATGTTTTCATGAGTTTCTCTTTCTCATGCATCAACTGAGAAAATTGGTCTTGCATAATTTTTAGTTGTTTTTGGAGTTTAGAAGTCTTAGTTTCTTCTTTAGGCATGATAATGATTTCCACATTGAAATGAGAGGGCAGTTTAGCTCCCTCTTGGGCAAGTTTGAGAAAGTACTTTTCTTTCTCTTTGTTAAGTAGGATTCCCATGACCTTTTGGAAGTTTTTGTCTCTTTGACATTTTGCTATGTGCTCAGGGAGTATTTCCACCTCTTCCTATTCCTCATTGGTGTCGAGGCCTTTCTCTTTCTCTTTGTCATTCTTAGGTGGTTCTTGATGTCGATTGTGACTACCATGTTTAGGTTCACAATTAGTCATCAAACATCATGTTTGGTAATGCAGGACCTCTACCTGTCTCAATATCCTCTTGGTACAAAGGATTCCTAATTTGTTGCAAATTTATGGAAAATGTTCGCTAAACTCGAGATGACTTGGTAGGTGAGGGAGATCATGAAGATGCCTCACTAGCCGAACTAGATAAAAATTGCATAACAAAAGGTAAGTGACCTATTCCATGATTACGACCCCTAGCACGACCATGTCTAAGTCTAGGAGGATAAAAAACATTGCCGCTTTTGATAGTCATAGACAAGGGCAAGAAGCTAGAACATGGATAAGGACTACACTAAGACTAAGTCTCAAAAAGGACAAGATGATTGCAAGAATGCTGTCCACTAAGACACAAATGGTCTGATTTAAAGTCTAGAATACCTAGAGATTATGACCAATGTGACATAAAGTATGACAAGCATTAAGATGACGACAAAAAATAACTATGAGACGAGACTAGTCAAAGTGCAAGATACAAGCCCTTAGCAAAGAAAAGTGCCACTATTCAGGACTGTTTGCAAATAGAGAGTGATAAATGGACATAGAAAAAGATGCATGCAAAGTGAAAACAACTAAAATAGATTGAGAAGTGGAGGTGCTGACACAAGATCTTGTGCGAGAAAACTGTACAGGCTGCACGAGGAAGTTTTTCCGAGCCTCATGAAGAAGTTTACCGGATCGCACAAAAGTCAATGATAGTGGTTTAATTTTGCACAAGGAAGTTCAAAGAGTCATGTAAAGACTCATGATAGTAGTTTAATTTCACGTGAGGACAAAATTATTTCGCACAAGACTGAAAAAGTTTTTGCGCAAAAAGGCAGACCAGTTTTACAACAACGACTGATTTTGACAAGATTTCTAGACTTTTCAGATAGAATAGAAAGATTTTTGAGACAGGTTCAATTGGACAAACAGTGAGATTAACCTCACAAGAAGTTTGGACAAAGTTTTAAGTTTTCAATCTAGGAAAAGTGTTTAAACAAGATAGCAGGAATCAAATAGTAGTCGAAAATAGTCCTACTGAGGACAAAGCAACTTGACAAGATAAGGGAGTCTTGACCTTTGTTTGTTGTAACTGGTTTGGAGTTTGTTGATGAATCAAGAACAAACACGCTTTTATCCCTAGAAAGATAAATTTGTAGAGAAGGAAAAACCTTTGTCCCACATCTTATGTGCATGTGTGTACTGTCATGTCCCCTTTTCAAATAATTAAAAAATAATAATCTTTGCTAAGGTAGGCAGGCCCAAGAAAGTGAAGTTTCAGAAAAAAGGGGTTAATCTTTGGAAACCTGTGGAGAAGGAGACCCAAGAACGGGAGTTTGTAGGTTTCCAAGAAGGCTAAGGATGGGATTTTGAAGCCATTCCATGTGCATGCTCATACAGAGTTTGCCTTTGTGCTAAATAGTGCAGATTTGTGGGTTTTCAGATGTGTTTTTTGTATGAGTTTGGTGTTTTCAGTTGAGTATTTCATATCAGTTTGGGTTGCTGCTGTATTTCAGACTTTAAGGTGTTAAAATAGAGCTGAATATATGTATTGGGACATGATTAAACTTCTGAGATAGATTATTAGTGTTTTTGTGGTGTTTCCGAGCATTTTTGTGTTAATTTCGAGAGCCCGATGAGCATAGTTTTTGTCCTACGTTTGAGAACTGTTGTGTAAAGGCTATATGGATCTGGAAATTTAATTTTGTAGGATTTTGTGCTGCTGAAATTTCTATAAAAATTTCCACTTTCAGATTTATTAATAATAGGTGAAGCTGTGAAGCTTTTGGCACAATTTTTGGCATACCCGATTTGGGGTTTCTTGAGAAATTTGGAGGATCTTTGTGATATTAGTTGTTTGATCTTAAAGATCTGATTAAAGGTTGGAAATATCATAAAAAATCAGAAAAGGGACATTTCAGTGGTATCAAAGCCATGATCTTGCCAGCTTAAGGGTTTGTAGAATCTTGCATGTCAATTTTGACAACTACCCAGATCTTGCATGTCATAATTTATGATTGCATGTTGCTTCTAATCAGCTGCATGTCAAAATTTATGGTTGCATACTAATTATAATCATTTTCATGTTAGTTATTAGTGAATTTGGTGGTTGTAGAAGTTTTCATGTCAATTTTGACACCTACCCAGATCTTACATGTCAGTTTTGACAACTACCCAGATCTTGCATGTCAGTTTTGACAACTACCCAGATCTCGCATGTCATAATTTATGATTTCATGTTGCTTCTAATCAGCTGCATGTCAAAATTTATGGTTGCATGCTACTTCTAATCATTTTCATGTTAGTTCTTGGTGAATTTGGTGGTTGCATGTTGCTTCTAATCAGTTGCATGTCAAAATCTATGGTTGCATGCTACTTCTAATCATTTGCATGTTAGTTCTTGGTGTTTGAAGAAGTTATATCCTATTGGGGTTACACTGTACTTTATCTAGAATGGATAGGCATAGTACAGAGTCTCAGAGGACACGATCTTAGACAATTGATATCCAGAGTCAAAATAGTAGAAAGGATGGTTATTTAGACATTTGAGATAAACTTATGAAAATAAGCCATGACATGTCTAAACAGTTGGTTGAGCACCACCGTATAATGAATGACATATTGTCCGACCCAGCTAAGGTGGATAAGCTGACTGGATTTCTATTTGGCAGATTTTCTCATAGGACAAATGACACAATTCCTAAGAACTTGCATGAGGAGTTTGAGAAACTAGCTGATAGCCAGGTAGAGGTCTCAGATTCTACTCTACCACAGGAGGTGCTGGGAAAGGATATTACACAGATTAATAGTAACGGTCAACTTGATACTAAAATTGAGACAATTGTTTATAGGTCGTCAAAGGGTGATGGCACAGGTATTCAAGATGGTATAGTTACAACAGGCAGTGACTATAGTATAGTGGGTTCAGATGATGATTATGCGGATGTTGTTGTGCAGGATGGTGAGATACCTGGTAGAGATGAGCAGACATTAAGCATTCATGACTTTGCTAAGAAAGAGTACCAGGCACAGTTAGATGCTTCATCACATGAGGTTGAGGCTGGTAGTATTTCACATGATTTGTCTAGCCAGCTGAAGGTGAACAAAGATAGTATTGTGACTTCATTATCTCATCATGACAGGTATGTGGAGTTAGTTGGTATTGGTCATATTACTCAGGTGAGGAGTTTGCTTGAGTTACCAGTTGATTCTAGTTTACAGATATGGACTCGAGATTGTTATATTGGCATTTGGGATTCAGTTGACTGGAGATCTTTAACACTTTTTGGTAGTAGTGTTGTTTGGGTGCTATCATGGATTTGATTAGCAGATTACACGGTGTTGTCTTTTCTTGTGCCAGTATCTTGTCTGATGTTGGTATTAGTTTTTATACACCAATGTTGGGCTTTGTTCATATATCTAGTCGACCATACTTGCTGGAATGTGTTGATGATATTTCATATTTGGTAGTGTGTATAGATGAGTCCCAGGATCATATTGGCATTGATGACATCCAGGAGGATGCAGTGGGCAGTTTTGAAGACTTAGTTTCCTTGGGTATAGAGGAGTTGGACAACAATGCTAATGTTTTTGATACTCCGTATGTTGATATGAGCTTTAGATTTGATTAATAGGATATGGATGGTAATACTCTAGAGACTAGTAACTTTGAGGATACTCCTTTAGACAGTGCATCAGAGGAGGTTTGTAGGAGACAGTCAAGCCAGTGCCATCATGTGACTAATCGGTTGAGAGTTAGTGACCGAGACATTGCTATCACTTCCTAGCATTTCGATACTACTCGTCAGTTGTTAGCAGTTTTTGGATGGTGTTCTCCTACTAGTGATGAGCAGGGAGGCAGTTATGTTTCCTTGATAGAGTTCCACTCTTTATGGGAGGCTATTCGGATTTTGAGACAGAATTATATGCAGTTGGTAGCCGACAGAGATTATCTTATGGAGTGGGGCAGTACAGCATATGATGCATTGTTGGCCAAGGAAGATGAGGTGAGTGAGCTTACTGAGCAGCTTGAGGTAACTTCTGAGATTCTTGAGAGTACACGGTTGGCTTTCAAGGAGTCATAGTTTCATTTGGCTAAGGTGACCATGGAGTTAGAGTGACTACAGTCTTTACCTGATTCTATATAGTCACAAGCTGTGGTGTTTGGTGATCCGAGGATGTCCATGGCCGAGATTGTCAGAGATAGTGGAGATGGGGATGCATACATCTTTGATACTAACATTGGCATATCAAGTTCATTCCCACTAGAGTCAGGTTCAGTTGAGTTGGTTGTTGTAGCAGATTGTTGTATGCCTGACATGGTGGTGGCCTCTAGTACTGATGGCACGAAGACTAGAGATGTATCAAAGATCATGTGTGATGTTGGTGAGTTGGCAATTGGTATGGTTCCTGCTAGTAATACTACTCCCTTGGTGATATCTTCAGAGGTAGTAATCGGTTCCAACATGGTTAATGATCAATTGCAGTTAGTTTTATCTAGATTATAGTCTTAGCCACTGACTAAGATTGGCACATTCTATTGGCATTACACTATGAGGTACGATCATCCATTTACCTTTGATGACCATGTTGATGAGATGATGATACAAAGATGTACTTTGGTTCCTAGTGCTTGTCATCAGTTATGGGATAGTTTGATGTCTCAGGATGAGAGTTGTGATGGGCATGACATGGTGATAGGTTCTATAGTTGACAACTTGATAATACATGACTTAGAGAAGGAGTTTCAGAGTGATGCTTCAGCGAGTGTTGTTATTGATTCTACTCCTTTGGCTATGACATCTCCTGACTTAGCTAGTGATCAGTCACAGTGGGTTGTATCACTTGTTCATGGTGAGCTGTTGACTGAGGTTGGTTTTTTTTATCAACTTTATATTGCAAGGTATGTACATCAGTTAGCATTTGATCCTTGAGTTGAGGAGTTGATGGCAGGAAAATTTGGTTTGGGTTCCAATTCTTGCTATTTATCTTGTGATGGCTTTTCACCATCAGGGGTGCATGGTAGTTATGGTTATGAGATAGTGGTTGGTGATCTAGAGAGTTGTGTTGACTGCATGCATTGTATAGTGTGTGGATTCTCCATACTTGGTATAGTTTCATTTGGGAGCATTCACCATTGTTGCAGAGTTGGATTGTACATTCCGTATAGGCCAGTGGAATGCATTGATGGTATTTACTGTGTTGGTAGTCGACTTTACTTGGATTTTGATGTTTTAAGAGTTTGTGTCTCATGGGTTTCTGACTGTGGAAGTTGTGATTTTGGAGTTTGGTTGAGCTATAATTGTCAGTTTGATTATGGATTCCTCTTGGTCATATTGCAGAGGATATTGCAGGAGCTTGTGTTAATTGGTAGTAGTATAGTTCATGACTACATTTGGGATCCAGGTGGATTGATTGGTTTATTGTTCAACCATTGCTTGAGGACAAGAAATGTTTGGGAGGGGAGGACTTTTCATGTCCCCTTTTCAAATAATTAAAAAATAATAATCTTTGCTAAGGCAGGCAGGCCCAAGAAAGTGAAGTTTCAGAAAAAGGGGGTTAATCTTTGGAAACCGTTGGACTAATGAATGAAAATTATTATTAAAATATGTTTCATTAACCTCTCTTGGACATGAGTTACAGTTATGCCCTCTTTTAAGAGGTTTGGAGGCATTTTGGGCTGATTCTAGAACTTGATTTTTGCTCATTCTTTGTTATTCTTCAAAGGCTGCAAAACCTGTGGAGAAGGAGACCCAAAAACGAGAGTTTGCAGGTTTCCAGGGAGACCCAATAATGGTAGTTTGTAGGTTTCTAGGAAGGCTAAGGATGGAAGTTTGAATCCATTCCATGTGCATGCTCATACAGAGTTTTCCTTTGTGCTGAACAATGTAGATTTATGGGTTTTTGGGTGTGTTTTTTGCATGAGTTTGGTGTTTTCAGTTGAGCATTTCATATCAGTTTTGGTTGCTGCTATATTTTAGACTTTAAGTTGTTAAAATAGAGCTGAATATATGTATTGGGACGTGATTAAACTTTTAAGATAGTTTATTAGTGTTTTTGTGGTGTTTCCAGGCATTTTTGTGTTAATTTCGGGAGCCCGATGAGCATAGTTTTTGTCCTACATTTGTGAGTTGTTGTGTAAAGGCTATATAGATCTGGAAATTTTATTTTGTAGGCTATTATGCTGCTGAAATTTCTGTAAAAATGGCCATTTTCAGATTTATTAATAATAGGTGAAGCTGTGAAGCTTTTGGCACCATTTCTGGCATACTTGATTTGGGGTTTCTTGAGAAATTTGGAAGATCTTTGTGATATTAGTTGTTTGATCTTAAAGATCTGATTAAAGGTTGGAAATATCATACAAAATCAGAAAAGGGACATTTCATGTACCTCACACAGTCGTGTCACCCCCTAGAGGGTACCCATGTTTTTGGTATATTCAAAGGATTTAATAGTATATGCTAAATGAGCACCCTTGTGGCAAGGGACAAGCATGTATACTGCCTTGAAATGTCCAGTAGCATGCCTATGGTGAGTTCTATAGGAGAGATTCTTCCCCCTCCTTGCACAAAGATTATGCCTCCTTTCGGAGGTGAATCGGGTGGCTTCTAACTAAGAAGTTTTTACTTGGCTTCCATTCGTATTAATTTTTAGTGGCTCCAGAAGTGGAGTTGAGACTAGCAGCTCACACCAACATCTAAAAGTGCACACTACTTGCTTAACAAGCTAGGGGCCGATGTCAACTAGTGTACATACAGAGCTTCCCTTTGATATGTGATATCAAGAATTAAGGGGAAGAAATTAATTTGGCTTTGGAGTCTTTCACTCTACAAAGCATCTTGGTTATAATGAGTTGGAATCTCTAGCAAAAGGATTGTGTTCACTTGGGTTGTTCCCAGAGTTTGGATCACTCCGGCAGGCCCTCTAAAGGATAAACATAGATTGGTGGTTTAGATCTAAGGGTTCGAGTTTTTGATTTCCATCAAGGGGAAAGAGCATAATCCTCTACCTTATTTCCTCGCCCAAACATGCAAAACAAGTTAATTATCAACTTGGCTTAATCAATCCAAACTCATTCTTCCTTAAAGATTTTAATTCACTTAAAGGAAATCATTGTCTTATCATAGGAGAGAACATGCTTTGGAGAACCACCAAGCTACTTGCCTCCCTTGAAATGTCATCTTTCAGAAGCATCTAGGTTTCTGATTCCCTCTCAGTCATGACCTCTAAGAAGTGAAGAGCATATTCCCCTATTCTTCCGTCTTGCATCCTAAGAAGTTCACAAGCCCTAGTTATCTAGTTTTGAAAGCAATAAGAGAAGAATTTGAGGTGGACTTACAAAGTGAATATCTAATGGTGGTAAGAAAATAATTAATTTTGTTTGTACATATATTTGATTTCAATGTATAATAAATATTGATTCATATCTACTTTGTTTGTATCAACTTGAGTTAGATAAGAGCCTCAACAAGAGGACAAGTGAGCATGTCAGGAGGACCCCATCATCTCCACTGTCTCCCTCCACACAACGATAGAAGACATCGAGTGATTTTTTTCCTTCCCTTCATGGGAAGGAAAAAATATAGTTGATCTAGACATGTATATGTATAGGCATCAGTGGACATATTTGATACACATTTGATGTATATGATATTTTATATTTAATGTATGACATTATTCAACTTATGACATTATTGGTTAATATATGATACATTTTTTCATATACAACATTATTGGTTATCATAATATATTATGTGTTTGTTAATGTACATGACATTATTGGTTAACATTTAATATTATATGTTTGTTCATGTATGACATTAAATTAGATATGTTCATGTATGAAATTAAATTAGATATGTGCATGTATGACATTAAATTAGATATGTATATGTATGATATTAAATTCAATACCTAATTTGTTTGAAACTTTGATAGAATATTGATTAACAATAAACTTTATCACTATTTAAGCATAAGTTAATCATTTGCAATATGTCATTGTCATATGATTTATGATCTTGTTCATGTTTAAAGTTTTCCTTCTCTATCATTTGTTTATCAAGTTTAATTCAATACCTAATTAGTTTGAATTTTTGATAGAATATTGATTGGCAATAAACTTTATCTGTTAAGATCAATTAGGACCTCCTAGCAATAAACTTTATTAGGCAATATTTGTAGACCTCTTGGAAATTGGTCACCTAAATGAGAACTTTGAGATTTATTAGGAACTCCATGAAAGAAATTAGCAGCTTGAGAAGCTCTCCATTTGTTAGCTGAATTAAAACCTTGGATTGTAGATGACTGGCCTTCATTATACAAATCAATTTTAGAGATATATAATCAAATAAATAGTGTATTCATCTAAGCATAGAAATATTGTTACATAAGAAGAAGATCAAGTTTTACAATTGCTAATAATCACTAATGTATGCACATACACTTAAACCTAAAAAGGATGACTTAAAGAAGAAAAATTAAGTATGAAGTCGATACAAAATCAAAAAGAGAGTTCTAGCATGATATCTTCAGTATTTTTTGAATTAGAGAAAACTAAGTATTAATATGATGATCTCTATGAATCTATATCACCATCTAGATGTCTCTTTGCATCTCCCTAACTCTCTCTATTTTAATCACATTCATCCTCTTCTTATATCTCTATTCATTTATCACTATGTTTTTAGTTCCTTTAATCTTCATCTCTACCTACACCTTCTTTTGTTTCCCTTTATCTCTATGCATCTTCTCCATGTTCAACAAGCATTGGAGTTATAGGGATAGTGTTAAGAAACATGCTTATGTTGCAAAGAGAGGTGAGATGGTGAAAATAAGGGTGTACTATAAGTTGGAAGCTAAAGATGATTTAATGGTTGATAAGTGGGCATTTTATTATGATGATCCTAATGATTAGCACATTTGCATGGAGGTTGTCCAAGGTAGAGCCCATTGCAGTGTTATGCTATATGCCAATCCATATGCAAATGCTATTTTGAATAAGTCTGTTTTTGTCCCTTGATTGCAATCTTGCCTCCATGATGTTTTGAGTTGGAAAGTGGCTAGGTGGAACTATGAATATCTTTAAGTAATAAATTGTATTGATTTTGATTTAATTTATTATTAAAGATTTTAATGGATACAACTTTGCTCTAAATATTTCTTGATTATAGGCTTAGTTATACCATTTTTACAATATGAATCTTAATGGTCACATGTGGCTCTTCTCTAGTACTTATTTTTATAATCTTTATAAATAATAAATAATTTAGTTATAATAGAGTTTTTGTCTTTTATGAAAATAATTTTTTGATGGAAGAGTTTTCATTTAAAAAATTTTCTTACATTCAGTAAAATTGATATTTGCTGGACACTTAAAGAGATTTCAACTTCATCAATAGACCAATGGCCTATTGACAATTATCTTTGTTTGAAATTTCTCTATCCAAAAAAATTAGATCAAAAGTTCTCTAAACATTTATGTTAAAAATAAGATTAAAATTTGATCACAAGTGGTGACAAAGTTTGTGTAGAAGAAAAAATAATTGTTACAAAAAGAATATAGACAAGAAGAAAAACCACAATTAGCTTGTTGAGCTTCAATATATAACCACCATTCTTTATCATCAATTAAAAAATGTCAAAGATAGTTGTATATGCAGAATGTGGCCTTACGCTTCACACACATACTTCAACATGGCTTTTATTTGAGGATTCATCCTGGAATGAACATTGGATTGTCCATCCAAAAATCATCCAACAAGCCAACTTGTTGGCTTCTATCTAAAGGGATTTTGACTAATTAATGTCCTCAGATTTGAGGTGTAGGCAACTAGACCCTCTAAGAACAAAGGATTTGAAAATTAGATGCTAGTCTAAATGAATGTGCAAGTTATTCTATATGAGAGATGCAATTTATTCTATTAAGGAATAAAATAAATTAAACTAGATGTATTATTAAGGTAGATGATAATCTAAAATGATGGCAATGTGGAAATTAGAAAATAAGGTGAGTACTCAATTCGACAGCAATTCGATAGCAAAGTCCATTCTCTCCCAAAATGAAGAGATGAGGGTCTCTTAAATAGACTTACCTAAAAACCTCAGACAGTTGAGATTAATTTCAATCAACGGTCAAGATCGAAGATGAAGTTTAATCATAAAGGAAGTTTCCCAAATCAAAGGGAGTTAACTAGCTCAGATCTGAGTGTAAGAGTCAATCAACCTAGATAGACTTTAGTGTCAGAGTGAGTGATCTGAGTCATTTCTAATTTGATCAGTAGTGAACTAGGAATTTTCCTTTATGAACTGAAGAGAGATTTTAAATAGATATTTAATTTAAGAAAATGAGATATGCTCTCATAAATATATTTTCTTATTAATTAAATAATCTCATTTAATTAATTAGAGGTACTTTCTTGTTTAATCAAGTAACTTTATTTAATTAATTTAGGAATTACTCCCTATTTAATTAAATAACTTTTGTTAATTAATTAAAAATAGCCTTCTATTTAATTAAATAATTTTGTTTAATTAATTAGAAATACCTTTCCCTTTTAATTAAATAATTCTATTTAATTAATTAAGATAGGCGTATTCATTAAATTAAATAAATTAAATCCCATAGTACATTAGCCTTAGGAAATAATTTAATTTAATAAAGTATAAATACTTCAATTTAAATTATAATTAAATCAAATAGGTTTAAGGTGACTAATGTGAGTAGGTACCATAGAGATTAAATAAGAAGATATAATGAATGCAAATTTAGGTTTTCTGCATCTAACAATTAAGTCAACTAGTGAGTCAGAACAAGAATTTGCCTAATGATATAGGACTTTAGCATTGATCTAAATAGACCAAAATTGGTATCATGGCAATGACCCAATTTTGGGGTATTACAATAGTAGAGAAAAGATGGATTATTTGCAAAAAAGTCATTTTAAAAATGATAAATGTAACATAATCATTGATAGTTTTATGTGTTTTCATATATTAATGATTGTAACATAATCACTAGTTGATTGGAATGTGTTGTTATTATTTTATAGTAACTATATTAATGTAAAAATAAAAGTTGAATAAATAGTTGTGATGTATAGGAAAGAGAGATATCTCACATGAGAGGGGGACAAATCTAAGATGACACATAAGATACTTGTAAGAGGGAGCTATACTTTTTAACAAATTTACAATGCATGTTATGGAAAATCATAGAGCATCTTTAAAATGAAATAAAAGTGTATGACAAGTGGAAGGAACATGTTGTTTTGTAGATTCATATTCAAGTTTGGGTGTCAATTTTCTAATGAAGGATTTAAGCACTACAATTTGGTAGTTTTGGCTCATGTTATCCTTGTATCTCACTCTATCCCTTGTATCTCACTCTCTCTTATTCGCCCCCTCTTTATATTTCTATTTTTTTCCATATCTATGTAGCCATCTATTTTCTTTATCTCCCCCTCACTAATGCAAAGATGTTGAGCAAGAAGTGAGGTTTAAGCAGTTTCTTCTTCCTAATCTACCAAACTAAACTTGTGGCCTTCCTAATATCTTACTCCTTTAGGATATCATTGTTGTGGCCTATGCAAAGTGATAGGGTCATTTGTGAACTCCTCCAAGGTGAGTACTTCTCCAATCAAGATCTTGTACCTTTTTGTTTTAGGGACACTAACCCTATTCCAAGCCAATAACTGTAACTCTTCACCAATGGCTTCACCAACCCAAGTTTCTATTGGGACACCTTCCTTATGTTGAACTTATTGAGAATCAACTCTTGGTTTAACCCTCCAATTGTCATACAGTACAAAATGTTAACTATCATAGAATTCCTTGTAGGTCTCCTACTCTAATTTTTTGGACTTAAAGTCCTCTTAGATTAAAATCTAACTATTCTATGGGTAGATTCAGACACCCTTTTAGAATTTATTTAAGAATCCAAAGCCTAGATTCCCAATTCCATTCCTGTAGCATCTAACCCATGTAAAGTACATAGACCTAATAAGGTCACACTAGGTTTGGTTTTCAAAGTAATTACTAGATAATTGGTGCATGGCCTTAGATCTCCTCTACTAACCAAAAATAACTCAAATCCACCTTTAAACTACCCATCAATTCAATTCAACATTTTAAAATCTTTTTGGTCTCAATCCTACCTGAATACACTAAGCTATTCAACTTAGGGACTAATGCAAACATGTTTTTTCCATGAAGACACTTCTTGAGCTCTAGGAATCTATAATTATACCCTACTTACTTGAATTTTCTAGAATCTTAGAGAATTCCACTAGTTCAAATACAAGTTAGGGCTTCATTTGTGGAATGAGCTCTTAATAAGCCTTTTCCTAGATTGTGTCTAGAAAACTTGCCTTAAACACTTTAAATCAAAATTAACCTACCTCAAACCAATTTAAAATATCACAATAACACAAATGATCTTCAAAAAATCAACGTAGTTTGTAAGAATCACCACAGATACTATCGTACAACTAAAACCATACTCCCTAAGACACTTCTCTAACATGTACCATGCTTACTAACCTTGTTCAAGGAGTCTTTTGGAAAAAACAAAAATTATTGATCAATTTGTCTTGCTGCTGTCATAGAATTAGAAAAACTTGCATTGACAACATTTGGGTACGTTGAACATTTTGGCTTAGAAGGTATTGAAACTAAAAGGTATTGATTGGAACATGTTAGATATGCCAAAACAAACGTATTGATGCCTTGAAACCTCCTAGAGTCGACTATTTGTAGATTTTTCCCATCAAGACCTAGAAGGGTCTCTTGAAACATTTCTACACTTTTTCTCATTTTTTGGTTGTTTAAAGTGCTCATCATACTTTCCTTTGCATTAGAAGGGGATATGATGAGGCTGGGGATAGGGTTTACCCAGCCACCCAGAGCTAACAGAGCAGACAGTTTGATCCCATGATGAAAGGTGAGAGAGATTTTGTAGTTGGCAACTTTGTACTGGCCAACACTACAAGTTCCAACATCACCCAAGATGGCATCATAAAATGAAAATGGAGTGTGATCACCAAAAAGTGAGAGAGGTTATTGTAGGCCTCCATACATAGTCTTGTAGGAACTAGAATTGCATCCATACCTCACACGAGCTTTGAGATATGCCCCATCAAAGATCGCAGCCCTATGGCATTTAGTGACCCTTAGGGACATTTTGGTTTGGCATGCACAAGAATGTTCAAGCACTAAAGGGGATAGGATGAGGTTGGCGATAGGGTTTACCTAGCCACCTAGAGCTAATGGAGTAGATAGTTTGATCCCATGATGAAAGGTGAGAGAGATTTGGCAGTTGGCAACTTTATATTGGTCAACACTACAAGTTTCAACATCACCTGAGATTACATCATAAAATGAAAATAGAGTGTTATCTCCAAAAAGAGAGAGAGTTTATTGTAGGACTCTACAACACAATCTTCTATGAACTAGAATCACATCCATACCTCACACGAGCTTTGAGATATGCCTTGTCAAAGATCAAAGACTTATGGCATTTAGTGACCCTTAGGGACATTCTGATTCAGCATGCCCAAGAATGTTCAAGAATTGAAGGGGATAGGAAAAGGTTGGGGATAGGGTTTGCCCAGCCACCCAGAGCTAATGGAGCAGACAGTTTGATCCCACAACAAAGGTGAGAGAGATTTGGCAGTTGGCAAGTTTCAACATCACCTGAGATGGCATCATAAAATAAAAATGGAGTGTGATCTCCAAAAAGTCAGAGAGGTTATTGTAAGCCTCTAAAACATGGTCTTGTAGGAACTAGAATCACATCCATACCTCACACAAGCTCTGAGATATACCCTGTCAAAGATTGCAGCCCTATGGCATTTAGTGACCCTTAGGAACATTCTGGTTTAGTGTGCCTAGGAATGTTTGAGCACTAAATAGGATAAGATGAGGTTGGGGATAGGGTTTACCTGACCACTTGAAGGTAACAGAGCAGATAGTTTGATCCCATGATGAAAGGTGAGAAAGATTTGGTAGTTGGCAACATTGTACTGGCCAACACTGCAAGTTTCAGCATCACCTGAGATAGCATCGTAAAATGAAAATGGAGTGTGATCCCCAAAAAGAAAGAGAGGCTATTGTAGGTCTCCACAACATAGTCCTATAGGAACCAAAATTGCATCCATACCTTACACAAGCTCTGAAATATGCCCCATTAAATATCGCAGCCCTATGGCATTTAGTGACCCTTAGGAACATTCTGGTTTGGCATGGCCAAGAATGTTCGAGCATTGAAGGGGACATGATGAGGTTGGGGATAAGGTTTACCTAGCCACCTAGATCCAATTGAGTAGATAGTTTGATCCCACGATGAAAGGTGAGAGAGATTTGGTAGTTGGCAAGTTCGTACTAGCCAACATTGCAAGTTTAGCATCACCCAAGATGGCATCGTAAAATGAAAATAGAGTGTGATCTCCAAAAAGTGAGAGAGGTTATTATAGGCCTATACAACACAGTCCTATAGGAATTAGAATCACATCCATACCTCACACAAGCTTTGAGATATGCCCCATCAAAGATCACAGCCCTATGTCATTTAGTGACCCTTAGGGACATTCTAGGTCGGTGTGCCCGAGAATGTTCGAGTGCTAAAGGGGATAGAAAGAGGTTGGGAATAGGGTTTACCCAGCCATTTGGAGATAATGAAGTAGATTGTTTGATCCCACAATGAAAGTTGAGAGAGATTTGGTAGTTGGCAACTTTGTACTAGTCAACACTACAAGTTTCAGCATCACTCAAGATGGAATTGTAAATGAAAATAGAGTGTGATATCCAAAAAGTGAGAGAGGTTATTGTAGGCCTTTACAACATGGTCCTGTAGGAATTGAAATCACATCCATACCTCACATGAGCTCTGAGATATGCCCCATCAAAGATCACAACCCTATGGCATTTAGTGACCCTTAGGGACATTCTGATTCAACATGTCCAAGAATGTTTGAGCACTGAAGGGGATAGGATGAGGTTGGGGATAGGGTTTACCCAGCCACCCAAAGCTAATGGAGTAGATAGTTCAATCCCATGGTGAAAGGTGAGAGAGTCTTTGTACTGGCCAACATTGCAAGTTTCAACATCACCCGAGATAGCATTGTAAAATGAAAATGGAGTGTGACCTCCAAAAAGTGAGAGAGGTTATTGTAGGCCTCTGCAACATGGTCCTATAGGAACTAGAATTGCATCCATACCTCACATGGGCTCTGATATATGCCCTATCAAAGATCACAACCCTATGGCATTTAGTGACCCTTAGGGATGTTTCGGTTTGGTGTGCCCAAGAACATTCGAGCATTGAAGGGGATAGAAAAAATTTGGGGATAGGGTTGACCTAGACACTATGAGCTAATGGAGTAGACAGTTCGATCCCATGAACCTTTTTCCACTAAGTTGCAAATTTGAGCAACTTTTACAACTTTCAACAATGCAACTTTGCACACAAAGTGAAATTTTTATATTTTTCATTTGATTCCAATTCTATGACTTAGAAATGGTTCCTAGGACTTATGGGAGATGCTAGGAAGAGTATGAGATAGTAGATATAACACCTTAAGTGATGTAGAGGTCAGTTGATGCAAAGTTAGCACTTTGGAAGCACCAAACAATTCCAATGCACCTTTGAATCACCAAGCAACTCAAACTACCATCCAAATACTCTATACTCCACAAGATCACTCAAGAATTGAATCACTTTCACAAGGAATAAAATAAGACATCATTAAGACATTAAGGCACCATGGGGTTAAAGTTTTGTGAAAATTACAAAAAAGTGCAAAAAATTGCAAAATGCAAAAAGTTGCTAAAGAGAAATTTTTGCAAATAATAGTAGTCAAACTGAAAATGAGGTTGTATGGTGTTCCAACCATCCAAATGGAAGTTATAACTTTTGGAAGGCATGTAATTAATATCTCCACACATGGGAAAGTTCATTGTATGGATGGTGGACAACATTGGTGAATAAAAAACTCAGATTTTATGTCCTTTTTACTATTTTTTCAATTCTATACAGAACGTACAAAGTGGTGGTGGTACAAGTCTTATATCTTTGGATAGAGGATTGAGTCAAGATTTCATTGCAATTGGTTTGAGGTCTTTATCCTATATACAACAAATGTTATGTCAGTTTTAGTGCAGGTAGGTTAGATTTACACCAAGTTTGAGAGTTTCAGCAAGATGGAATCCTAACTTGCAAACCCACTATGGAATTTCAATGCCACTTTGTGGAATGAAAGTTAGGAAAGGGTTATTTGAGATGGTAGAGATTCAGGGCTGTAGGAGCATGGAATCTATTTTTACTAGCAAGCCCTAGACTGAACATAATCTTATGTCTAGTCTAAATTTGAAGGAAAAAGAAGGATTAGGCTCCCAAAATGATTAATCTGACCCAAGTGAAGGGTGTAGAATGAAAATTTTGATGTATATCAAAGATACAAGGGGTTGGACCAACTTTGTGAACCAATTTTTTTATGTTTTCCTTGTAACCCAACCTAAACTAGCCATTTAGGACTGTGACACAAAGTGGGCATAACTTGATGCTGTAGCCGAGTTGGTGGTTAATCTTTTGGAATGTCTCAGGGGATGTTGAAGAGTGTTTAAAAATGCAAAAATAGTGGGGTTCCTTTGTATGGTTTGGGAGTTTGACCATTAAAAATAGAAATTTTCCTAGTAGGAAGTGCTAGTAACAGTTTTGAAATTTGATTGTTGAGTGTTGAGAAACCTCAAGTTTGGG
This sequence comes from Cupressus sempervirens, assembly GCA_028749045.1. NCBI lineage: Eukaryota > Viridiplantae > Streptophyta > Pinopsida > Cupressales > Cupressaceae > Cupressus > Cupressus sempervirens. The sequence continues at coordinate 73,143,041 of CM053790.1, read as the reverse complement.
ATTTTTCTTGTTGGTTTGAGTCTATAATAACCATTTCCATCTGAAAATTCAAGTGTTGAAACCATTTAAGAAGTATTTTCCTTTGTAGGCCTATTGGTGGCAGGGAGTTCCTAGGTGTTGATCCAAGTTGTTTGAGTACCCTAAGTTTGAGGGTTGGGCTTGTGAAGTGGAGTCCACTTGCAGGGTAGAGTCTCCCTATATTAGAAGTCCATTGGATCATTAGTACTTGGTGTCTTCAATGAATGTATCTTCATAGAATGACCTTGGTACCCCTACACCATTAAGCAATGATGATGAACATGAGTAAAATTATGAGATTTGTGCCTACATGTTACAATGAAAAATTCATATCTATTTTGAAATTAAGAACTATAAAAAAAGTTTCTAGAGAAGCTTAGGCTAGAAGATTATTTTTCTATGAGATGACTACTCTTGGTAATAAGCTACCAAATATTGAAACTACACTCAAATCCAATATTTATAAGGATAAGGAAGAACTTTTGAAAGATAGTAGCTATGCTAAGTGTAAGAATTTGTTGAAGGCAAAAAATGAAAGTGACAAGATCTAGTAGCTCAATCAATAACACAAATTTTCTAATTGTTGGCCAACACTGGTGCAGGAGCACCAAGGTCACAAGTAAGAGGCAAGATGAGCAGTTGGGACATTGATGGATCCTTAGGTGGATTGGAAGACAAATGGCCTTCTAAGGTCATTAAAACTTGTAATGATTTTAATCATGGACTTGTGATCTTGTTTTGATCATAGATTGATCATACTGTAATGAAAGCTTTAATGTAAGCCTTAATGGCATTATTGAGCCTACAAGGTACCTAGGGGTCACTAGGAATGGATTTGGATTGGTCCTAGGTTAGGGGTGGATAGAAAAGACCTATAAAGGTCTTGAATAATTTAATAAGGCTATCAAAGCTTCTAACATATGCAAAACTAAGATACGCTTCCTTTGGACAATATCACTCACCCTTCACAATCCCCCTCTTTTCAACAATGTAATAATGATGCATTTACAAAGCAATTGATAGGAGGACTTAAGATCTAGTTTCCAAATTTTGCATAGGCTCTTAAAATTCCTCTAATTAGAAGATACCACACTCAATTTCAACCTAAGGGTTCCTTAACCCCAAAAGCCCTAATTTGCCCTCTCAAAACCCTTGTACCTAGGGTTTTAATAATATCTCAAAAACCTTGTACCTAGGATGTTTTGGTCATTTAATAGACTCCCTCTACCTGTCCCAACCAACTTTAAATAGTTGGAGGCTTAGCTAAGCCTAAAAACAATCTAAGAGCTAGTTCCCTCCAAAATGCCCATATAACCATTTGAATTCAAAATTTAATTTTCAAACTATGCATTTTATGAATGTTCTAATCTCCTAGCCTATTCCATCGACCTATGAAGGGTCAAATTGATTTATTGAATGCATTTAACTATGAAAACTATCCCACCCATTACATTGCATTTATCACCTATTACATTATATTTTGGTCCTTAGACCTTTATCAAAACCTTTACATAAATTTTTGTATTCATCATTACATAAGGCCATTATAGGGTTCAAGACATTCCACTTGACTTATTTTGATTGTATTTTATCCTCCTTAGTACTTGGAGTCATCCTTTTTTTAGTTTCCCTCCTAGATGCCCCTATATTAGAAATGGCCATCAAATATGCATGATTTAAATAACTACATTAAATAGCCCTTTACTTCATAAATCACTTCAACTCAATCATTACGTTGTACAAACAACCTCATCATATGTCACTTGAACAAACCTATCATTTACAACATGAGGGAAAAGTCCACAAAATTAGATATTAAAATGTTACAAACCTATCATCAGATCAAGACCCATTTTCCTTGTTACTTTTTGATGATAGTGATCCTTTGCAATTCCAAGAATAAGATGATTAACACAAAATGGTACTTAAACAAAAAAACACCAATAAATATTGAGGATGTAAATTGATAATACCATTTCACAAATGATTTTGGCATCTCACCCTTTATCACCAGTGCTTCGACTTTATTAGCCCTCTTCTTTGGTGACTTGCAAATGAAGAATTAGCACAATAAAAAATATAAGATAAGATTAATCTACTAAAATTAGAGAATGAAAAAAATTGAATTTGGCTTGTGATTAAGAATTATCCATTTTGTACAAATGCTTTCTTTTCGAGTTGTATGATAACCCTTGCTTGATGAGTATTGAAAACTTCTCCCATTGTATCCTTTCTTTCACTAGTTTGAAGTTTCTGGTTACATGCACACAATCATGACTTTAGATCACAAAGCATTCAAATTCTAACAATTTTCATGTTCTTTCATTATATTTTGATCTAAACAAAAAATTGTAAACTTTCACTTATTCAAATGACTAATCTAAAAATGGGTCCTATTAAAGAATCTAATATAAATTCAAATAATGTATCTAGATTCTAAACAAATCAAAATATTAAATTTATGATTTAAACTAAATCTCATCAATTACACATCATAACAATACTATCCACCTTAGTCATGTGTACTGTCTTGGGGAAGAGGTTGCAACATTGTATTTAGATCCAATTGATCACTCTTTCTCTGTCTCCCTCCCTCTCTATTCAATCTAATATGCCAACTGGATTTGCTGGACATTTTAATGTCTCAAGTATTGCCTCATGGTCTGACTTGGGAACTTTCCAAAGAATCTTATTATGTGGTTTTCCACCATATTTTATCAAGTGGATATTTGATGCGACAATAAGGTTTGAATATAGAAGAATCTTCCTCTCTATTTGCCAATCCTCGAATAACCACAAGTTAGGGTTCTTCATAGAATATCATCTAAGCCATGTGCTGATTACAACCACTACACTGACATGGTACTCTAAACCTTTACCATCTATAATTGAGTGATCCAATTTTCGTTTGGCTTCAACACAATGACATAAATAATAATCTGTCCCTTCTTCATTGTCTTTAGGTGCAATAATAGCAAAAACATGGCATGCAGTGACAAATGTAAAAAATGTAGTCATTAATTAAAAAAATACTTAGGTAAAAGTTATAAAGTTACATATTAAAATTACAACGATATATAAATATATATTACTAGGTTTCACTAGATCTGACAAGCGGTCAAAGTCAATAGACAAATCCATCTCTAACATTTCTAGTGCTTGTCAAGGACGATAGGTGTCAATTGGGTTGAAAAACTATATATCCCATTTGTCCACCCATTTAGTTGACTCATAGTCATCCCAATTTTCCTCTACACATTATGGACAATAGTATGCCATTTTCATGTGTGGACACTCCATGAACCTGCAGTAGAGCTTCTAAAAGAGTGTAACTCACTAGATCCTGTTAGTGTGCAACAATTATGATATGGTGCAATGTTAGTATTATCTATCAACCAAAAAAATCTATGAACCATAGACTCACCTTCCTTACTTGGACCCATTGTAGCATTACACCATTGGACGATGGATTTTTCATCTATCAATATTGCTCCATCTTTGTACTTTAGTTCTTAACAAGCCAAGGCTCTTTTAATGCATGCGCCTACACCATCATGCTCTCCCTTACCATGACCAGCTCTGTGAAATTCCACATATATTGAATCATACACAACCTGTGCATCCTACTCAACCAATAGAACATTCATGCATTCTTGAATTGAGATCCCTAATTGTCTGACCAAATAATGTGCTTACAATATGTTATGCCCCTGTTAGCCAAATCTCCATAAAATAGTTGAAAACAACCATTTACAAACTCTAGAGAATGTGATCGATAATTGCTAATGTAAAAATGGTACTCCCTTAAAATCTTCTTGTCATCCTTTGTACTTCTAGGTGAATGCATGAACGTTATGTGAACAAATATGGAAACCTATTGAGAAGTATAATACTTTGCTTGCACCTCATTTTTTGGTTTTAGCGTGTAGTTCTCTATGAAATCTACAACAAAAACAATGGTATCCAATGGAAACATATCTTTGCATAGCTTGAATTGCAAATTCAGCCATTGAGCTCTATGGGTATGCCTTGCATACTCGTAAATGATCTTTTCACGAAAAATCTTCATGAACCCATACATTAGAATCTTTTTAATGACTAAATCAAATATTTTAGCATGTTTCCCATCTTTTAGAGCATATGTCACTATCTTAAATTTTTCATAATCTACTATTTCATTTCCAATTGCATGTGTACTATCCATATATTGACAAGTTGATAAAAGTTGCAAAGAACCACAAAATAAGCATGTACCATCCAAGCATGAAGTCTTGTAAAATTGTTGGCCGTCCCCTATTTCACATAAAATGTTGGATTCCCTTGAAGATCTTGATGGCTCATTCATGTCACAATCTTGCAAAGAAAATTGAGAATGCAAAAATACACATATATGCCTAAAAACATCAAAATGGTTTGAAAATTCAACTTATATCCTACAACAACAAATTGTGCATGTGTGATTTATCTTCACATAAAAAGGTTCACCCATCTCAAAAAATCTTTGACTTATTCAAATTTGAGGATACATACAAATAAATTTTGCAAAAAATTGTGTCTGAGTTGAGTCCAAAAAATGTTTCGCATGTGGGTTGTGATTTTGGCTACCAATCCTCCTTCTTACCACATCTTTTTGATTAGGGGAAACACATGTGTTATTTTTCTAAAAATCTTTGATCAATGATTTCAAGGCTTCACTAATTTCTTTATCCTTTCGTGGTAGTCTACCGCTAAATGTCCATAACTCATTTTTTGTTGGATCTTCCAATCTCTCATGCTTTAGCATGGCTCTCCTTAGAGTACCTCTAAGAATTTTTAATGTTTTTTTTTCTTTCTCATGAGTCAAGCTTTCTTCATTTGGCTACTTACTATTGTCGATGTAAGTACTCGTCATGTGATATTACTATCTTTGGTGCATGATTTAGAACCCACTTTGTCATTAGCACTCATTAGATTCTTTACAGTACTTTTTTCATTTGAATTGTCCATCGTTCTTAGCTGAAGAATCTTCATGATAGGCCTAAATTTCAAATTTCTCATCATTTCAACAAATAATTGGCATTGACTTGTAATATTTAATTCTTCAAAAAATAATCTGCACATACAATTAACTTCTCTTTGACAAGTACGCTTGCTAATCTTGTCAGGCAGTGATTTCAAAGAGTTGGTATCAATATCAATCAAATATTTTGGTCTTCTAAAATGAATTCTAGAAGGTGATCTAATCTCTTCAATTCTCTCAACATTTTGAACATCAATATAAGGTTGAGTGTATTGCATACCTTGAACTGAAGATGCTATGCCTTGGCAATAAGATGTAAAAGATGGAATATCATCTACTTGATGTGTTGATGTTGTGCTTTCAACATGACATGATGGAGTGTGTATATCATTGGATCTACAAATTAGTGTCTCTTCAACATGAGAGGATGATATGAATTCAACATTGGAAGATGGTGTAGTGGATGATATGACTTCAACATTGAAAGATGGTGTAGCTTCACAATTCAATTGTCTTCTTGAGCGTAATAGCCTCATTTTTTCTCGTTGTCTTTCTAATTCTTCCTCTTTGTTTCTTTGTAATAGTGGTTCTTGATCCTCTTTGAAAGTCAATTCTTCATTATTGCTTTGCAAATTTCTTTGTTGATGTAGTAATTTCATTTTATCTCTTTTAATTGCCAAATCTCTCTCCCTATCTTCATTTGTTTGAGTTTTTGGTTTCTTCCTTGGCATGATGATGATTTCTACATGTCAAATTATTCAAACATCTGAATTACTTAAAATGTGTAAATTAAAAATCATTCAATTACATATAAAAGTTATAATTATTTGAATGAATACAAAATATATATCAAACGACTTGTCCAATTTCTAACCATTTCAAAATAACATTTCTTTCAAACATACAATTTTTAATAAATTCACTATATATTAAACAACATGTCAAATTATAATCCAATTTGTATCTATATACCAAAAAATCATATTTAAAATGGATTGCACTAACCTTTTCTATACAAGGAATATTCAAAAAGTCTTCAAATTGCATATCCAATGATTGAATGTGGTGTTTTCTAGCTTCAAAAAGTGGTGAAATAGTGTTTGCTATGTTGAAACCCATGATTTCTATCAGAATAATAGAGTGCACAATAGACCAAAAGAAGAGAATGGATGAAATGGGCCCCAAAGTTTCTTTTTGACAATTTTTAGGTGATTTCATATAGTGCATATGCACTATGTGAAAACACGTCACTCTCCATCCTCCCTACTCTCTCTCTATATCTCTACTCTCTCTCCCATCCCCTACACACTCTCTTCCCCCTTTCTCATCCCCTACTCTCTCTCTCTCTCTCTCTCTCTCACTCTTCCTCTCCCACCGCCTACTCTCTCTACCTCTCTTATCCTCTCTCCTCTCCCATCTCCTACTCTTTAGATATCTCACACACACTCCCATCCTCCCTCTCCCATTTCCTACTATCTCTCTCTCTCTCTCTCTCTCTCCCCCATCCCCCTACTCTCTCTCACATCTTCTACTCTCTCTCTCTCTCTCTCTCTCTCTCTCTCTCTCTCTCTCTCTCTCTCTCTCTCTCTCCCCCTTCTCCCATCCCCTAAACTCTCTCTTTTATAGATACACACTCCCATCCCCCTCTCCCATTGCCTACTATCTCCATATCATTTTCTCTCTCTCCCTCTCTACTCTTTCTCTCTCCCCCATCCCCTACTCTTACTCTCTCCCTCCAATCTCCAACTCTCTCTTACACTTTCTCCCATCCTCAACTCTCTCTCACACTCTCTCCCATCCCCTACTCTCTCTCACACACTCTCTCATCCTTTCACTCTGTCTCTCTCATCCCATACTCTCTCTTTGCCACCTCCTACTCTATCTCACACTCTTTCCCATCTATTTACTCTATCTCTCCCATCCCATACTCTCTCTCTGCCACTCCCTACTCTCTCTCACACTCTCTTCCATCCACTACTCTCTCTCTTTCACAGACATACACACAAACACACACTTCCATCCCCCCTCTCTCTTCTCTCCCATCCTCTACTCTCTAGATTTGTCACACACACTTCCATCCCCCTCTCTCTATCTCCCCCTCCCTACTCTCTCTCACACTCTCTCCCATCCCCTACTCTCTTTCACACTCCCATCTATCCTTCTCTCACCCTCCCACCACCTAGTCTCTCTCTCTCTCCCATTTTCTACTCTCTCTCTCTCTCTCTCAGGCTACACTCTCGCTCCCCTCTCCCATCCCCTAAACTCTCTCTTTTGCAAATACACACTCCCATCCCCCCTCTCTCTCTCCCCTCTCCCATCCCTTACTCTCTAGATCTCTCACACGCACTTCCATCCTTCTCTCTCCTCCTCTCCCACTCCTTCTCCCACCACCTACTATCTATCTCTCTCAAATTCTCTCTCTCCCTCTCTACTATCTCTCTCTCCCCCATCCCCTACTCTTACTCTCTCTCTCCCATCCCCAACTCTCTCTCACACTCTCTCTCCCATCCTTTCACTTTGTCTCTCCCATCCTATACTCTCTTTCTCTACCACCCCCTACTGTCTCTCTCACTCTCTCCCATCCTTTCACTCTATCTCTCCCATCCTGTACTCTCTCTTTGCCACCCCATACTCTCTCTCACACTATCACACTCTCTCTCTTTCAAAGACACACACAGACACACAGACACAGACACAAACACAGACACACACACACACACACACACACACACACACACACCCCTCCCCCCCCTCTCTCTCTCCTCTCCCATCCCCTACTCTCTAGATTTGTCATACACACTCCCATCCCCCTTCTCTCTCCCTCTCCCACTTCCTCTTGCACCACCTATTATTTCTCTCTCTCAAGTACTCTCTCTCTATCTCTACTTTCTCTCTCCCATCCCCTACTCTCACTCTCTCTTCCATCCCCTACTCTCTCTCACACTCTCTCCCATCCCCTTCTCTCTCTCTCTCTCTCTCTCTCTCTCTCTCTCTCTCTCTCTCTCTCTCTCTCTCTCTCTCTCTCTCTCTCCCCCCCCCCATAGGAGCTCTCTCTACCACCCCCTATTCTCTCTCAAACTCTCACACTCTCTCCCATCCCCTACTCTATCAATCTTATACACATTCCTAGCATTCCCCCCCTCTCTCCCTCTTGCACTCCCTCTCCCACTGCCTAATCTCTCCCATGCTCTACTCTATCTCTCTTAAAAACTTCCATACCCCCCCCCTCTCTCTCTCCCTCCTACTCCCTCTCCCACTGCCTACTCTCTCTCTCTCTCTCTCTCTCTCTCTCTCTCTCTCTCTCTCTCTCTCCCATCCCCTACTCTCACTCTCTCTTTGCCACCTCTACTCTCTCTCACACTCTCACACTCTCTCCCATCCCCCACTTTCTCTCTTACACACACTACCATTCCCCCTCTCTCTCCCTCTCCCACTCCCTTTTCCATTGCCTACTCTATTTCTCTCCCATGCCCTACTCTCTCTATCTCTCTCCCTCTCTCTCCTCTCCCATCCCCTACCTTGTCTCTCCCTCTCCCACTACCTACACTCTCTCTCTCTCTCTCTCTCTCTCTCTCTCTCTCTCTCTCTCTCTCTCTCTCTCTCTCTCTCTCTCTCTCTCTCTCACTCTCACTCTCACTCTCACTCTAACTCTCACTCTCACTCTCATTCTCACACTCTCTCTCACTCTCACTATCCCCTACTCTCTCTCACAGGTAAAAGCACAAATCTATGTCACCGTTTGTCATACCAAAACCTATTTTGGTCAAATCTCATTTCTCTATCAAAACTAATTTTTTTTCAAAAACTAAAAATACCCTTTTATAGATCTCAGATTCAATATCATCATTATATAAATTTTTGAGTGTTTTGATTAGTTATAATATGTTATAATCTCAAAGTATTATAAGTCAATATTTCAACATTTTAAAAGATGCTACCTCAAAAAAGGAAAAAAAATAGTAAATCATATCAAAAAAATTAAAAAATAAAATTTATCTCTAGAGGAGAGAATCCTCTTCACGAATATGTAATTTTTTTTCAAGAAGGTACAGATTTGATAGGAAAGTTTTGATAGGAGGAAAAAACTATTGGATTCTGATAAGGTCAAACTTGAGTACTTATAACAAAGAAAATATACATTAAAAATTAAAAAAATAAAATTTGTACTCTAGCTATACATGTCATCTATAAGATATTTTCAAATCAGAACAAAAAAATATGATTTTCATATACTTGTTTGACGGGAACTACACCCTATATTTTTTATAGTTAAAAAAAGGACTTCAAAATAAAATAAAATGAATAAATTCCTACTCAAAAAAATATAAAAATTATAGGCATAAAATTCATCCAATTCTACACATTTCATAAGTTTACATCATCTTCATATTTTAAACAAAAATACCATTTTTTTTGTCACTAATGTTGAACTATCACATTCTAATATCATGTTTCTTTATAAAAGGTGACATAGGGTTGTGCTTTTACCCTCACATTTTCACACTCTCTCCTATCCCCTACTCTCTCTCTCTCTCTCTCTCTCTCTCTCTCTCTCTCTCTCTCTCTCTTTCTCTCTTACACATATTTCCATCCCCCCTCTCTCTCCCTCTCCCATCACCTACTCTATCTTCCCCCTCTCTCATTACCTTCTCTCTCTCTCTTTCACACACATGCACACCCATCCTCCTCTCTCTTGCTCTTCCTCTCCCACTCTATCTCCCACTGCCTACTCTCTCTCTCCCCCATCCCCTACTCTCAATATATCTCTCCCAACCTATACTCTCTCACACACTTCCTCTCTCCCCCATCCCCTACATTCAATCTCTCTCCCCCATCCCATACTCTCTCTTTGCTACCCCTACTCTCTCTCTCTCTCTCTCTCACTTCCTCTCTCTCACATCTTGTACTCTCTCTGCCACCTCTACTCTCCCATCCTATACTCTCTCTTCCACCCCTACTCTTTCTCACTTCCTCTCTCCCATCTTGTGCTCTCTCCCCTCTCCCATCCCCTACATTCTCTCTATCTCTTTCTCTCTCTCTCTCTCTCTCACACACACACACACACACACACATAGCCATTACCCCACCCCCCCAACCCCTAGCTCTCTCTAACACTTGGTTTGTAATTTAGGTCTCAATAGTGCATGCACACTATAGCACACACACACTATTGAGAATTTAAATGCTTGTAATAGTGCATGCACACTATAGGGCACACACGCTAGTGAAAGTTTTGTATTAAAACCAATCCTAAGGCTTGGTTTTTCCTTGGAGATCCAACCCAAAGGTTTGGATTTTATAAATAGGTCTGAGACATTTTTTTCAAAAAACATACCAAAAATGATTGATTTTTCTTGTGTGCTCCCCTTTAAGATTCCTCGTGGTTGGGTATTGATAAGATCAGGTTACATAGCATTATAGATCTCTATGTTAGCTATCTAACCATATAACTTATTTTTAATTTGAACTATTTCAAGTCTTTCATCTATAATTTATTTTGAATGTATGTTCATTTTTTGTCAAAAACCACCATGTACTAATTGGGCTATAGATTTTAGCTCATTCATCGAATTTCGCAACAACTTAGTTTTTTAGAAACTGACTCTATTCTACACACTTTGAAAAAAAAGTTTTGATTTTAGATTAGTTTTCAATTATTTCTAGGGGAAACACACAGATATTTCATGTTTTTGGGATGTGTCTAGTTAAAAAATTCATTAAAAAAAAATACACATTATAAAATTACCCAAAAAATCTGGAATAAACTACATAGTACTAAGTAACTTTTGACTAGAGTGATTAAAAAATTTGAAAAAAAAGGTTAAAATTTTAGGGGGGCCACACTTTGTATTGTGTTATGTTTTTTTAGAATAAATAGTACCACTTTTTGTGGCCCCCTTTTTTGAGGACCTAAAACTAAACCATTTTGAAAAAAAATTAGTAGTTTAGAAACTAGATTCAAAGGACTATGACTTTTTTTTTGTAATATCTTAAAGTTTTGAGAATAACTATCTTCAAATTCTTGTTGAAGTTCAAACATTACAGATTTCAAGAATAAGGTGTCCACTTATACCCCCTTTTTGGCACCACAACTTGGTGCACTTACCCTATTGCGATGTTGTTTCAGTGCACTGGAATGTTTCCTTCTGTACTTTCCCTTTATTGATTGTTAGATGGTTAGATTGTGTTTCCATCTTTTAGTTATTGTTTAAGTGTCCTTGCCACAAGATGTGGATTTGGTACTCCTTAGTGTGGAGGAACTTCATTCCTTACCTTTTTACCTTTTTATTTTCTAGCTTGTTGTCTTGGAATCTCGTGCAAAATCGTACTTTCTTGTGTGAGAATGCAAGATCACACATGGTGTGTTGGATTTCCTCAAATGGCCTTTAGAATTTTCTCATGCAAAACTTAACACCAATTTTGGGTGTCTTGGCTGTTTGGCCAAGTACCTTCTCACATTGGTTGTTGTACATCCTCATGTAGAAGGCACTTCCTCATGTGGCATGCTGCACATCCTTGCACAAGAATCTGTTAGTCAATGGTCCTCATGCAAAAAATAGGGGGCATCTCTACTAGTTTTTGAGGATCAATTTTTGGTGATTTCGGTACCCTTTGGGTTTACTTAATTTTCCATGCTCTGACAGATCTTTGTTTCTTTGTGCTGTTGCCATTTTGGGTTTTTGTTTCCTGTTGTGTGTGTGTCAGTTTGACTAGTGGTATTTATAGATTCATTGGTTGCTGGGATGGTGGTTAAGTATTTTGTTGCTATCTATGTGATCCATGTATGTTGTTGTCTTGTACACTCATACTTGTAAAAAATAATATCTTGGCTTGTATTAAATCCTTATTCCAAGGATCTCTAGGCGGGGCATTACAGGTAAACTTGGAGAGTGGAATAAACCAGTACTCTAGTTTTAAACAAAAAAATGAGAAAATACTTTGGCTCAGGGCAACAAAAAAATAATTTTGGTTACTACAAGTTTGTAACCCAATTCACATAAACTAGAGATAAACATCTCATTTTGCAATAATCCAATTACCTTGCCAATGAACAATTTCATCATACAACTTCAATCATAATTTGAAATATATGAGATATAATCAAATTTCCTTGAAATTGACATTTGAAACCATAATTTGAATCAAAGAAATGAATGAATTTTTTCATTAATTGTTGGGTATAACTTGACACAATTCTCACATAAAACCCCTATCATGCACATACTAGCACGATGTAGACATTAAAGACATATAAAACTCTAATAGATTAACTAAAATATCAACATCTACTTTGCAATTTCATATGATTATCAATTTACAGGATGTAATCTTTGTAGTAGCAAGTATATTGTTATAGAAATATTCTGCACCTTTGGGCATTACATGGTATTATATATATATATATATATATATATATATATAAAACATAAAATTTCTATAACATTCAATACTTATTGTTATATTGTTATAGAAATATTTAAAAAGTATATTGTTATAGAAATATTTCACAATTTTTTTAGAACTCAAACATAAAGTATATATCAAGAATTTAAAAATTATGAGAAACTATAAAATTACAATTTTTTTTTAGCACATTTCTGCACTCTAGGCAACAATCCAACAAATTAAATAAATATATTTAATACACAACATACAGTCCCTAAAAATTTCCCTCTATTTTCCCACTAGATGCAAAGATTCCTAGCCTTCAAGCAAATCAAAGCAAATAATTGAATCTATTTTAGAGAACAAATATTGTGACCCAAAATTTTCCTCAACATTTTTTCAAACTCGAATATTATCAGAAAGTAAACTGTTACATAACATATTTCCTTGCATCCATGGAGAATTGGCTCAACGTTGGGTATATTAAAACCCTAGGTGCATCGGCAAAAAAATTCAAAGATTAATAAAAGGAGGAAAAATAGTGTGCAAGGGTGCTCAAGACTTGAAAAAATAGAAAAGAAGGAAGATTATTCATATTACAATATTGTCAGAGGAAAGTTGAACTGTGTTTTGCAAATAGTGCAAATGGAAGTTAAATTGGCTCATTTTATTTAATCTCTTTATTTATTAACATTATATTACCTTACACGAACCAATTGACTACTGTGTTAAATGCAACAATGAAAGAAACATTAAATAATTTGTACTTCATGTCCTCTATACAAGCTATCCAACTATAATAACAATAATGTTTACCTCTTTGGCATAGTACATTTTATGTACTCTACATAAAATAGATACATTAAAAAATGTCTAATTATTTTTTTATACTAGTTCTCTCATTGGTCGTCAACTGGTTTTTCTAATTTATTAATAGAAAAAATATAAAAACTCCAGCAAAAACAATATTTACCTATGAAAAAAAGGAAAAAAAATAAAAATAAAAATTGGAAAATCAGAAGACAACTATATAATAATCTATATAATAAATAATTTAATTTTTTCTCACGTTGTTCCCGAGGCATGATTAATTGTATTCGCACGAGATGAAAACATCAATCTCTACCTTTAAAGGAAGGGACAAATAACTTCTCTTGTTAAGTAGCATCATTTATAGTCATTTAGGAACATATTACTCAAAACAAGGCATAAATTGTGTGCACATAATTTTCTAAGAATATATTATTATTTCTATGTATAATAATAATAAACTCACATGACATGTTTAAAAATTTAGTTCTAGGCACTACTTTATGTGTAGTTATATTTAGAAATAGAGCATAGAGATAAAATATTATAAGATTAAAGGAAGCAACAAATAAATAACATATATCACTATTTTCTATGTTCAAATGTTAAGTAAATTTTGTTAGTTTTTGGAGATAAGGTTAATAGAATTCTAATAACATTTCATGCTATAATTTATCTTAAAATTGTGTGCAAAAATTAAAAAAAGATACATGTCATTCAATACTTATTATGGATATAGTAAAATTGAAATTGTATTTATAGTAAAATATTATTTAATTATGTAAACAATATATGCTTATATAATGTGTATGATTTTGTTTTAAGAAGCTATGATAAGTATATTATGTGTACTCTTCTAATTAAGTAAATTAAGATCGTGTGTAAACCCTTTACATAACAACCATAAGGTAGAAAATAGGTGGCATCACAAGAGTGAGATGGTAGAAAAATATGAACCAAAGGAAATAAAAGACCAATGACCATATAAAAGGAAAGAAAGGACAAAGAAATTCTAACCACTAATTCCCCAAGAGACTAAAGACTTTTATGATCTACCATGCATAATTGAGAATATCTAGCTACTCTAGAAAATACATCTCCCTATTAGTAGAAATATCCTTGGAGGGAGAATCAAAACAAAAAAAGTCATTTCCTACTTTAAAAGACCTATCAAAAGTTCCATTAGAAGGCTCATCCAATAAAAAAGTTTTTTACTTGACATGCTTCCTTTCCAATGCCTGCAAAACTTGTATGGAGGCCATTGATTTGTTGATCATCAACTTGCTAAAGGACACAATGTCTTCCATGTTTTTTAACATTTGGTTCTACTTATCCTGGATATCATTTGTGGTCCGCTCCATATTATTCCTTTCTTCCTCTATGGCCGAATTGAATTTTAACTAAAATCACCCCATCCTCTAAGGTAGAAAAATTTTCAATTCTCTCTACCATCTTTTGAGTAGCATCAAAATCACCACATTGAAAACCTTGATGGACTAATCCATGGATTTGACCTCAACCATAAATAGAGCCTCCATTTTTTGGGTCTTTCCCTTCACAATATTGAATTGAGATCACAACCAAACACTAATTTTATTTTATAAATTGTAGGCCCTAAAAACTCACTGACATCAATACTAATCTTCACAAAATTTAAGCAAACAAGGGTGAAAGAGGGGATTTAAAAAATGTTCCAAAATTAGGGAACAAATTATTAGGGATGGACCCTTAATTGTGGAAATGAGAGTCTTCAAGGAACTATTAATTTAAGAACTTCAATTTGGTCCCTTAATTTGATGCATTTATTTCTTAATGACAATTTATTCAATGGTACTGTTCCTTCAATATTGGGAAAAATATAAAGACATAATGTACAAAATTTTCAAAATAATAACATAACTAGAGAAATTCCAATGATGTTTTTCATGTAAGATTTATATCTCTATTTATATAAACCTTTGAGGTAAGTGAAACATAAGAAAGTCAGGTGAAATGTTTATTTAAAATAACTTGAAGAAAGTAAACTGAACTATTTTGCATTTTTCCACCCTTTTATGCTTCCTTGGATGTTGGTTCAAAATTTAGTTGTCTCCATAGTACAATTAATTTCATCTTCAAGCTTCTTTACTATTAAAATTCAACTTTTTTCATGACCCCTCTCACTTTCCTAGATACATAAATCTAGGAAAAATATCTATGCCTCATTGAATCCATTCATTCCATCCTGTAGATTATTATCCACATTATTCTTGGGTCATTTCACACCCAGAGTGGTCTATACACCTTTATATTAGTGTCAAGCTCAACAATGATTTGAACTACTAAGAAGAGTTTGAAATTCATGACCACTACACCCACCAACCCAACTTGTGGTGATGCCTATGGTGTTGATGCATACCCTAAGCATGTGATGATACATAAGAGGTTTTCATAATTACATAATTCCATAGAGATCTTAAATAAGGAACTCCAAGATCCTCCCCTCATCACATCAACATGTCATTAGTTTTAAACATACCTTATTGATAACATTTTAAACATGTGGATGTTTAGTTTTTGAGGAGTATTTTATGTATGACTATATTTGTTCCTTGCTTTTCACCTCTTGAAACCTTGCAAGATATTGGATTTCTTAAAGTTTCCTTGAGTATAGGTGTTAGTATTAGCAAAAATAGGACTAGCAGAATGTAGATAGTGGAAGAAAAGTAGGACACTGCTGAGAATTCAAAAGACAATCAGGAGGAGTTACAAGGTTTGAGCAAGGCTAGAATAATGGGAGGTCCACTAATGAAGGTTGAGCCAAGTAAAATTAGGAATCTAAAGAAAAATTAGGAAATATTAAATTACTTCCAAAGCATTGGTTTGGGGTGCTACATTGAATCCATGAAGGTTTTCAATAGTGTATTGTCTTCAAAATTCACTAAAACCTAGCATAAAGGCACAATGACAATTGGGAGCTTGAAGTTTACTATTACCCTTGAATTAATTGGTGAAGCGAATGGTTTGAAATGTGAAGGGGCTCATGTTGAAAGGAAAAAATTGAGGAAGTAAAACCATGTCATAAAGGAGTTCTTTAAGGATGGTGAGAAACTAGAAAAGGTTAAATCCAACAATGGGTATGATAGATTCTTTCTCCCTCCCCACTTTGAACTATTGTCTGTTTGTGGGTTATGAAATATTTTACTCTTGAAGGGTCTTTCAACCCATACCATGCTTATCAATTTTTTCTACTCAATTTCCTACACAATGGGGAAAAAATAAATGTGTCATTCTTCCTTCTTTGCCCTCTTAGTAACATCATTGCAAGTGGAGATAGCCGTCCACTCCACCAGGGGCTGATTTTTGTGCTTTATCAACACACTATTGTCTCATTTCCCTAGGTTTAGGTTTGAGTGCACCAAGTTGGTGTACAAAAAAGTGGACACCCAAAAAAAAAAAAAAAAAATCTCAATAACTTGATTGGGTTATTTAAAAGTGAAATGCTGTCCAGGATTGGTATCCAAGCTAGGCATTATAATTTAAAAAACCCAAGCGAGTTATTAAATAAGATAAGTTTAATAATCTAATTAGGTTATTATACTTATTGGTGTAGGGAACCTCCCTAATTTTTATTCTTGGAGTGATTAGAGGTTAGTTAGGTGTATTTTTGTTTAATTAGTTCCAAGTGTCCTTGGAGTGCAACTAATCCAAATGTAAGCACCAAGTTGCTCACTAGGTCTTAGGTTGCTCAAAAGTTGCTCAGTGAGCCAAAGTTGCTCAATAGGTAAAATATGATTTGGAGTGGGAAATAAGATATTTTTCATCTCAATATATTCAAGGTATCTTATCTAGGGTCCTATAAAGGTTCTAGGTGAACCCATTTGACCAAAAGGGCTAAAGAGCAAAATTTGCTCAAAAAGTTGCTCGAGCAACTTTTGCAATTTTTGGAAGAAATTGCATATGGTAGTTTTGGAGGTTGTAACTACCCATGCTTAGGTATATGAGAATGGAAGATCATATTTTGAAGGGTTGGAAGAATTACCATTAGTTTATACATGTGTGAGACTACTGCATGAATAGTTTGCAGAGTTTTCCATTATTTTATGGTGTAGTACGGCTATGTACGGATTGACACGGGATATCAAGTTTATGTTTTTGATAGATTTTTCTTTCATGGTTCTTTTCCATATTCACATTTTTTCTATAGTCCTAAGGTTTGCAAGTTATATATTTTTCTAGCTGATTGGCTTGAACATTACCTTCACATGACTGATTGTATAAAAATGGCTCTAACCTAATTACCCACAATGGAAAATGCATGAAACCAAGTGGAGTGATAGGTTAGATGGTGTAGATAAAATTTTATTTATTTTTAACATGTTTGTAGTTAGTTTCCAAGCCATGATGTGATGCCATAGGCTGGCTGCTAGTAGTATGTGAGCCTCGATAGTTTTACAAAAGATGTTGTTGAGCACACCCATGACCATGTTGGTTCTAACAAAAGGAGCTCCTAGAAGCCCTAGGATGTCAAGTTTAATGTGCAAGTGGAATGGAGGTTTTATTTGGATTTTGAATATCTTGAGAGGTTTTTAATTGTTGATTGGACTGGAGGCCTAAAACAAAGGCTAGAAACTAGGGCTTAAGAATAAATAGGGTTATCGGTGTCTTGAAGCTCTAAAAATTTGAAACCTTGGTGAGCTAGGAGATAGCTACCAAATTCCTATGTTTTTTTTAGGGGTTGTTTAAATAATTTGGAGAATGGGAGTAAAATATGGTTACTAGATATAGAAGCCATTAGGCCTAATGAGTCCTATGTGAAGAAATTGAATTTTCTTTAGGTTTGGTTGTGACCAGAGGTTTTGAAAGAGGTCAGGAAGGTATCTACATTATCACTAGAATCCAAGCAAGTGAAATTAAAAGATTCTAAGTGAGGGTTAGGGTTCAAGGAGAAAGAAGGACTAGTAGGACTAGTGCCTAGAAGGGAGGTAAAGTATAGACTAGACAAACTACACTTAGGAGGCAAGTTGGAGGAGAAGTATTGGAGGCTTGTATTGGTGGAAAGAAAAGAAACAAGAATGATTGGATGATTCAAGATTAAAACCTTGATTAGAAGTGGTTATTATATAGAACCCTAGGTTTTTTGCATCAGAGTGGTATTAAAGCCAGCTATTAGTTTGGTTTATGTTAGAGATGGAAAATAGCCAAGAGGTAGACAATATGCCATCCAAGGAAATGAAAAATGGTGACATAGTGGATTTGGTCAAAGATATATTGGCCAAAGCCAATTAGGAAGACACAAAGAGCAAGAACAAAATTACAAAATGGGGAAATTAGAGTATGGAAGAAGATGAAAGCCTCATAGGGGAGACATTTGAAAATAAGGATCTAAAGGTGGATCAGGATAAAAATGTGTTTTTGGATGCCTTTAAGTCTCTTAGCAAAGACAATATGGAACACATCCCTTACTACAGTAGTAGCCTAAATGGGGAGGTGTCTAGATTGGCCGGAAGCCATTGATAACAAATTTGATTACAATGCGATAAAAGAAGAGAAGAGGGCTAGCACTGCAAAGGACAGACATAAGGGATCAACACTAGTATGGTGGAATATGATGCAAGATGACATAGTAGCAACATGGAAGAAGGATATAGTGTCTTGGGAGAGGATGAAAATCAGTTTGAGAGCCCAATTCCTACCCACAAACTATAAGATTCAAATCTATTAGAGGTTGTAGAACCTAAGGTAGAGAGACCTCATAGTGAGTGCTTATACTGAAGAGTTTAACAAGTTAAGCCTTAGGGAAAGAAGACAAGAAGAAGAAGTTGAAAGAATGGCAAGATATCATAATGGACTAAGACAAGGGATTCAGGATGAGATCAAAATGATGGCTCCTAACAGTATGAACAAGTGTTTTCAATTATATTTAAGGGTAGAAGAGAAGGCAAGGAGGCACAATTCCCAACAAAGGGGCAAAGGTAATAAAGGTTTTAGAGGTAGGGGAAACTTTGGTAGAGGACCAAGACCAAGTAGGCCATATGAAAACTAATGCAATGACAACTATAGAGGTAACCAAACCAAGAACACTTTTCAAAGAATGAGATGTAGAGGAAGGGGACCACCTAGAGGTAGGTTTTAGTCCCAAGGTAGAGGCAATACTATTTTTATTGTTAGGTGTTGCAACTATAACCAAGTTGGCCATACTATGGGTAGATGTCTTGAAAAGGATTCCTCTTCAGCTATGGGAGAAAGAAGAACACAGTTAGTGGAATAAGATGACACTCAAAGTGTTACATCACCTATTTCAAAGGTAGGACTAGTAGTAGATGGTATAAATCTGATGCTAAGGAGGACCTTACTAAAGGTACCTAATGTGGTTGAACCACCATAGATGAAGAGCCTATTTAAGACCACTTGCGGGTTACATAGAAAGATTTGCAGAGTGATAGTGACTTGGGCTCCACGAAGAAGATAGTATCCACTAAATTGGTAGAAAAGTTGAACCTCAAGAGCACACCTGAGACTACTCCTTACAAGGTGACTTGGTTGAACAAGAGCCAACAAATATTGGTGGATGAAATTTTTTTTATGGAATTTGAGATGGGGGAGTACAAAGACAAGGTGTATTATGTGATGGATACTTGTCATCTTTTGTTAGGGCATCGATGGTAGTATGATTTGAAGGCTATACATGATGGACAGTAGAATAGCTATGTGATAACCAAACAAGGTAAGAAATTTCAAATGGACCCTTTGATTGAGCCTAAAGAGAACAAACATGTAAGGTCAAGTGTGATGTTGTTAAGTGGGAAGGAGTTCCTAAAGATTATGAAGAAGGAGAAAGGAGTATGTTGTGCAATAGTGGTAAGACCTAAAGAAGAGACCAAAGAGAAGGTTCAAGTGCCTCCAGAAGTGCAAAAATTGTTGGAAAGATACCATGAAGTAGTGGAAAATGGGCTACATAATGCATTGCCACCTATGAGGGAGGTAAGTCATCAAACAAAAATAATACCAGGGGAAAATCTACCTAACAAGGTAGCTTGCAAAATGACACCAAGCTAGAATGCTAAAATTGCAAAGAAAATACAAAATTTGTTGGAAAAAGGCCTAACAAGGAAGATCTTGAGCCCTTCTAATGTACCAACTATCCTTGCACCTAAGAAGGATGGAAAATGGAGAATGTGTACTGACTTTAGGGAAATCAATAAGATCACCATTAGATATAGCTTTCCTATGCCAAGAATTGAGGATTTTCTAGACAATTTGGGAGGCTCTTGCTACTTCTCCAAGGTGGATTTAAAGTCAAGATATCATAAAATAAGAGTGAGGCCTAGTGATGAATGGAAGACAACCTTCAAGAAAAATGAAGGGTTGTATGAATGGCTAGTGATGCCCTTTTTCTTGACAAATGCCCCAAGTACCTTCATGAGACTAATGAATGAGGTGCTAGCAGATTTCATAGGTAAGTTTGTTATTGTATATTTGGATAACATTCTAATCTTTAGTAGGTATAAGGAGAAGAATATGAAGCACTTGGATATGGTCATGCGGAGGCTACATCAAGAGAAGTTGATGATCAATTACGAAAAGTGTGAGTTCCTAAAAATTGAATTGGTATACCTTGGGTTTGTTGTTTCTAATGGATGTATTAAAATGGATCCTAATACAGTCAAGTCCATATTAGAGTGGCCTACACCTAAATGCATTGCAGATGTTAGGATTTTCCATGGCTTGGCATCTTACTATAGGAAATTTGTGAGAGGATTCAGTCATGTGTGTGCACCTATCCTAAACACCATTAAGGGAGTTATCAAATATTAATTTCAATGGATAGAGGCAACAAATAAAGGATTTGAGCTTTTGCAAAGGAGAATTGTAGCTCTATCTACCCTAAGGTTTCTAGACTTCAATCAACTCTTTGTTGTAGAGTTCGATGCTAGTAAGCTAGCTATTAGAGCAGTACTAAGTTAGGAAGGACATTCAATAGTATTCTTCTCTGAAAAATTAAATGAAGAAAAATAGAGGTACTCTAGCTATGACCTTAAATTATATGCAATGTTCCAAGCTTTGAAGAAATGGAGACATTATCACCTTCCAAAAGAATTTGTGGTTTAGATAGACAACCACACCCTTAGCTTCCTAAATCGACAAGAGACACTAAATCAAAGACAACTGAAATGGGTGGAATATTTGCAAGCATTCACCTTTGTGATCAAGTAGAAGAAAGGTGTAAGCAACGAGGTTGTTGATTCTCTCAGCACAAGAGTCCTAGCCACCCAAGAGATTCAATTGTAGAGTTTGGGAATGGAGGATCTAAGAGACCTCTACAAGGAGGATACAGAATTTAAAGAGGCCTATTAGGTACATTATAAATTTAAGCAAGGTTTTAAAGTAGATTTTACTGATTATATGTTCTAGGAAGGCTATCTATTCAAAGGTCACTTTGTGCATTCCCCAATGCTCAATTAGGGAGAACATCATTAAGGAAAAAAATCAAGGAAGTTTAGGAGGAAATTTTGGGGTAGAGAAGACACTTGAGTAGGTTTCTAGGTTCTATCACTGGCTTAGATTGTAGACTAATGTAAGAAAGTTTGTGGAGAAATGACATGTGTGTTAGAGGGCTAAAGGACATAGTAGTAAGTAGTTTTTTATCAACCACTCACCATTACACAAAGGCCATGGGAGTGCTTGAGTATGGACTTTTTTTAAGGACTCCCTAAAACACCTAGAGGGTATGACAATGTGTTTGTGGTTGTAGACCATTTCAGCAAGATGTCACACTTCATCCCATTAAAAAAAACAAATGATGCTTCACATATAGTATGTTGACCCTTTTGAAGATTTTGGGAACCAATTTGTCCTTTTCTTCAATGTACAATCCTTAGTCTAATGGGAAAATTGAGGTAGTGAAAAAATCTTTGGGTAATCTATTGAGATGTTTGACCAAGCAGCATGGTTAATCATGGGATCATATTATAGGGCAAGAAGAGTAAGATTATAATGACTCTGTTAATAGGAGTAGTGGAAAGAGTCCTTTTGAAATTGTGTATGGGACTAATCTAGGGAGAATTTGGAGTTGAGGGATCTTAGCCTACATGAAAAGAGAAGTGCACAAGGAGAGTCATTTGTTGAACATATGAAAGAGTTGCATGAACAAGTTAGGAAGATATTGTAAAGACAAGTGGAAAAGCATAAGAAAAGGGTAGAAAAAACAAGAAGAGACTTGCAGTTCAAAGTGGGAGATTTAGTACTTGCTTATGTCAGGAAAGATATGTTACCAAAGGGACACCCAACTAAGTTGTTGATGAAGAAGATAGGACCTCTAAAACTCCTACAAAAATATAGTAAAAATTCCTATGAAGTTGAAATTCCTCTTGATTTAGGCATATCACCTATTTTTAATATGTGTGATTTCCCTACAAAGGTACTCATGCTGATACTAATCAACACACTCTTGCAAACTTGGAGGGGGCAGATTGGGTTCAAGACTTGCAACCTCCCCAACCTTTGCAACTAGCTATCATTATGGATTCTAAGGTGATCAAGAAGACTAGGAAGGGAACCTACAAGTCCTATTTGGTGAAGTGGAAGGGACTACCTGATGCTAAACCTACATGGATACAAAAATATGATATACTGGAACATGGGGTCACCATTGAAGATCTCCCAACTCAAGAGACTTGAGTTCTTTTTCCTAGGGAAGTATGGTGTAGATAACTTCCCTAATTTATATTTCTAGAGTGATTAGAGGTTAGTTAGGTGTGTACATTTTTTATAAGTTCCAAGTGTCCTTGGAGTGCAATTAATCCAAATGTAAGCACCAAGTTTCTCACTAGGCCTTAGGTTGCTCAAAAGTTGCTCAGTGAGCCAAAGGTGCTCAATAGGTCAAATATGGTTAGGCGTAGGAAAGTAAGCTATTTTTTAAAAAATAGGTCCTAGGTATCTTATCTAGGGTCCTATTAAGGTTCTATGTGAACCAATTTGACCAAAAGGGCTAATGAGAAAAAGTTGCAAAGTTGCTCAAAAAGTTTCTTGAGCAACATTTGCATTTTTTGCAAGAAATTGCATATGACAATGTTGGAGGTTTTGACTAACCATGCTTATGTATATGAGGATGGAATATCATATTTTAAAGTGTTGGAAGAATTACCATCAATTTATGCATGTGTGAAACTATTGTACGTACAATTTATAGAGTTTTCCATTGTTTGATGGTGTAGTAAGGTTGTGTATGGATTGGCATAGGTGATCAAGTTTACATTTTTGATAAATTAGTATTTCTTGGTTCTTTTTCATATTCACATTTGTGGTAGATTCCTAAGGTTTTCAAGTTATAGATTTTTCTTGCTAACTAGCTTGAACATTACCTTCACCGGACTGACTGTGTAAAAATGTCTTTAACCTAATCAACCACCATGGATATATGTATGTATGTATATATATATATGTATGTATGCATATATGTATGTATATATGCATATACATATATACATACATACATACATATATATATATATATATATATATATATATGTATGTATATATGTATACATATATATATTATGTGTGTGTGTGTGTGTATATTCATTTTTGTGGTTAGTTACAAGCCATGAGGTCATGCCATAGGCTAACTACTAGGAGTATGTGAGCTTGGAAAATTTTACAAAAGATGTTGCAGAGCACACCGATGACCATGCTGGGTCTAACAAAAGGATTTCTTAGAATCCCTCAGATGTCAACTTGAATGTGCAAGTGGAATGGAGGTTTTATTTGATGTTCGAAGAGATTGAGATATTTTTGATTGTTGACTAGATTGGAGGCCTAAAACAAAGGCTAGAAACTATGGCTTAAGAGTAAATAGGGTTATGCATGTCTTGAAGCTCTGAAAATTTGGAACCTTGGTGTGCTAGGAGATAGATACTAGATTACTAAGTTTTTTCTAGGGTTTTTTAGAAGAATTTGGAGAATGGGAGAAAAAGAGGGTTACTAGACCTAGAAGCCATTAGGCTTAATTAGCCCTATGTGAAGAAATTGAGTTTTCTTTAGGTTTTGCTGTGACTAGAAGTGTTGAAAGAGGTGAGGAAGGTTATGGGGGGTATCTAAATTATTAGTAGAATCCAAGGAAGTGAATGTACAAGATCCTAAGTGAGGGTTGGGGTTCAAGGAGAAATAAGGACTAGTGCCTAGAAGGGTGTTTAAGTCTACACTAGACCAACTACACCTAGGAGGCAAGTTGGAGGAGAAGTATTGGAGGCTTGTATTAGTGGAAAGATAAGAAAAAAGAATCATTAGATGATTCAAGATTAAAACCTTAATTATAAGTGGTTATTGTATAGAACCCTAGGCCCTCTACATTAGAGTGGTATCAAAGACAACTATTAGTTTGGTTTATGTCAGACATGGAAGATAGTCAAGACGTAAATAAACAATATGCCACCCAAGGAAATGAGCAAGGGTGCAATAGTGGATTTGGTCAAAGATCTATTGGCCAAAGTCAATCATGTAAACATAAAGAGCAAGAAGAAAATCATAAAATGGGGAGATGAGAGTGAGGAATAAGATGAAAGCCACATAGGAAAGACATCTAAAAGTAAGGATCTAGATGTGGATCAGGATAAAAATGTGTTTTTTGGATGCCTTTAAGTCTCTTAACAAAGAAAGTATGGAACACATCCCTTACTATAGTGGTACCTTGAATGGGGAGGAATTTCTAGATTGGTTGGAATCCATTGATAACCAGATTGATTACAAGGAGGTACAAGAGGAGAATAGGGTCAGCTATGCCAAGGCTAGACTCAAGTTATTAGCACTAGTATGGTGGAATATGATGCAAGATGACATAATAGTAGTAAGGAAGAAGAAGATAGTGTCTTGGGAGAGGATGAAAATTAGGTTGAGAGTCCAATTCCTACCCATAGACTATGAGATTCACATCTATCAAAGATTGTAGAACTTAAGGTAGAGAGACCTCAAAATGAGCGCTTGTACTAAAGAGTTTAACAAGCTAAGCCTCAGGGCAAGAAGAAAAGAAGAAGAATTTGAAAGAGTGGCAAGGTATCTTAATGGGCTAAGAAAAAGGATTCAAGATGAGCTCAACATGATGGCTTTGGAAAGTATGCACAAGTGTTTTTAGTTAGCTTTAAGGAAAGAAGAGAAGGTAAGAAGGAGGCATGATTCCTAACAAAGGGGTAGAGGTAACATAGGTTTTAGAGGTAGGAGCAACTTTGGTAGAGGACCAGGACCAAGTAGGCTAGAAGAAAACCAATCCAATGAAAACTATGGAGGTAACTAGACCAAGAACACTTTTCAAAATGGGGAATATAGAGGAAGGGGACCATCTAGGGGTAGCTTTTAGTTCCAAGGTAGAGGCAATACAATTTTTACTAATAGGTGTTACAACTGTAACCAAGTCAGCCATACTATGGGAAGATTTCTTGAATAGGATTCCTCTTTATCTATGGGAGAAAGAAGAACAAAATTAGTGCAAGAAGATGATAGTCAAAGTGTTACATCACCTATTTCTAAGGTAGGACCAGTAGTAGATGTTGAAAATCTGATTCTAAGGAGGATGTTGCTGAAGGTATGTAATGTGGTCGAACAACCATAGAGGAAGAACCTATTTAAGACTACTTGTAGGCCACATGGAAATATTTGCAAAGTGATAGTGGACTCGAGCTCCACTGAGAACATAGTATCCACTGAGA
This sequence comes from Cupressus sempervirens, assembly GCA_028749045.1. Lineage (NCBI taxonomy): Eukaryota > Viridiplantae > Streptophyta > Pinopsida > Cupressales > Cupressaceae > Cupressus > Cupressus sempervirens. Next base: position 73,117,148 of record CM053790.1, on the reverse strand, counting down.
TGGTGGACAAGTTGAACCTCAAGAGGATACATCACACTATTCCTTACAAGGTTTCTTGGTTGGACAAGGGCTAACAAATACTAGTGGATGAACAAACTTTTATGGAATTTTAGATAGGGGAGTAAAAAGACAAGGCTCTATGTGACATAATGTTAATGGATTCTTGTCATCTTTTGTTAGGGCTTCCATGGTAGTATGATGTGAAGGCTATACATGATGGAGAGAATAATAGATATGTGATAAACAAACAAGGTAATAAATTTCAGATGGACCCTTTGATCAAGCCTAAAGAGGAGAAACATGTAGGGTCAAGTGTGATGTTTTTAAGTGGGAAGAAGTTCCTAAAGGCTATGAAGAAGGAGAAAGGAGTATGTTGTGTAGTAGTGGTAAGACCTAGAGAATAGACCAAAGAGAAGGTTCAAGTGCCTCAAGAATTGCAATAGTTATTGGAAAGATACCATGAAGTAGTGGACGATAGGATACCTAATGCATTTCCACCTATGAGGGAGGTAATATGAGGAGAAAATATACCTAACAAGGTAGCCTACAAAATGACACCAAGTTAGAATGTTGAAATTGCATGCAAATACAAGATTTATTGGAAAAGGGAAATAAGGAAGAGCTTGACCCCTTGTGCTCTAATAACTATCCTTGCACCTATGAACGATGGAAAATGGAGGATGCGTACTAAGTCTAGGGAAATCAATAGGATAAACATCAGATATAGATTCCCTGTGCCAATAATTTAGTATTTGCTAGACAATTTGGGAGGCTCTTGCTACTTCTCCAAGGTGGATTTAAAGTCAAGATATCATCAAATTAGAGTGAGGCATGCTGATGAATGGAAGACAACCTTCAAGAAAAATGAAGGGTTGTATGAATGGCTAGTATTTCAATTTGTCTTGACAAATGCCCCAAGTACCTTCATGAGACTAATGAATGAGGTGCTAGTAGATTTCATAGGTAAGTTTTTTATTGTATATATAGATGACATTATAATCTTTAGTAGGTCTAAGTAGGAGCATATGAAGCACCTGGAGATGGTCTCGAGGAGGCTACATCAAGAGAAGTTGATGATCAATCAAAAAAAGTGTGAGTTCCTAAAAAATAAATTTGTATACCTTGGGTTTGATGTTTCTAATGGATTTTAAGTCTATACCAGACCAACTACACCTAGGAGGAAAGTTGGAGGAGAAGTCTTGGAGGCTTGCATTGGTGGAAAGAAAAGAAACATGAATCATTGGATGATTCAAGATTAAAAATTTGCCTAGACGTGGTTAATGTATAGAACCCTAGGCCCATGGTGTCACTTATCTTATTTAATAACCTAATCAGGTTTTAGAAAACCCAATTAGGTTTTTCAAATTATGCTTCTTAAAACCCCATCAAATTTCTTGAAACTTGATCAAGTTTTAAAAGTAAACATATTTTTCCTACTGCTTGCATTTGAGGGATTTTTTACATCCTCAAATGATAACAATAGCAACATGGAGTATGAATGAGAGGTCAAAACTTGATTGTGTTTGGGAGTAAAAGAGATTTTTATTTTGCATTTTCATCCATGGCACCCTGCAAACAAGGTAGGTCTTTATTCTTTGCATTGTTTATGTATTTTTCCATCAAATTTGTAATGTGGTTTTGTAATTTATAAGTTTTATAATTTTTGTCATAATTTGTAATTATTTTTAATTATTTTAAATATAGATGCATCAATGAATCTAAGAAAATGAGGGAGAGGTGAAAGACAACCTCCTACACAATGAAACCCTCAACTCGTCATAACACAACCATAGAAAACTCCACCCATTGTGACACACACAAAACCCTCCACTCATAGTGACACAACCACAAAAACCTCCACTCAATGTTCCCATTCAACAACCACTACCTCTTATAAACATTCCACCCATATAATTACATTATTTAACTACTATACAAGAGGACCTCATAAACTAACTTATAGAAAATAGTGCTAACATTACCCAAATGGTCAATAGTTTTTGGTCATCTACACTTTCTCAACACTCAACCCTAGCAAATACAATTGAGAAAATGACCCAAAATGTGAATGAGGTGTCTAGGGAGGTTAAGAAATGGGGTATGTGGAGGGATAAGTGTTTTGCATTTTATGCTGATAGGTTATCATATCAGAAAGTGAAAGAAAATAAATAAATAAAGGCACTATATGTTCTCTTTTCACTGATTCTATATCTGACAACTCCACATTACACACAACCAAAACTTTTCCTATTCATTAGTGAACTTATACTAGGATGAGATCATGTTTTTGGGATAGGTGGTATATGGTATTTGACCTACCACCACATAATAATTATGAGGTGCCTCTATATTTTTTAAGGAATCTATATTATGAGTTTATCCTTGCAGAGAAGCCAAATTACTTTGACATCTATGAGTTCCAAGGTAAAAGGAGAGGCTTTATGCAGGATAGACCTAGGGCTCATAGGGTCGTACCACAACATGAGAGGAGATGTACAACATGAAAAACTATGCTTCATGTTGTGCTCCCATAAATTATAAAGGAGTCTATTGATTTTTAGACTCTTCATGCAACTGCATCATTGACAGATGTTATCATTGAGCATGACTCACAATTAGGTGGTTTTCCTTCACCTATGGCACCTTGATCATCATCAGATGCACCTTTAGGGTTATCACAATATGTGACATCTCCATCATCATCAACTATGGCACCTCAATCATCATAGCCTACTAAAAATCCATCATCATCATCTTTACCACCAGTGTCATCTTCACTTGTGTCACCTGCACCACTAGTGTCATCTCTTCTTGTGTCACTTGCACCACTAGATTCATCCTTGCTTGTGCCACATGCATCATCATCATGTGCATCATTATCCCAATCAATATTTTTTTTTAGCTATTAGTGCATGTGTGATGGGATCGATATTAAGGCATCTTAGGATGGAGTGTCATCTCATCCATGTGTATATTTTGAGCATACTTGTTATTCATACAAAGGTGGGGATAATTCACTCATAGATGATTTGATGGCGATGGTATTCGGTAGATAGGAGACATAGGTTTTTTTGTTTAATTTTTGACACGATATTATTTAATCATCTAAATATCATAAAAGTAAAAAAAAATTATTTTATAGATCACTCTAGATTGAAATGTGAACAATATGCAATATAGGGAGCAACAAGCACTATAAGAACACCATATAGTACTCATTCTGCTAGAGGTATGAGGCTAGGAGAAAGAACACCTGAGGTAAAGTTTTTAAAATATTCTTAAAATTACAATAATACATTGGCTTAAAAATATTGTTTCTTAATTGGTATGATAGTAACAACACAAAGTTCCATAAATATTGTTTCTTAATTATTTTACAATGAACACCCAGTCTCTAAGAAGTCTTACAAGGAAGCCAATATAATATTCATCTCCAAGTTAAGCTGAGGAGGATGTCTCATCTACTTACATCATGTGAAGTTTTGAACACTTTGACACCTTTCCATCTCCCACACTCATCATTCCTCTTCCATGTTCCATAACTATAATCCCTCTTTCATCCAACCTACTTATAGATCCTCTTCCATCTCCTACCATAATTGAAACCCCTTTTATAAATCCTCTTCCATCTCCTACCATCATTGAAACCCTCTGATTCATCAAACCCATCTAATTCCCATCCACATCTCTTGCTCCTAGTATTACCCAAACCCCATCTAATGAACCTCATTAGTTTTGAGATGATATTATTTAATCAACTAAATATCATAAATAAAAGTATTAAATTATTTTATAGAGTACTTTAGATTCATATGTGAACAATATGAAATGCAGTGTATAGAAAGTGGTATGAGAACATCACATAGTACTCGTTCTACTAGAGGTGTGAGGCTAGGAGAAAGAACACCTGAGGTAAAGTTTTTAAAATATTCTTAAAAGTACAATAATACATTGGCTCTGAAATATTATTTCTTAATTGGTATGACACTAATAACAATTTTTTTTGTAAATATTGTTTCTTAATTTTTTTTACAATGAAAACCTAGTCTCAAAGGAGTCTTACAAGGAAGCCAATAGAATATCCATATCTAAGTTAAGTTGACAAGGACATCTCATCTAATTAAATGATGTGAAGTTGCCAGCATGTTGAAACCTTTCCATCTCCCACACTCATCATTCCTCTTCCATGTCCAATAGCTATCACCCCTCTTTAATCTGACCCACTTATAGATCCTCTTCTATCTCCTACCATCATTAAGACCCCTGTTATAAATCATCTTCCATTTCCTACCATCATTGAAATCCTCTCATATATCAAGTCCATCCAATTCCCATCCACATCTCTTACTCCTAGCATTACTCAAACCCCATCTAATGAACCTCCTAATTTTTGACATGATATTATTTAATCACATAAATATCATAAAAGTAAATATTTTATTATTTTCTAGAGAACTTTAGATTGATATGTGGACAATATGTAATGCAGGGTGTAGCAAGCGGTGCGAGAACACTACATTGTACTCATTTTGCTAGAGGTGAGAGGCTAGGAGCAAGAACACCTAAGATAAAGTTTTTAAAATATTCTTAAAAGTACAATAATACATTGGCTTTGAAATATTGTTTCTTAATAGGTATGACACTAACAATACAAAGTTTCGTAAATGTTATTACTTAATTATTTTACAATGAACACCTAGTCTCTAAGAAGTCTTATAAGGAAGCTAATAGAATATCCATATCCAAGTTAATTTGACAAGAACATCTCATCTAATTACATCATGTGAAGTTTCTAGCACACTGAAATGTTTCCATATCCCACACTCATCATTCCTCTTCCATGCCCCATAAGTACCATCCCTCTTTCATCCAACCAGCTTATAGATCCTCTTCCATCTCCTACCATCATTGAAAGCCTCCCAAATTCATCAATTCCATCCAATTTCCATCCAAAATATCTTGCTCCTAGAATATCCAAACTCCATCTAATGAACCTCATGAGTTCATCATCCATATACCAATCTGCATCGAAAAACCTCCATATCAAAAAGGGTGTCTTGTAGAAGTCTAGAGATCATGAATTTACACTTTTATTTCTTGACAAGGTACCAAAAGTTCATTTGCATCTCTCTTTTCCTTCTTAGTCTCTTTGTTTTCAATTTAGGCCTTGCAGCCTTTTTGAGCCCCAAATTTTCCTATCTTTCAACTATCCTTCCAATATCATCCTTCAAGTCCTTGTCTCTTCTTTCCCTCCTATGATCTTCTTGTTGTTAATGTGCCTTCTTTCCATTGACAACATTATCTCATATTTATAGCAACACTCTTTGCTATTTTATAGGGCTTGTCAGGGGCTGAAATTTCTCAAGTTGATGATGCCACACTTTCTACCATTAACTTTGGCCTTGAGAACTATGTGGTATCACTTGCACACCTATAAAGTTTATGGTTTGAGGGAAACTCATGATGTGTCTTATTGATTCCTCTTATCTTATATTTTTTTCTTCTTTAGGGTACTCCACATAACTCGACATTTGGAGGAAAGGGAAGGAAATCAACAAGAACACTGAAACAAAAAAGGTATTAAATACAAGTCAAGTTTATATTTTGAAATATATTATGAATGAATGTATATATATGTACTCAATATTGATGAATACATGTTGACTTGTTTGTTGAATATATGTAGAAACAATTGAGTTTTATAGAGTTGATGAATGTATCCTAGACTATCGATGTTGAGGCAATGGAAGAGGTAAAAATTCATATTTTTCTTCTCATGAATTTTAGGTTATAGTATGCATTTGTTCTATATACTATTAAATAGTTGCATTTACAAATGAGTAAATTTTTTTTCTAGTTTTATAGTAATTATCAACAATTTGTCTTATTAACATGTGTTATTTATCTTTTACCCATTACAACACTCTTTGAGACTTCAGGCAAATCCTTTCCCATTTCATTTTGTTAGGAGTCTCGAGCATCAAAGATGGGGTCAAACACAATAGCTCGACCAGAGGTATGTATGTAGATTCTTAGTTGAAGCCCTCTTGTAATCCCAATTTTGATTTTTTGTTTGTGTGATAGAAATCCCTAATGCATACTATACAATTCTAACATTTTATCACTTACTATACAAGTTGTGCCTCATACTAGCATTGATTCATCAGTGGTTGTGCCTTCTGCTAGTATAAGAGAACTAGCTCAGGTTGCAGTACATTTTAAAAATTTTTTTACTCTATTTGGAATCTCTAATGCCACTCTATAATGCTAATTTTTTTTTTTTATCATATAGGTTGCGAATCATACTAGCACTAAATCATCAGTGGTTGTACCTCTTGCTAGCATGTGAGATCTAGCTCATGTTGCAGTACACTTTTTATTTTTTGCTCTATTTGGAATTGCTAATGCCACTCTATAAGGCTAACATTTTATCTCTTATCATACAAGTTGTGCATCATACTAGCACTGATTCATTAATGTTGTACCTCCTAGCATGGGAGATCTAACTTAGGCTACAATACACATTTTAAATTTTTTTACTCTATTTGGAATCCCTAATGTCACTCTATAATGCAAACATTTTATTGCTTACCATACAAGTCATGCCTCATACCAGCACTGATTCATCAGTGGTTGTACCTCCTACTAGCATGGAGATCTAGCTCAAGCTACAATACATTTTTTTTTTTTTTTACTCTATTTGGAATCCATAATGTCACTCTATAACTCTAAAATTTTATCACTTACCATACAGGTTGTCCCTCATACCAATACTAATTCATTAGTGGCTGTGCCTCTCATGAGAATTGATTCATCAATAGTTGTGTCTCCCATCATCACTCTACATCATCATTTTGTTAGGAGTCTCACCCATTGATGAAGGAGCCCATTAGCATTACCAGTCATTCCAACTATGGGACAAAGGGATGAGGTAATGAACAACTCAACTGTGCACAATTTAGAACCCAATTTATAGTTATTTTTATATTACTTATAGATAAGATATTTGATAGTGTATTTTAATTTTTCTTTTGTAGACACCTAGCGAGCCGCAAACTACATCAAAGAGGCTCAATTTTGATGATTCTATATACTCTTAGATATTGATAGTGATATACATATGTAGTTGTGGTCATCACATGACATTGACATATATTCAACTTTTGTATTATATATATTTGGTATTTGTATTGTGCACATTTCACATTTCTACTATACACATTTGATATTTGTCGAGTATTCAACTTTTGTATTGTACTAATGAGACATAACATCTTTTTGTAACTATATGATTAATATTGCATAATATATTGTTCTTTTTGATATACATTAAGCTTGGATTTCCATCCAACTTGTTTAGTGTGTTCATACAAACTTGTATTTCATTTTACATTCTTGCAATTAATCAAACACATGAACGTTTATTATTTTATACAAAAAATATTTTTTTTTTATCAAATTCATTATAACATGTAATCAAACTCATATATTAGTTATTTTGATGTAATAAGACATGAAAAAAAAAAATATGTCATGATTTTTATATTTGTGTCAAAGATCACAGCCTGATAGTGCTTAGATACCCTTAGGGATGCTTTCATTTAGTATGGTCAACACCATTAGACAGATGTTGTGGCTAAAACAAGGTTGGTCTTAGCCTAAACTTGACCAACCAGAGCTAATGAAGTAGATGATTCAATCCCAAGACCAATGGTTTGAAATATACACAACCTTGCTCATTTGAACTGAACACCATTGCAACTTTTGGCAATAGGTAAGATACAGATGCCAAATCCAAATAAAATAAAATTTCTAAAAAATAAGATAGGTTTTTGTAGGCCTAGACAATGCAATTTTTTAGCACTTGATAGTTTGTCAATACCTTGCATGAGCTCAAAGAAATTCACGAGCAAAGATTGTAGCCTGATGGTGCTTAGAGACACTTTCATTCAATGTGGTTGATACCGTCGAAGGGATGATGTAGCTAAAATGAGGTTGTTCCTAGATTAAACCTGACCAAATAGAGCTAATGGAGTAGATGATTTGATCCTAAGGACAATGGTTTGAAATATACACAACCTTTCTCATTTGAAATGAGCAACTGTTAGTGTAAATAATTAATTATTATTACACTTTACTTAAGTTTAATTAGGTTAATACATTATTTTATTATTTTTTAGATTAGATATCTAGGAGTATGTGTACTCATATGAGTTGTTTTATTGACAACCTGACCAAATAGAGCTAATGGAGTAGATGATTTGATCCTAAGGACAATGGTTTGAAATATACACAACCTTTCTCATTTGAAATGAGCAACTATTAGTGTAAATAATTAATTATTATTACACTTTACTTAAGTTTAATTAGGTTAATACATTATTTTATTATTTTTTAGATTAGATATCTAGGAGTATGTGTACTCATATGAGTTTTTTTATTGACAACATAGGAGTTAGCATCTCATTTTAGCACATGGTGTCTATAACACTGGTGTTTACATAATCAACTGAGTTGTCATGTAGACAACACAATTGTTTGCACTCTAATTAAGCACATGGTGTCTACAAAATCTTTTTACATGACACACCTATGTAAGCTTATCCTCTCATCATCACACTAACATCTATGCTCAATGGAGGATAATCCACTCTTAGTGGAAATGTGCTTAGTTGTGAGACTTATCATTGTGCTGACTCCTAGTCATTCTAGGGGCCTTTATATATAGGCACTACTAGTGTGTATGTACATCAATTAAATTTCATATTGTTATTCTAATCATACTTTATTGGTCCATATTGTGCTTGTGCTTGAGGTTCTTGATCTTGGGTGATTTTTTCTTAAAGTAAATTCTTACATGGTATCAGAGCTAAGGGAGCTTCTCTTCACATAGCCATTGCGAACAATTTTTGCTTCACCTCTCAAAGGACCATGATTTAGATTCAAAGTATCTACAATTATTGGGAGTATCTAGAGACAAAGAAAACCTCACCATTGTGTCCAAAAGATTGATTTAGTGAACTTTGACTATAAATTTGCCTACCCTAGGCCATGGTCAAATCTAAGGCAAATCTTTTTTTTGCAAACTGGAACCTGAAGGCCTGATTTACAAAATTGGTATGATCTCTTTAGATCTATGCGATCAATTTTTTAGATCTGAATATTTTTGCATCTCTGCATTTTTTCTTTTTAGATTTGCATTTTGTTTTTGAAATTCTACAAAAAATTTTCCTTTTAGGCTAGTACAAGAGATATTTTTTTTCAAGACAATATTGGAGCTTGCTGGTGCAAATTAGATATTGGTATTGTATTTAGAAGGTCAAAAAACCTTGAAATCAACTTTTATTTCATCAAAATTAGAGGTGAAATCTAGAGTCAATTGATTTTTGGAGGTGCGGCAATAGTAATTGATGAGAAATAATTGTAGAGGTGATTTTCAAATAGTGATATCTCCCTCATACAGACTCCTTTTCTCAAGAATATATATATATATTTTAAGGTAGAATTTCATGATCTACACATTGGTGTAAGATGTTTGAGATCTCTGTTTCTAAATTTTTCTACAAATTGCAAATCCCAATTTTTGCAACTTCAAAGGCTTATTTTGGACTCATCTGGACACATTTTTAGGTTCCATTTTTTTTGCAAGTGAATAATTTTTCATCTACTTTTTATATCTGCAATCTTATTATAGGCTTGTGTGGATAGAAAAATGACTTTCAGAAATAAGTCCATTTTTGCATTGTATTGCTTTGATAAAACTTCAAAATTGTTGTACATCTAAGGTACATTGCTAAGTACCATATTTGAACTCCAAAAAGAGGTTATAAACAATAAAATTACAAGCCCACTTTTGTCCATTTTGGAAAGTAGGCTATTGTAAATGCACTACATATAAAGTGCCAAAAGCATCTTTTTTTGGAGAGTTCTTTGATTGAGTGAATAGGGGGGTGTGTCTTGTGTTCTTGTGTCTCTCTTTCTCTCTTGTGCTCTTTTAATTTTTTGCATCATGGGTTCACCTAAAAATCCACTTCTAACTTCACACAATTATACTACATGGAAAGATATTGTATGGAGTAGACTAATGGAAAAAGGTTTAAATCTATATGTTGATGGTACAATTGTAAAACCTATAGATGCTACTACACAAGTTGATTAGCAAGTTAAAGACAACTAGGCTTTAGGAATTATTAGCAGTTGTGTTCATAGAGATCTCTTCTTCCATATTTCCAACTTTAAGGATGACATGGGTGCTTGGGAAAAACTTGAAGGGTCGTATGGTAAGGTGGATGAAGAAAAGGGATTTCAAATTGAGGATAATCTACTTCTATTGGATCCTAAGAATTTTGACACAATTCTAGACTATGTCAACAAAGCCAATGAATTGAGAGCACTACTTAAAGATTGTGGTAATTGTTAGTCTCAGGATGGTTTTGACATTTGAGTGCCAACACACTTAACCACTTTCTATATTGAAGCTAAGTACACTATGTATGCCGAGTCATAATTCCAATGAGTGTCAAGCAATCTTTAAGTGTCGAGTGAAGATCAAGTGTCGAGTGACTACAAGTGTCGAGCATGATACAAGTGCTGAGTAATATTTAGGTGCCGAGTCATAGATGATGTTGAGTAGGATAGGATCACTATAGGATCCGAGTGAGCTAGTTTTTTATATGTGCTGAGTAACACAGAATGCATATATGAGTTTGAAAAAGCACAAACTAAGATGTAAACCATTTTTATGGCTGACATATGATGAATCATGAAAGATCTAAGTGCTAAGATTGAATCTTTTGTATTTCCTATGCAATCTACATGTAGCCAATAAGAAAAATGGAGATGGCATGCAACCAATAATAAAAGTCCAAGGAATGAGTGAGAAATAAAGATTCAATATGGATCATAGATCCATACCTAACCCTAAGTCTTTGAAAGTCTTTATAAGAAAGACAAAATCTCATTATGAAAAGAAGAGAAAAGAAAAGAAAATATGGAAAGCTATAGTGAATTTCAAAGCAAAGAGTGAAAAGACTTAGAGGGAAAGAGCAACAATTAGATATTCAATTGATGAGAACAAAGCAAGGAACACAAACAGATATCAGATTTTAGAGAATCAAGATCAGAGAGCAAATCAAGTGCCTGAATTCAAAAATCAAAGATTTTAAGCTATCAAGTTTATAATACCTAATACTCTCTTGGCATTGTATTAGAAAGGAAACCCTATGTTGATAGGTTAGCTTAACAACTATTTTGTAGATCCTTTGAAAAGGTGATTAAATCCTTTAATAGGGTAACACTTCATGTAAAGTGTTTTTAAATTCTTTAACTAGATCACTATTGACACAATGCAAAGCCTTTAATAGGGCAAGCCATCAGAAGTGGTCAAAACATTATTGCTACAGTGATTTTGTGGGTATCATCCTCACCCCAGTTTTACCTTCTTATTCCTGGAGGGTTTTTGGGTTACCAAAATATCAAGTGTTATGTGGTGATGCATATTTGTTTCTCATGATTGCCTAATGTTTATATGCATGCATGTTCATCTCAATCACATGTTATTAAGGGTTTAAAATAGACTAGAAGCCAATACTTCTGATTCACACCCCCCCCCCCCCCTCTCAGAAGAATTCTTTCCATTAAGTCATTCCAAAAATTGGTATTAGAGCCAATGTTCTTTCAAAAAGAAGCCTAACTACTTGGAGGAAAAGATCTGAAGATGGAAGTTTTCAAACTTGGAAAGATCATTGAGAACCAAGTGATAGATGTGCATCTCACTCTACACAAGGTAGAGGAAGCTAGAGAGGAATTAAGAAAATCCATGAAAAGAAGGAAGGAGATAGCTATAGCTGAAAATAATATAAACTACAAGGAAATGGATACTGTATATGAGAAATATGTTAGCAAGTAATACTAGTCTATTAAAAAACAAAAGCATTAACTAGCATATAAACCCTAACATAAATGAGAGACTAAAGAGGAAATCCCAATTGGAAACGTGAGCCAAATGAATGGACTCTCCCAATAGGATTTAGCTCCTTGCTTGGTAGATGGGTCTAAGGATTGGGATGTATGCTCAAGGTTCCCAAAAACTAGCTTCAATGGAGATGAAAAATGGCAAATTGGTGGTTTGTGAGCTCTCAATTTGGCATTATAAGGGTATGGTTGATGGATTTTGGCTATCAAAAGGGCATTATAACTTTAGCTCCAAGATTGTGATGAAATGGCTTGGGAGGGGATTCAATTTATAGGCTAAGGGCTTGAGAGATGGAGGGCTAAGATGGAAGGAAAGATGAAAGCTTAAGGAAGGCTAGGATGCACTCAAAAGGGAGCACATGGATTGTGCTTATTCAGCACCAATAAGGGAGTGACACATGTCACAAGGTGAGTGGATGGAGGAAAGGGGAAGGATGAGTCAACAAAGGAGGCTCAAAGGATAATATCTTCATAAAGACCCTTCATTATGGTTTGTAAGAGCTTGTAAGAGTCTCTATGGCTTTTGTAAGAGCATTCATTGTTGGGTGGTTGGGATATTTTGGAGGTAGTTGAGATTGTTGACTTTACTTGGCTTAGGAAAGTCTTAAGCTTGCTTAGGGAATGTGACAACATTAGGGAGTGGATTAGGCTTGGGTTTAGGATTAGATTAGGGATGTTAGAGATTTGCAAGTGGATGGTATTCATGAGGGTGGGTGAGTTAGTGACTAAGCTTAGTTAGTATGGGTGGATGGGGTGGATTAGGCTAAAAATGGGATTTAGGAATAAGTTAGGGGCTTATTAGATTTGAGGGTTTTATTTATCTAATAGGTTTATTTAATAAATGGGGATTTTAGAATTTAGATAGAAGAATAGGATTTAATTGATAAATAATAGGTTATTTGATTTATCAATTAGGACTATAGATGATTAATTAAATTAATCAGCTAGGGGATGGCAAAGGATTAATTAAATAAGAATTTAATTAATGATTCTTTTAGAGATAACTAAATAGGATTACCGAAGTGATGTAATCAAATTTAGGTGTCTACATTTTTCCCCTCTTTGACATAGTGTTGAGAAAACACTATTTCAAAGAAGTTTGAGTGAAGACGACACAAGGAAGATGTTTTAGCAACAAGGTTGCCCCAGTCTCAAATAAGAAGAGGAGAGACTAGACTTAGATGATGCCCCCTCAAGAAGGTGGCGAAGAGAGAAATGAGGCTTGATGACTTCTTTAAAAGTACAAGAATTCGAGATGAGCAAGGAGACTCAGATTGGCCTAAGAGAAGAGGCTGAATTAGCTCAAACTCTCACTACGGGAGAATGATAAAGGGCTATCAGATGCACAAGAGGAAACAAGCTTAAGACTCTTGGGATTGGGGGGAGGATGAAGGAGTAGGGCACTATAAAAGGAATCCAGGATGGAGAGATGGATGAGGGGATTAAAAAGCTAATGCAATAGGATTTCAAAGAGTCAGATTGGCGAAAGATGGGTTTCGAAGATCCCTAGGAGTAGGATTGTGGATCTCGAAAGATGAGGCTTGGTGGATTGATTTGGATTGGTGGATTCCTAAGACTAGGATTGTGGATCCCTAAAGCTAAACATGAGGAGCGATTCAAAGAGGTATTGATGCACAAGCTGGGATAGGAGAGACGGATGCTGGATATGGATGGGGGATAATGGAGATGAAGGAAAACCATTGAAGCTTTTTGAGCGGGGGGATACTTCAAAAAGAAGTACCACCATGTAGTTGAGCACTAGATTTTCTATAGGACTGTTGGTTAATTGCCAAGGTTACCAAGAACATCAAGGCCTGTTCACCAACTGTCTAGAGGACTGACAAACTAACTCGAAACAAACACACAAGGGTTGCCCCAGCATCACACATGAATCCCAAAGGAAGCAGTGTGGAACCGACAGTGGGTAACCCACAAGTAGAAAAGAAAAACAAAAGAAAGACTTGATCAAGACCTTACACTCTACTTGCCCCATTCGTAGCATACAATGATATGGAAGATCGTGCCAACCTTGAAGAGGGAACAAGGAGATTGCTTGGAAAAGATACTTCAAGATCCAAAAGGGAAAATTCCAAATCAAAAGAAAGTGAAAATCCAAAAGAGATCTGTTTGCCAACGAGATGGGTAGGAAAAGGTACTAACGGACCAAGATCAGACATGAGGAAAGCTATATCCTTCAAGGACCTATCAGAGAGCACCTAAGCTGGTGGATAAGGATGAGTGGTGCGTCTGGCAAGCTAAACTAATAAGGATAACACTTTGGTGACATGAGATCTAGCTAAAGGATGCATTGGAATAGCTAACCAAGGGTTGTACAATGTGTGCAAGATGTTGATCAAGGACAAATTGACACGAGTGCTGGATAGATACAATGGTACTAAGCTAAAGAGGATGTACAAGGGACCAAGATATGTTAAAAATGTTCAAGTTTGTTCATGTTTTGTTTTTTTTTGAGATGGAAATGTTTGTGAAGGATGGGATGTCTATAATAGTTGATAGGTGGATAGGTAGATGGTTTGCGAAAATCTTAAGGAAAATGGGATTCTTTGTGTGCATGTGATAGGATTCAAGCTACGATACAAGATTATCTACAAGAGGGAGTATGGTACAAGCTTTGGACAAGATTTGGATATACAAGGTATGGTACAAGATTTAAAAGGTATAATACATGCTTTGGTACAAGATTTTACAAGCTGAGGTATAAGATTTTACAAGCTATATGGGAGGTATTTACAAGCTCCATTAGATTTTGGATATTTGGTTGGAACACCAAGGGAACAAGTGGGTGTTTTATGGGATGGTGGGTGAATGGATGAGGGATAGGATAGTGATAGATAATGGATTAGTCTTAGTACACAAGGTGCCTGAAGTACTAGGTTTTCACCAAGGTACCTATCCAAGGTGCTTGAATTGTCAAGTTTTAACCATTGGACGCTTATTTCTCTTTACTATTTTTATTTTCTATTTTTCAAAGGCTAGGTATACCAAGGATCTTCAAGCATAGAACTTCTTGAGATGAATGATGTTAGTAGGATCATTCAAGAGTTCTCCTTCTGGTGTAGATAGCTGATAGGCTCCGGAGCCAAAGGAAGCAGTGACAACATAAGGATCGAGTCATGTAGGTTCAAACTTGCCTTTCTTTTCTCGATCTGCTTGGACTTTCATGTTTTCTTTGAGGACCATGTCACCTGGCTGAAAGTGTCATGGAAGCATCTTCTTGTCAAAATTATTTTTGAGATAAGTCTGATAGACTGTGAGATGATCATAGGCTTGTTTTCTCTTCTCGTCTAAGAGATCTAGCTGGGTGAGCCGGGCTACTCTGTATTCTTCATCTGATATTTGCCCTTGCAAAGATATGCGCAAGGAGGGAAGTTCAACCTCTATAGGTAGTACCACTTCAGCACCATAGACTAGGGAGTATGGAGTTGTGCCTATGGATGTACAAAAGGAAGTTCGATAGGCCCATAGGGCTGGATTTATTTGTAGGTGCCAATCACGGCCGGAATCATTGACAACTTTCTTTAGGATTTTGAGGAGGGTTTTGTTAGTTGCCTTTTTCTGGCCATTACCTTGTTGGAAATATGGGCTAGAAAAGTGGTGATGTATGCAGAGGGAAGTGCATAATTCTTCCATGTTGAGATTTTCAAAGTTACCTTCGTGGTCGGTGAAGATGGTGGATGAGATGCCGAAGTGGCAAACAATGTGGTATAAGATGAACTTGGAGACATGAACTCCTATACTTGAGACGAGGGGGACTCCTTCCACCCATTTAGTGAAATAGTTTGTAGCTGTTATTATCCATTTATGTGCATCAGATGAGAGGGGTGTGATAGTTCCAACTAGATGAAGGCCCCAACAAGCGAAAGGCCAAGGTGGTGCAATAGGCTGTAGATCCTGTGCTAGAGCGTGCACAAGATTTGCATGCTGCTGACATGGGAGACACTTTCTAACAAAGTCATCAGAGTCTTCTTCAATGGTAGGCCAATAGTAGCCTGCTCTAGGGATTTGTCGCACTAGGACAATACCACTCGTGTGGGCACCGCAAAGTCCAGAGTGTACTTCCTTTAACACCATCGCGGTCTTGTTTTGGTCTAAACATCGAGAGAGAGTATCATGATAACCCTGACAATATAGGGTATTGGCTATGATAACATAGCAGGATGATTTTTGGATGAGGTTCTGGCATTGGGTACATGTGAGGTGAGGGGATATGATACCATCGTTAAGGTAAGCGTGAATCTCATGGTACCAAGGGGATTGGGGACCAAACAAGATACAAACATGGTTTGAATCCTCATTCACATAGGCGAGTGTGAGGAGTTGCTCCACTAAAAAATCATACTATGTAGCTTCTTGGGGAATTTCCAAGAGCGAGCCTATAGTAGCCATAGCATCTGCTGCTTTGTTCTGTATTTGAGGCACTTGTGTAAATTGAAGCCTTGTAAAATGTTGGGTTAGCTGATCAACTAGCTCTTTGTAGGGTAATAGCTTTTCATCTTTGGTTTGATATTCATTTAGGGCTTGCTTGATGATGAGCTAAGAATCGCCAAAGATTTGTAGCTCAGCAATTTTCCATTCTGTAGCTATCTTTAATCCTACTATGAGGGCCTCATATTCTGCTATATTGTTGGTATTAGGGAATTGTAGCTTGAAGGCTTTTGGAATGTAATCTCCTTGAGGTGTAACCAACAATATTCTTGCCCCTGATCCATGAGATGTGTATGAGCCATCAAAATAAAGTTTCCATGGGGGTTGTTCTTCAATTAGACAGATATGCTCATCTGGAAATTTGGTGAGCAAAGGATATGCATCTACTAGAGGTACATCAGCTAGGTGATCTGCTATAGCTTGCCCTTTGATTGCCTTTCTGTCCACATATTGGATGTCAAATTTGCTAAGGAGCATAACCCATTTGGCCAAACGGCCTGTAAGTGTTGTTCTGGAGAGCATATACTTGAGAGGGTCAATCTTTGAGACTAGTTGGATGGTATGACTTAGCATGTAGTGGCGAAGCTTTTCAGTTGAGAAAACAACTGCCAAACAAGCTTTTTCCATAGGAGTGTAATTGAGTTCATAACCAACTAGGGTTCTACTGATGTAGTAGATGGCTCTTTCTCTACTGTAGTCATCGAGCTATGCTAGAAGTGCCCCTAGAGTAGTAGGTGTTGCTGATATGTACAAAATCAGGGGACGACCAGGAACTGGTGGAACCAAGATAGGGGGATTGATGAGATACTTCTTGAGATGGTCAAAGCTGCGCTGACATAAAGGATCCCACTTGAAGTTCTCATCCTTCTTCAGTAAATGTGAAAATGGTCTACACTTATCTGCAAGCTGGGAGATGAAGCGCCGAATAGATTGAAGCTTTCCCTGAAGAGAGCAAATCTGTCGCAGTGTCTAGGGAGGAGGCATGTCTAAGATAGCCTTGACCTTCTTGGGGTCGATCTGTATACCTCATTTAGAAACTATAAAGCCTAGAAGCTTTCCAGATGTAACCCCAAAGACACATTTCTTGGGATTCAACATGAGATGATATTTGGCTAACCTATCAAAGTCTTTCTCTAGGTCAACAAGATGATCCATGAAGGTATGAGACTTGACCAAGATATCATCCACATAATCCTCCAAAATGCTATGGATGAGATCATGAAAAATGGCTGTCATAGCTCTTTGATAGGTAGCCCCACCATTCTTTAGGCCAAAAGGCATCATGTTGTAGCAAAAGGTTCCCCAAGGGGTAGTGAATGCTGTCTTATGCTGATCCTCTTTTGCAATCTTGATCTGATTATACCTAGAAAATCCATCCATGAGGGACAAAATTTCATGTCCAGCTATAAGATCTACAATCATATCTATGTTGGGCAAGAAAAAATCATCTTTTGGACAAGCTTTGTTAAGATCACTAAAATCAGTGCAAATTTTGATGTCACTGAAAGTTTTAGTGATGGGGACCATGTTGGAGATCCATTCTGAGTAGTCAATAAGTCAGATAACCTTAGCAGCTAACATTCTTTCTAATTTAGCTTTGACCAATAATGCCACCTTGGGGTGCATTTTTCTAAGCTTTTGTCTAACGGGCTCGATCTTTGGATCGACTGCAAGATGATGAACTACAAGCTTTGGATCAAGCCCTAGGATGTCCTGATATGACTGTGCAAATTGACCAATGTTCTCTCGTAAGACCTCAAAGAGGAGGTTACCTTGGTCTTGTGATAGGGATGCAACAATGTGAACAAGCTTAGGGATCTTTGAAGAACCGATGTTGACTTCCCTAGTATCCTCAATTAGAATAGAAGATACTTTTGGTTGATTATCTTGAGGAGGTAATGCTAAATCCTCATGTTCTACTTGTGGCTTTGAATTTCCTTGCTGAGGGGTTCTCTTCACTGCCTTAGCTAGTCCTAGATTCACCTTAGTTCCAGTTTTGGGTGTATCAGAACTAAGTTGGGGATTCGCTCCAAAATACCCCTTGGGATCTAGCTTGTAGATATAGGCAGAATCTGGCTTTGTTTTCTTGTGAGGAGTTTTAGCTCCCATTAATCTTAGATGCACTTCCTCTGATGTGAACTCATCAATATGTATGACACTTGGTTGGTCCCAATCTATGAGTTGTGGATGAGCGAGTGGTAGGTAAATGAGATGGATGGATAGTTCTCAGAGAATAGAGTCTCCTAAGAAGATTTGGTCTAGGATATTGTCGTAGGCCCTCTTTTCAACTTCCTCAAGAATGTCTTCTATTTTGACAAGGTCATGGTGAATGTTCAAAAAAGCGTGATCGTTCTCATTGGTGCCCCCAGTTATGGGTATGCCAAAGCCAAGACCTGACTTTGTTTCCCACTTATGTGCATCGATGTGGCACTGCATGTCTCTTTCTTCTGCTCCTAGACCACCACCTTGATAGTTCCATTTGTCAGTGATGAGCTTATGTTCTTGGGGATACTTTTGGCTAAAGTGATCAAGGTGTGCTTGATTTCTTTGAGGTGCATCCTTATGTAACCATTTGTTGATATCTGGAGTGAGCTCCTCACAAAGAGGGATTTTCAAGGATACAAAGGTTGTTGGGCCAAACTATTTGTATCGAGGAGGTGGAATCTCCTTAGCTTTGTGATATATCAGTCGTCCATGGGCATGTGGATCAAGTAGGAGTTCCCCAATAGCAAATGCATCCGGTAGACTATACTCTCCACAACCTTTGTTATTGATCTTCACGGTAGACAGGGTAGAGGCGAGGATGGTTTCTGGGTCATTATAAGTGTGGGATGAGCTAGTGATGGATGTACCAGTATCAATTCTAGGGTAATGGTTTGTATATGAAGCTTCAATCGCATTGCAGTAAGCAAAGGGTTCTGGATCGGCATGGATGGTTACCTCAGTGCCTTGATGTAGAAATTTGATGCACTGATGGTAAGTGGATGGAACGGCTTTCATGGCATGAATCCATGGGCAACCGAGGAGGATGTTAAATGGTAGGTTTAGATCAATAACATGGTAGAGTGTCTCTTGGATGACTGGCCCAACCTTGATTGGCAGCAAAATAGTTCCTTCTGTGGTTCTTTCCAAGTTGTCATAAGCTTTGATGGTGATAACCTCACTGATGATATCTGCCTCAATATACCTAGCTTGTTTTATAAATTTTAGGGTGCAAATATTCAAGGCTGACCATTATCTATCATTACTCTTTTCATGGCAAAATTGGATTCCATGATGGCTATGCGAAGTGGAAGGGTGTGATTTGGCTCAACCATGGGTATGTTAGTGGGTTTGAATGATAGGGCGCATGAGGAGGATAGGTGTCCAACGAGATTACGAAAATCAGTAGCATTAATATCTGAAGGGACATAGGATTCTATGAGAGCACTATAAAGGATGTGTTTGTACACAAGACTAGTTTGAAGAAGGTCTAAAATGGAGATTTGGGCTGGCATGTTCCCAAGGTGTTCCAAGATATTGTACTGACTTTTTAATGGAGCTGATGGTGCTAGTGAAATGGGTGGGCCTGCGATGTTAAATTGTGCTCTTCGAGTGGTGATTGCACACTCCTTGTTTGGTCCTTGGATATTGATAACATTGACAGAAGTCTCTTTCTAAGATATACAACCTATAAGGCTACCAAAGTCTATATAGGATGAAGTGTGGTCATTGTTCTTCCCATGTTGTTGGTTTGGCTGATGGTTGTTGGTGTTGTTGTTGTTGGTTTGGATAGGTGCTTTTCCAGGATTTTGATTGTTGTGAGGAGGAAAAGCATTTTGATAGATCTGTAAGCCTGCATTGGGAGAGGTTTGGGCACCAACAGTGATTTCCTTCTGATCAATGAGGTCCTGCACATAGTCTTTCAGTTTCATGCATCTAAGGGTAGTGTGACCTTTTACCTTATGAAATTTGCAGTACTCATTGTCCTTGTACCATGCAGCTTTGGATTGGCTTGGGTCAATTTGCTGGGTAGGAGGAAATTTGATGAGGTTTTCCTTGACTAATTTCCCAAAAATGACATCCAATGGCTCACTAAGGGGTGTATAATTTCTAGGTGTAGGTTGGAATCTGGGCTTTTGTCCTGCAGCTACATTAATGGCATTAGCTTGATTGTTAGACCTTTGAAAGTTGGGTCTTGGATTGTGGCCTTGATAGCTTTGGTGATTCTGTTGTTGGTAGTTGATAGCTTGTTGATTATGTGGTTAATATGGTGGGTTGGACTAGTTCTGAGAAGGACCAACAATATTCACATGTCTGGTGTCAGTGATGCCATCTGTTGCAACATGCTTTTTTTTGTTCCAATACTTAGACTTGTCATTGGAATGTGATTGATTTTGGTTGGCTTCTTTGTAAATCTTGACCACACCACCTTTGATGAGTCCTTGCTCAAGGATCATTCCTTTCTCTTTGATATCTTTATAGGTCTACAAACAGTTCATGGTCATGTGGTGAGACAAGCTGGGATGGGCATTATCAATAAACATTTTCACCACATGGCGCTCTAGCAAGGTGCAGGATATGCGGGTGATTTAAACCTTTTTGCTTAGTGTGGACAAGGTCAACTATTGATAGCTCTGTTTCAACAAGATGGGCATATTGGACTACGAATGCCTCAGATAATTCAGCAAAGCTTTTAATTATGCCATAGGGGATTCTGTAAAACCATTCAAGAGCTAGTCCATCCAAGCTTTTGGGAAAAAGGCGCAAGAGGAAGACATCATTGTATGCCACATCCTGGCAGTGCATGTAAAATTCTTTGATATGTGTGAATGGGTCTCCTTTTCCTCTAAATTTGTCAAATTTGGGTACCTCAAAGTGTTTGGGAAATGGTGTCATGGTAATGGCTCTGTCAAATGGGTAAGGACACACATTCTCAAACTTGAATGTTTTTGGATCATTCCCTTCTTGGATGGCTTTCAGAGCTGTCTTCATTTGCTCCCATTCTGAATTGATAGGTGATGGTTGGGGTGCCCCCAATGTAGGAGTGCCTTGAGGTAGGTATACACTAGATGGGGCCACTGAATATGGATAGCTATGAGGGATTTGTTGATAGGGATTGTACATTTTTTGGGCAGCTGCATGGTGGATGATAGGTTGCTGAGGGGGAGGTGGCGCATATTGCTGCATCTGCTGCGAGGCTTACTGTTGATATGGGATTTGAGATTGGGATTGAGGAACATAAGCTGGATATGTGATAAATGGATT
Source organism: Cupressus sempervirens (assembly GCA_028749045.1). Classification (NCBI taxonomy): domain Eukaryota; kingdom Viridiplantae; phylum Streptophyta; class Pinopsida; order Cupressales; family Cupressaceae; genus Cupressus; species Cupressus sempervirens. Next base: position 73,095,482 of record CM053790.1, on the reverse strand, counting down.
GCTTTGTGGGGGTAAGGTATAAGATGGTTGTGAGGTTTGGGGAAAGGATCGAGGGGCTTGTGGGGTTTGACCAATATATGTGGGTTGTGCCCCCATTTGGGATGGTATCTGCAAATAATTGGTGGTTGGCTAGGGTGGTGGATTACCTCCTAAAAGTGGCATTGAAAAGTAGTTGGTAATTGGAGGTAATGGATTAGTTGGTGGTGGAGGTGGAGGGAATTGAAAGCTTGGGAATGGAACTGATGGGGTTTGATAGCTTTGTGGCTAGATTTAGAAGCTTGGTAGAGTGGTGGCAAGGGCTGGGGTCACTTGGGAGTTTGGTAGAAAATTGGTAGTAGCTTGTGAGTTTTGATAGCTTTGTGGAGTGAGGGTAGTAGCTTGTAGATTTGTGGCTGATGGTATTGAGCTCCCAAGACCTAATGGAAATGATGGGATTGTGCTTTGGGCTATGGTGAACAAGCTGGGGGTGATGAAAGGTTGATTACTTAGCCCCATGGGTGGCATCCCTATTGTATATTGCTGAGGTTGGCCAAAGATGCTAGCACTAATTTGGGAGATGGGTGGATTTGGAAGGCTGGGTTGGGAAGTAGCAACACCAATAGTGAAGGGGGTGAATGATGAGGTGTTTTGGGTAAAGGGGGTTTGGAGCAGAGAGGTATGAACCAAGGATGGAGTGTTGGTGGCTGGGTTGGCTTGCGGCATGGAGATTTCAACTTGGGTGGATGATGGTATGTTTGGGTCTATTGGATCATATGGATTGGCTGGAGGTTCTTCTTTTGGCATATATTGAGGATAATTTGGATTATAAGGGCCTATGGGTGGTGGCAGCTACCCAAACAATGGGTGAGATGGATCTGATAATGGAGGGGGTCTTCCAAAGTCAAAGGTTCCTACATTGTCCCTTCAAAAATTAGCCATGATTGTCTCTTTGTTCTTGTCTATAATGGCATTTATCAATACTGCATTTCCTATTTGGTTCATGAAAGCTTCAATGTCAGTAGGTGATGGCATAGCTTTCTCTGGGCTAAAGGATGGCTGATTGCTCAAGGGGGGTGAGGCTACTTGATCCAAATGATAGGGCTCCATTGTTTCTTTCTTCTTGGCTAAGTGAGTGACGGGTGGCATGAAAAATGCTCCTAGGGATGGGATGCAACAAATGCTGGTGGATCCAAAAAGGGGGGAAGGCTTTTCTATGCAAATTATTTCCTAGGTTGAGGCAAAGCTATATGACAAAACCTAAGGAGGATTGGGTTTGGGATTCTAACTTCAAAGATATGTTGCCAAAGCACAAAAGGTCTGCTTTCCTATGTGCAAGCTCGGTGGCAATTGTGTCAACTTAAGGATAGACTGATGATCCTTTAGGAAGAACACGAGATTGACCACTTGTGGATCCCAACCTTTAGCTCAAGGTGATGAGGGATGACAAGTGACAAAGCTAGATTACCCTAGACAAAGCTCTGTCAAAGGGATAACCTTGGTGAGGTTTGTGGATTTGAAAGCTTTTAGGAATGGCAAACTTTGGCAAGGTGACAACAAATTTTGAAGGCTTGGATGTGAAGATTTTGGATTGCTGGCTAGATGGTTTGGTCCTAAATGAGATGAATGAGCTAATAATGCTTAAGGGGATAACCTAAAATGGCTGGATTTTCTACAAAGATGACACTAAAGTGAATCTTTTCCAAGAAGATGTGGAGAAACAAGGGGGTCTAATCATAGAAATCATGCCTAGTTGGTAAGGTATAAGCATTGTTAACTCCTAGGTTTTGGCTAAATTTAATGGTGCGCTCTAACCAGGCCTCTTGAACTGCTTCGTCGACAGCTTTTTCCTCTGCTTTGTGGAGTTTGGCAATTCGAGGACTTGGTGTTAGTTCCTTTCTCTTGGCTGAAAGTTCTTGGTATGCCTGAGATGGCTTGAGTTTGACTTTGTGGAACTTCTATTTGGGTTTGGGTTGCTTTGACATGAATTCTTGAATCTGCTTGGCTTTGAGAGACCTCGATTATTTTGCTTCAGCTTGTTCAACTTCTGGGATAGGCAGTGACTACGCTAAGTGTGCCCTAAGCTAGGATTGACCAAGTTTGGCAAACATACATTCAATAAGTAAAAGACCAAACAATAGATAGAAACAACCAGATAGTAGTTTTGATTCCCAGAATGTGATACTTGCACCAAGGAGTGTGTGTGTTCTACAAATGTTTCGACCAGTCACTTCAAACACATTAACATCCTAGATGGTTGTCTACAAGGCTGATAGTTGGTTTAGCTAGGGAGTCCTTGATATACCCAAAGGTACGTGAGGCCCAAATCCATAGATGAAACCAAAAATATGTTACACAGCCGAGAGGAGCGGTAACCCACTTCTCCTCTTTCACTTCTCAAGGGTATAAAGTTCCTTGAGGCTTAGCCCGAGTGACAAAAATCTTGATTCCAAGAGAGGTGTCTTTGGATTCATCAGAACACTGGAGTTGAGGTTGTCCTAAGGGGTGATGAAATCCCCAAGCAGGCCTCCTAAAAAGAAAAAAGGTTTTGGCTCTTAATCTTATGCACCCAAGATGGCCTCGAAAGACGACAAGGGGAGAGAAGACTTGGATGACCTTGGGCTAAAAAACACGCTTGTTCTTTTACCAAATGACTCTTATGTGTGCTAATCTAGACCTTGCAAGCACTCATGTTTTTAAGAGACAATGTTCAATTCCAACTCGAAGTGCCAACAAAAGTAAATCGATCGAATAATGCAAACAAGAAGAAGAGTTAGGGTCAACAAAAGAAAACTCGCGCACCCAAAGGCCCTCGACGTCAAGTATGATTTAATTTTTTTAAGGCATTCAAGATTGAGTGTGAGTCTGTTTTAAAGCCCAAAGTAAAGATGTGTGAGATTTGATTTGTCAAGCGCGTGCCCGAAGGCCCTCCATGTCAATAGTTGTTCAATTTTAGTGCCCAAACTTGAAGTGTGATCGATTTAATCTAGAGTTTTGATCATTTAAATTTTTTGATAAAGTTAAAACAAACGTTCAAAGACCAAGTGAGGGAGTTAGATTGTGGAACATTTAACACCTTTTTCAAGTAGACCCATCCCCATAAATGGCGGTGAGATTGCAACCAATAGTTGAATTGATGGGTGATTAGAAAAGAGGTGAGTCCAAGGAACTACTCAAATTGATTTTTGCAAATTTGTATTTTAACTTAACAAAGTTTCTTAAATGTCCAAAAATCAAACTTTACCTAAATTGCATGTGGAAAAGAGATTTTTTTTGTTTAATTTTAGAAGCTCCAAATGAAGTGTTTGATATTGCAATGGTTAATTGATCCTTGGCATTCAAGATTGGATTTGTTGTTTTAATCATGCATTCAAGGAAAATTTGATTTTAACCCATGGCATTCAAGAGTGTGTTTTTTTAGCAACATTCATTCAATAGAAAATGTGTTTAACCATTCAGGTTCATTTCATGAAAAACCTAAAAAACATGATTAGTCACCCAAAAAGTTGCTCCAACCTGCAATAAGACAAAAAAGAAATTGATTAGTCACCAAAATCTTCAAAAAAAAGAAAGCTTAACTATGGGAAAATTTTTTTTAACTTTTTTTGTTGTTTTTCCTATGCGTAAAAATGCTTAAAATGGTCTAAATCCTACGAAACCACTAAAAGTCAAATTTTGATATTAATTTTAATTTTTTTTTTAACTACAAAGTGCAAAAATAAAGATTTTAAAGAAAAAGTGCAACAATGACAAGCGAAGACGATAGTTCATCAGATGCAGACGCCAAACTACGAAGACATTGATCAGCGGAGACGCTAATCTACCGAGACGATAGACGAAGAGGCGGAGATGACAGATTAAGTTGGCTGTGGCAGAGAGGACAGTCTAGGTTGCAAAGATGACAATTTGTTTGCTGGCGCAACAGAGACGACAGCTTGACTAATGGCGGTAGTAGAGACGACAGAGTGAATTTTGAATAAGAAAATTGCCAGGTGGAAATGATGGTTAGACGCAGAGACAACGATACAAGTCAGGCAGAGATGCTGAAACACAGAGATGCTAAACTGTGCAGACGACAGAATTCTCTTCGGAGATGATAGTTTTAGATTCAGAGACGACAGTCGACCAGTCGAAGATGCAGATCTGCGGAGATGACACTACGTAGAATTTGGTTTAAAACATGCGGATTTTCTTCAGAAAAATTTTGGAATTTGATTTTTAAAGCTTTGTTTTTTTCTCCCTAATGCTTCCTTTAACTTGCAAGAACAAGATTAAAGCCTACAACTCACTCAAATGACAAGAAACATTAGATTAATAGAAAAAAACAACATATAGATAAAAATAGAGGATTAAATAACCCATAGTGGGGTCCCACCGGGCGTGCCAAAATGTATATGAGAAATATGTTAGCAAGTAATACTAATCTATTCAAAAATGAAAGCATTAACTAGCATATAAACCATAACATAAATGAGAGACTAAAGAGGAAACCCCAATTGGAAATGTGAGCCAAATGAATGGACTCTCCCAATAGGATTTAGCTCCTTCCTTGGTAGATGGGTCTAAGGATTGGGATGTATGCTCAAGGTTCCCAAAAACTAGCTTCAATGGAGATGAAAAATGAAAAATTGGTAGCTTTGTGAGCTCTCAATTTGGCATTATAAGGGTATGGTTGATGGCTTTTGGCTCTCAAAAGGGCATTATAACTTTAGCTCCAAGATTGTGATGAAATGGCTTGGGAGGGGATTCAATTTATAGGCTAAGGGCTTGAGAGATGGAGGGCTAAGATGGAAGGAAAGATGAAAGCTTAAGGAGGGCTAGGATGCACTCAAAAGGGAGCACATGGATTGTGCTTGTTTAGCACCAATCAGGGAGTGACACATGTCACAAGGTGAGTGGATGGAGGAAAGGGGAAGGATGAGTCAACAAAGGAGGCTCAAAGGATAATATCTTCATAAAGACCCTTCATTATAGTTTGTAAGAGCTTGTAAGAGTCTTTATGGCTTTTGTAAGAGCATTCATTGTTGGGTGGTTGGGATATTTTGGAGGGATTTGAGATTGTTGACTTTCCTTGGCTTAGGAAAGTCTTAAGCTTGCTTAGGGAATGTGACAACATTAGGGGGTGGATTAGGCTTGGGTTTAGGATTAGATTAGGGATGTTAGAGATTTGCAAGTGGATGGCATTCATGAGGGTGGGTGAGTTAGTGACTAAGCTTAGTTAGTATGGGTGGATGGGGTGGATTAGGCTAAAAAGGGTATTTAGGAATAAGTTAGGGGCTTATTAGATTTGAGGGGTTTATTTATCAAATAGGTTTATTTAATAAATGGGGATTTTGGAATTTAGATAGAAGAATAGGATTTAATTGATAAATAATAGGTTATTTGATTTATCAATTAGGACTATAGATGATTAATTAAATTAATCAGCTAGGGGATGGAAAAGGATTAATTAAATAGGAATTTAATTAATGATGGCTTTAGAGATAACTAAATAGGATTACTAAAGCAATGTAATCAAATTTAGGTGTCTATAGATACCACACAAGTGTTTTCCAATGGAGACACTAAAGAATTTGATGAAGCCATAGCAGAACTGATGGAGAAAAATAGAGTTCAAGCAGAAGAGATAAGATCTCTCAAAATGGAACATGAATCACAAGCCATAATATTATGTGAAATCACTAAACAAAAGAAAAGAGTGGTTGAGGATAGAGTCATGATGGAAGATGACAAAAGGAATCTTGCAAACAGATTTGAAGAAAAATGTACTGAATTAACAAGGATCTCAAACATGCAGATGGATACACTTGCCCAAAAGATGAACCTTCATCATGAACTCAATATGAAAGATATTGAGATCTCTACTTTGAGGATGCATAATGAACAACTATAGAATGAATTGAACAGAGAAAAACAAATAGCAAAGAATCTCAACAAGTCAAGTGAAGCCATCAAGTACTTTGAATAGTTGATAAAATTCCCAAGATCAGCCCATGATACATCAAGACTTGGATATAACAACACTGAAGTTGGGAAATCATCAAAGAGTTTTGAGAAAAGAAGTAAAAAAGGTAAGGATTCTAAACCCACTTGTCATTACTGTAATAAAAGGGGGCATACTGCTAATGTTTGCAAGACTAGAAGAAGATATCAACCAAGCACACCCAAAAGAAAGGGTTACTATCAAAAGTGCAACATGCAAGGAAATATGCCACAAGATTGTAGGTCCATATTCAGAAGGACACAAAGATTTGATGGACATTGCCATAATTGTAAAAAGTATGGACATAGAGCATTTGAATGCAGATCAAAGCCAATGTGGACATCAAATCAACCAGCGAAAACAAAAGGAAATGAAAATCACTACCATTGGGATTACAACACCAAGTATAGCTGTCATTATTGTTAGGAATATGGACATATACCTAAAAATTGCATAAGGACACACTTCAGAGGGAACCATAGAAGATGGATGAGTCCAACCACATGTTTTAGTTGCTTGAAAACTAGTCATATCAGCAGAAACTGTCCAACAAAGTCCAAGGCATTAAGTTCTGAGTTCAACAAAGGGAAGGCAAAAATAAGCTTTGAACACATAAGAGAAGAGATGAATAAGACATTGAAGAAGAAAAAAGAGTGCAACACATCAAGTGAAGGGATCACTTCACCCAATGGGTCAATTGATCACACTTCATCAAACTAAGTATGAGAAAGATGTATGGGACTAATATACAAAGTTATATCATACATTAGTCCCAAGAAAAAGAAGTATTACAAAGAAGAAGTCAGCATAAACAAAGATGCCTAGTCAAAATTTGAAGTTCTTGCAAATATTATTGAGTCATCCTCAGATGCCGAGTAAAGCCCCAATGCATGCCGAGTTGCTAATACCAATCGAGTTGATGGTTGATGCCAAGTTAAGGAAAGTCAATTGATACTGAGTCATATTGAAACCTTCAAGTGCCGAGTTTACAACTGTACAAGCACTAAGCATTTAATGCTATGTTTTGAAGGGTATATGGTCAATTTTTGATGATTTCTCACTATTCAAACATAGAGCAAAGACAAGAAGAGCACATGAGAGATCAAAGAACTGCATCAAAGCCATTTAAATGGATTTTAATAGCAATTCAATATAAAATTCATTGATTAAAGGTATTTATCAAGTGCCAAGCTACGTAGTGTTAAAAGTTTTTAATCTTTAAAACCCTAGATCAGAACAATGGCTTCTAGTTCTAAGAACCCCTAGGGAAAAGAAGGTCATGAGGTTTAGCTAGTTAGTAATGAGGTTAAACAACCCGAATTTAGGCCAATTCTAGAAGTCACCTACATAAATGACCCTGTTGGCACATTATTCATTGTTCCATCCAAATTAATCATGGTACAAGATGTATGGAAGTGTTATAAATGCAAAATTGGTGCCATAGGGGATCTTGAAATATTCCAAGCCTATGAAAGACTATGTGAGAACAATATTGTGAAGGATGAATTCCAGATAGTCGAGAGAAAGGGTTTGACCAATGCCCTAGTTTACCCTATAGGATTCAAAACTGAATGGATACAAATTTTTTTAAGTAGAATTCATGATGGATTCTTTTGGCTGGAAAAAGGTCCAGTAAAGATTACAAAAAGGATAGTACATAGGGTTTTCCAACCCTAAATCAGACCAAGACACTACACAGTGACTCCAAAGAGATCATTGAAAAGAATACAGGAGCAAAATGGAATAAGAGGGGTATGACTATTGATACTATTGCTGACCCTCTTCTAGATTTTTCTGTGAGATTAATATCCCATAAATTCTATCAATCTAGTAGATTGAATAGCATGCCATGCATAGCTATTGATGTGGCCTAAAAACTAGTAAAAAGAGATCCCACATATGATTTGTCAGAACTTTTTCTACAATAGATAAATGAAAACCTAGGAGCAATAAGGAGAACAAAAGGTGCTCAATGCAAATTTGGTTAAGTTCTTATGTGTATATTCTTATATATAATGGAAGTGTTTCCTTCTATAGGAAAGGTAAATTGAAATCCTAACAAAACTATAATTACACAAATTAATGATTTTATTGATAAGATGGGTGACAACTTTGAAGCCCATATGACAAGCTATTTTGAGGATTTCAAGAAATCCATGAAGCAAAGGGTAAGAATACTAGTTTTCTTAGTGGAAAGACATATCAATGATATATGCTTCTTAGTTGATATTGATTTCACATACATTCAAGCAACAGTTCTCAGGGTGAGATGGCTAAGGCCATTTGGTTATGAACTAGATGTGGATGAAGCATTAGTAGCAATCACTGCGTTGCTTGTAGAAGAAATAGACAAGTCTACCAAGCCTTTTGGCACATATGTTGTTGTTAAATCCAAAGTTGTAATAGAGTTAAAGACTACCTCCATAATGAAGAAGAAAGATAAATTGGTGAAGAAAATAAAGAAAAAATTTGGTGAAGGAATTGAGGTTGAAGCAGGAGAAGAAGATGATGATGACGATGATGATGATGAGGATGAACAAGGGAAAGGCCAAATGGAATTGACTCAAGGCCTAGGTGAATATAAGGCGGAGGGTGCTAAGGAAGAAGAAGCCAAGGAAGCACCAAACCAAGCTGAGCCAAAGAAAAGAAAGGCAACAGTATAGCCTCTAGCCTAGCCCAAAACAAGGAAGGGTGCTAAGCCAACTCAAGCCAAGCCACATATACTAGTCACAAGGGCTAACACAAGGGCATCTTCACAAAAGGCCAAGGAACAAATCAAAGAAAAGAAGAATGCTATTGAAAAAACTAGTGAAGTGCCAATAAAAATAAGAAAATATGTAGCACAACCAGATTTTGATGAGGAAGAGAGAACCAAGTCAGAAGACATTAGCCAATTCAAAGTGGTATGTCATCCCCTCAAATTAGCCATAGATAAAATTTGTGAAAATATTAAGAATGTAGATTTTACTAATTTGAAAAGCATTGATTTCAACAAGCTAAGTAATGATGAGAAAAAAAAAATAGAAGAATCAGTATACGCCATGATGGCTAAATTCAAGTATACACCTCTAGAGCTAGACAATACCATGCCTAGAGAATTATATGAGATAATTGAAAAAAAATGGCATTATTGTCTAAAAATTGAAAAGGAGATAAGAGAATCTACCTTAGGATAGGTGATGCCTAATCTGACAAGAGGTCAAATAATAAAGACTAATAAGAAATATAGTGGCAATTTCACACCAAAATATAGAGCCTTTGATATCTTACAAAACAAGATTGAAGATGTAGTTAGTAAGTCAACAAAAATATGGAAGTTGATATATGGTTTGACTACTGTCAAGGATGGAGAAGAAGATCCCCTTTAGGGAAAAAACATAGAACATGAAGAGCCTAGTGAGAAAGAGGAGGAAGAAGTAAAGAATATAGAAAAAGGAGAAGAAGAGAAGAAGGAAGAAAAGAAAGATGGAGAGGAGAAAGAAAAAAGTGAGGAGCAGGAGACACAAAAACAAGATGAAATGGCAACAACTGAGTAGGAGTAGCAACAAAACCAGAGTGTGCAAGACACACAATTGCCACGTTCTAGCCCTCCTCATGTACCCATCACACCTACAAAAACTATAACTATAAAGGATGTTCTTGACACTTCTACTTAGAACATCAATCCTTTAACTATAGAGGATCTCAAAAGAATCCTTGACCAATCCACTAAACAAGAAAAATTATGTACAAATCTAGTATTGGTCAGTGTGGATGCATTACAAAAGTTAGTAGCAAACACAGTTAGAGATAAGGTGAATCCACAAGAACCACTTTCCATCATCTCTATAGCTACTAGTGGTCAACTTCAAATTCAAATAGTTGTTTCATTAGGAATAGTTGACACCATAGTATAGAAGCTGAGTGCAACAGGAGACAAAGAAATAAAACAAATAGGTTAGATTGTTACATCTGATCCTACAGCACAAACACAAGGTACACTTTCTCACATTTCTATAATTGATCAAGGTAGTAGATAGAAGGAGAAGGAAGTAGAGAAAAATCCTAAAGAGTAGGAGGCAATACAAACATTGATAAATTTTCCTACCTCGAGAACTCCTTCAAAAGAACCAAGCAATGATGCAATGCCACTGCAAATTTCAGCACTAGGATCAAGTACTACAAAAGTTGCAAGGGTGCTTCACTATGGAGACCCTAAATTAGATGAGGATATAGTCATACCTAGTTATGACTTAAAAACAATAAACATTGATCAAATCACTAAGGTGTAGGAAGCATTGTATAGAAGAAAGAGGCAGGAGATACTCAGGAAGGAGTATAAACAAAAGCAAACAATACATGAGATTGAGGACATCTTTATGGATGCCTTCAGTTTGCAGTCACCAGATGAGACAAAGTATATAATGGAACAATTATTAGATATTGTTGACCAGGTGACAAATGAAGACCAAGAAACTAATGTAAAACTTATGGAATGGTCTAAAAGGAAATTCCAAGGGAAAGTAAATGAGAAAATATCTAGTGAAATTGCACTTTCTCAGGTTGAATTGGCAAAGATGCTTGACAAAGTGAAAAAGGTACTTGAGAATATATTCTCATTGTACAAAAAGCTGTGTAACTTTTTCATACTTCACATAGGAGACAAACCAAAAAATAATGAGCCTGGAGACCAATCTGAAGATTTCAAGCATGCAACTACCAAAAGATCTAACTCAAAGTGAGAAGCACTTTAATCAAATGCTTCACACTTATAAAGAAGTAGCTATGTTGATAGTAGAAGAGGCCACCATCAAGGCCAAATTGATACAACTCCAATCCTCCATTACCCCATATTTGGAAGTACTCCATAAAGAACAAGCCTATGCTGAAACTATTCTCAAGAAAGATCATAATCTTTCTATTTTAGGTGGACTTGTTCACCTTGCTACAGAGACTTCCATCCAACACAAGTCATTGGAAATTGCTTTGCATAATTGGGATGCAGCTTTCAAGATGATTATGGAAGTAAATAACACATATTTGGTGAAATATGGTCTTAACTCTTAGTATCCATTGACATTTGTGTCAAAAAGGGGGAGATAAACAAAATAATGGAGATACAATAAGGGAGATATAACAAAGGGGGAGATATACTGTATAACAAAGGTATAGAGTACAAAAATAGCTAAAGAGTATCAGATTTATCAAAATTTTGGTTACAAGAATTTTGGCACAATCAGCTCAGCGGGAGTTATAAGAATTTTAAGGTATACTATTCCTTGCAAAACTTTAAACAATTTTTTGAGATTTTGTGCATATGCTGAAGAAATTAAATTATGTACCTATAAGGTTAGACAAATAATGCTTTGTCAAGTATTTTTGACACTCATGTCAAAGGGGGAGATTGTTAGTCTCAGAATGGTTTTGACATTTGAGTGCCGACACACTTAACCACTTTCTACATTGAAGCTGAGTACACTATGTATCTCGAGTCAAAATTCCAATAGGTGCCGAATGATCTTTAGGTGCCGAGCAATCTTTAAGTGTCGAGTGAAGATAAAGTGCCAAGTGACTACAAGTTCCAAGCATGATACAAGTGCTGAGTAATATTTAGGTGCCGAGTCATAGATGATGGCGAGTAGGATAAAATCACTACAAGAGCCGAGTGAGCTAGTTTCTTATATGTGTTGAGCATCAAGAATTAGTAAGTGCTGAGTAACACAGAATGCATATATGAGTTTGAAAAAGCACAAACTCATATGTAAACCATTTTTATGGATGACATATGATGAATCATGAAGGATATAAGTGATAAGATCGAATCTTTTATATTTCCTATGCAATCTACATGTAGCCAATAAGAAAAATGGAGAAGGCATGCAACCAATAATAAAAGTCCAAGGAATGAGTGGGAAATAAAGATTCAATATGGATCGTAGATCCATACCTAACCCTAAGTCTTCGAAAGTCTTTATAAGGAAGACAAAATATCATTGTGAAAAGAAGAGAAAAGAAAAGAAAAATATGGAAATCTATAGTGAAATTCAAAGCAAAGGGTGAAAAGAATTAAAGGGAAAGAGTAGCAATTAGATATTCAATTGATCAGAAAAAAGCAAGGAACATGAATAGATATCATAGTTCAGAGAATCAAGATCAAGTGCCTGAATTCAGCAATCAAGGATTGTAAGCTATCAGGTTTATAATACCTAATACTCTCTAGCCATTGTATTAGAAAAGAAACCCTATGTTGATAGGTTAGCTTAATAGCTATTTTGTAGATCCTTTTAAAAGGTGATTAAATCCTTTAACAGGGTAACACTTCATGTAAAGTGTTTGTAAATCCTTTAACCAAGTCACTATTGACACAATGTAAACCCCTTAACAAGGCATGCCTTTAACAAGGGAGACCATCAAAAGTGGTCAAAAAATGATTGCTGCAATGATTTTGTGGGTATCATCCCTACCCTAGTTTTACCTTCTTATTCCTGGAGGGTTTCTAGTTACCAAAATCTCAAGTGTTATGTGGTGATGCATATTTGTTTCTCATGATTGCTTAATTTTTATATGCATGAATGTTCATCTCAATTATCTGCTATTAAGGGTTCAAAATAGGCTAGAAGCCAATAATTCTAATTCACTGCACCCCCCCCCCCCCCTCTCCCCCCCCCCCCTCTCAGAAGCATTCTTTCCATTAATTCATTCCAACAGTAATCCCATGAAAGATGATAGATTGATTCATCACATCTTGAAGAGACTACCTTTAGAGTATGCATCTTTTGTTTCGAGTTAGAACACTCACATGGTTACCATGGGAAGTTCCTTCACTAAGCCTTCATTTGATGCATTTGCAAAAATATTGATGTTGGAACAATCCAAGTTTATAGATATGGGAATTCTCAAGTCTCCAAGTCTATGAAAATGGTCACTAGTAATGAGAACCAAACAAATCAAGGTGGAAAAAGTTCAACCTATAGCAAGAAAAAGTAGTGGAAGAAAAAATCACAATCAGAGACACAACAATCTTCCTCATAACAAGGAAATTCTTCTTCCAACAAGAAAGGAAACCAGAACAAGAAGGATAAACTATTTTGTGCATATTGCAAGAAACCACATCATGATGAGCATCATTGCAAGAGTAAGAGAATAGATTAGTTGGAAAACTTACTTAGGAAGAACAAAATCAATGTGACAAATGCTTCCAAGGATTCAAATCCATCCACTTCACAGGGAAAATGGAAAACATTTATGGCAAGTTCAAGTTCTTCAGGGGAATGGATTCTTGACTTAGGTGCCTCATATCATATGGGTTCTTCAAAAGGACACTTTTCTTCATTGAAGTAGTCTAAGGTACCTCACATCTTTGTAGGGAATGGTCCACAAGTGGAAGTTGAAGGGAAAGGACAAGTTGAGATGGAAAATGGAGAGTTCAAACATGTTCTCCACATTTCTAACCTCAACACTAATCTCCTTTCAATTTACCAAATCACTCACTATGGAGGTGGAAATAAAGTTGAGTTTATTCCTACTTTTGTTATGATGTGAGATCTTAAGGATGATTCATTATTTGTAGTGGGTAAAGTCAATCCTGCCACAAGGCTTTATTCTTTTTCCCACTTTGTGCATAAGTCTTCTTCAAATGTCTTGTTGACACAATCTCAATCAAAAATTAAATTATGGCATGAGTGGTATGGACATCTTTTCTTTTTCTATATTCATCAACTTAGCTCAAAAATTATGGTCAAAGGTCTACCTACAATCAACTTTTCTACAGGTGAATGTTCAACTTGTTGAATGGATATACATCTAGAAGAGAAGATTGACAAAGGGAAGTCTTGGAGAGCATTAATTATTCTTGTGTTGGTTCACATGGTTCTAGTAGGCCCTTTTTTAGTGATATCAATTAGCAAGGGTCACTATGTCCTCACTTTCATTGATGACTTTTCATTGTATAGATTGGTCTACTTTCTTGATCACAAGAATGAAGTGTTTGATAAGTTTCTAGCCTTCAAGAGTCATGTTGATAAGAAATCAAGTTAAGCCATCAAGGTTATTTGTACATACAATGAAAGTAGATAGGCGAGCTCAATACTTAGAGACTTTTGTGAACTTGAGGGTATTGATCTTCAGAATCCTGTAGCATTTAGTGCTCAAAAGACAAGTGTTGCGGCAATGAGGATTATAACACTTAAATCAAGGGCCAATTGCATGATTCTAGCTAAGTCTCTTCATCCATCACTTGAAGTCAAAGCTATAAGTAGTGTCAATCACATCCTTAATATGTCTCCTCATAATGTCTTATATGAAATGACTCCTTTTGAGGCATAGTGCGAAAGAAAACTAGTTGTGAAACACTTTAGAGTTTTCGGTTGTCTAGAATGGGTAGACATATCTTCAAGGTAATTCAAGACACCACCACCAAGGCCTTGTACTTTCATTGGATATGACGATAATGTTAAGGCATATAGACTTATGGATCCTACAACTCATGAGATATCTATAGAGCGGAATGTTCACTTTGAGGAAAGTTCTCCAAGCTTATCCTCTAATCATCTCCATACTTCATACACTATGGAAACTAATAGTGACAATAGTGATAGTGATTCAACAAGTTTAGATATGGGGGATTCTATTGAAAAATGCAAAACAAGGTCACCACATCAGCACATTCCACATGCATACATTGCTACAGTGAAAGATTCATGCAATTCAGTATAGTTGGGTACAACTTGTCTTCCAGTTCTAGAATCAAGGGATGCCTACATAAAAAATATTTCAGGTTTGTTTGTGGAGTCCTACATAGCAAAATTGGGAGACATTATTGATCATATACATCTTCTCTTTGATGAAGAAGATTCTTCTTCAGTTGTTGTGATGGAACACTCTGACCCTCTTGTCCATTCTCTACATATTGATCAGCCTTACCAGGTTGATATGATTGTGGATCCTTATTTATAGTAGTTGTAGGAGGTCTCTTTATCATTTGAGGATACATTTGGTTCTTTGGGATATGTTCTACATCCATCCTTGCTAGATATCAACTTGTTCTTTTTAGTAGTGTTGGAAGAGGTGACCATTAGTATCAACATAGGGATAGTTGAGTAGGTTTTAGAGACACCATTCATCTTTAAGATTCTTTCTACACATTGGGAAAGCATCTCATATTTACCTATGACATTATTTCTTCCTAAGGGCAAGAACATTATTTAGTAGTCATGGATCAGCTTCTACATTCACCTTGGAGTAGCTATCACTGATGGACATTCTACATTTGGGGGGGGGTGTGGACAACCTTGTATCCTTTCTTCTTCTTCTTCTCCTCTTTTATGGGGGGGGGGAATTTTTCCTCTTATGGGGTTTTTTCCTTCTCATACTTCTCTATTGTATATACATGATGTATGGTGTAATTGGGGGGGTCTTAATTACTCCATCCATCCATGCATCTTGTTTTTTCATCTGTCTTTTTGGGGTAGGGTTTTTCCCATGATGTTTTCCCTCTTTCTCAATTTTTAGAGAGATTGTATTGCATTTGTACATGGGTACCTAACATAGCCTAGTAGCTGGGACCCATCATGCATTTTCATACCTTTCATGAGCTTAAGTGCATTTCCCTAAGTTGCACTTAAGGGGATGTGTTAGTGTAAATAATTAATTATTATTACACTTTAATTAAGTTTACTTCTGTTAATGTATTATTTTATTATTTATTAGATTAGACACCTAGGTCTTAGTGGACATGTGCTTAGTTGTGAGACTTATCATTGTGTTGACTCCTGGTCATTCTAGAGGCCTTTATATATAGGCACTCCTAGTGTGTATGTACATCGATTGAATTTCATATTGTTATTCTGATCATACTTTATTGGTTCATATTGTGCTTGTGCTTGAGCTTCTTGGTCTTGGGTAATTTTTCCCTAGGGAAAATTCTTATAGCAACATTGCAACTTTCGGCAATAGGTGAGATATGGATGCCAAATCCAAACAAAGTCTAATATCTAAAAACTAAGATAGGTTGTTGTAGGCCTAGATAACACAATCTGGTAGGACCTAACAATTTTTTAATGCCTTACATGAGTTCAGAGAAATGCTTGATAAAAAATTGCAGCCCAATGGTGCTTAGAGACCCTTAGGGACACTTCCATTTATTATGGTTGATAGTATCAAAGGGATATTGTTGCTGAAACAAGGTTGGTCCTACCCTAAACTTGACCAACCAGAGCTAAAGAAATAGCCATGGATTGCTAGGAATGCATTAGAAGCTTCAAAACCCTAGTCGCTAGGAAAACACAAAATGAATGAAAATGAATACAATCTATTTTTCTAATCTACTATACTAATTCAAATCAATGCCTTGAACATGAAAAAGAAATTAAAGGACTGGATTCAATCAACTCATCACACAAAACCAAAAAAAATCTTGGAAAAACACAGATCGACACTCTAGGAGGCACATGGAATTGCTCCAAAACTTGTCTTCTTGATTCCAACCCAAATATTTGTTGGTCTCCAACACATATTTGGTGGTCTCCAACATTTTTCACTTGGTTATGCATTCTTGACAACTTTTACAAGAAATTGTAAAAATTACACTTTTGCAAAATTTGCACTATTATACAATTTGAGTCCAACTAGGTATGAAGTGATCACAAATAATGTCTAAAGACTAATGTTGACAAAATATGATCAAATCCAACCTTGAGTCTACCTTTGACCAAATTTTGAAAATGTTTGACCAACCTAGGGTGATCTTTTGGTCTCCAAATGAGTTCACCAACCTAGAAATAATTACCACAAACATCTCTAGGCTCAACCTACCCAGGCTTATTTCCCTTATATTTTATTATAGAACAAAATTGATGATTCCACTAACTAGACCCCTTTTCTACATTATGCTCCTACACCAACTGGTTGCTTAAGAAAACAAGATTTTTTTGGGCTTGTTCTTAGATTGGTATGAACCAACACAAAGATTCAAGAAAACATGAGAACCAAATGGTGCACAAGTGATAGTATGGTCTTTAACTCCTAACTACCTACTATCATTCAAAACAAAAAAATTTCTCACAAAATGCTTCAAGATGTTGATTGCAATAGCCCATAATCTGTATGACTTCCAACCATTTTCATAAGCCTTCTTATGCTTTAAATAGGGTGGTTATTCATGTTTTAGGACTCCTCTTCAATGCTTTGCAACTTTCTTGCCAAAATTTTCTCAAGCAATTTTTGAAAGTTGCAAAGTTGCACAATGTAACTTTTACATTTTTTTCCTATTTTTCACCAATTTGGTTAAATGACCTTCCTATCTTCTCAAACTTAACAACAAACCTTACTATTGTGGTTTCACAGTGCACACCCCATTTCTCCTAGAAATGGGGACCCAATAGATTTTGTTTTTCCTCCTAGATCCCTAGTTTAGGGCCTGGATTATTTTTGGAACTCCACCTAGACTCTTGGTTCATCATTTGTCTCTAACTAAGAAAAATTAGGTGTCAAAAATTGAGAAAATAATTAATTTTTGTGTAATGAGTGCACTAGCACATAGAGCACATAGAGTCCACTAGCATACTTAATGCACATGCACACCTATCCTAGGTGTGCAAGTGCACTAAATGCACAAGTGCACACTCTTCATCCTTTGGAGATGCACACATGCCCACTTCAGCATGTGTGCACCACCAAAGGGTGTATACTCCAATCTTGGGTCTATATAAGCCCAAGAACCCCTTCCCTCTCCTCATTATTCTCCATGCATTGTCAGCAATTGCACCTTCACACTTGTCAAGGTGCACTAAACCAACAACAAAACACAAGTTTGACAACACTGAAGGTAACACATTCATACTTGTTTAAGGTGCACATGTGCACACCTTTGTCCACAAACAAGATAAAAACCCTAAAACTAACACCTAAAAAACCTAAGTCACAAAGACAAGAAAAGGTGCACACATGCACACTTATTCAAGGTGCATATGTGCACACTTTTTTGCAATGAAACCTAGAACCTAAGCTAAGAACACCAAGGAAAGGTGTGTATGTGTGCACCTCCCCATGGTGCACACATGTGCACCTTTTCAAAACATTAAGGCATAACTTTAGGGTGTGCACATGTGCACCTCACCAAGGTGCACACATGTGCACTCTTTTTTTCACTTACAAAGAAATAAAAGAGCTTAAGTCCCCCTTTGCACATGGCATGACAATGTGTGCAGTAGTGCACATGCACATGTGCACACTCCACAAGGGTGTGCATATACACAGGTGCACAATTACACATAAAATGGCCAATTAGGGGTCATTAGGTGCACCTAATGCACTTGCCAAGGTGCACAAGGTGTGCTAGTTTACATTTCAGGCTTATTAGGGGGGATTAAATTTGTTTTTTATTATTTTGGTGTTTTGGGTTAGGTTTTTTGACAATTAGGGTTTGTTTTGGGTTAGATTTTTAACTTGGCAGACTAATAGCTTTCTTTTGTGTAGGTAAAATGGCATCCTCATCATCCTTGCTTGCATGAAAGATTGCTCCAAATCCTATAGTGTTCAAATTTTATGGTACACCAAAGAAATCTTGTTGCCAAGATGGACACTCTAAGGTTAGAGACACTAAACTTGGTCACATTGATAGGAATGAATTTCTCACAATTTGTAACAAGCCTAAAGAAATATCTACAATGGTGTCAGCTCTTATCTGATAAGGGTTAGTGAATGTGACATCACATCCTACATCTATATAGTCTTCTGAACTTATCATGGCTTTGGGGGAGAACTATGTACCTGAAGAAAAATTTGTTAAGGGTGTCACAGGGGAGATAGTCCTAGACTCATACCTAGGAATATTGAGAAAGTATTCCATCTCTCAAGAGTTGATTAGTATGTGAAGATCACTTATGATCGGCCAAAAAGATGGTATCGAGAGAATGAAAAGGAAGCTAGAGAGATCATACAATCATCATTTTTCTTTGATAGAACACTAGTGCAACGTAGAGTTAGAAAGATAGACATGATTTGGGGGTATATGAAGGATGACATTGGATACACTATTGTTCTTTTGAGCAGGGTCATGTGTAATGCCCCACCCAAAGATCCTTGGAAACAAGGATTCAAATCAAGCCAAGATATTTTTTTTTAACAAGTATGAATGCACATGACAACATCATATAGGGATCACAAAGACCGCAATAGAAGACTTCAACACAATCCCGACAACCAATGAATCTCCGAACGCCACTACCAAACTGACACACACAAACAAAGCCAACAATGAAAATGCACATGATGAGGGCACAAGAAATAACCACTCATCAACAAAACACCAAACTGGGGTAAAATGGAGAAACTTGAAATCTGGCTAAGCCTGAAATCCTGAAGCCCTGAAAATTGGCTAAGTCTAGATTTTTGAAGCCCTGAAATTTCTTAGAATCCATAACTTATCTCTGAGAGGTCTGAAACCTATCTCAAATGATTTGTCGCATATATTAAAATATATCTTAAGTATAAGCGAAACTCTTCTAGTTTCATACGATACTTCTCCAGTAATGCGTGCGATACTTTACAGTATCGTACGACATTCTTTCTATGGGCATGCGATACTTTATTAGTGTCAAACAATGCTGAACAAATGTCACCCATAGAAAACAAAAACACTTCAAGAAACTCAAAAAAGGCCAAACACATAGAAAAAGCTCCACACCGGGGAGTATCGGATCCACATTTCAAGGCGAGAGCACTCAAATAATAATACACGAATTGAAAGATAGAACACTAGGATCTAACCATCTACCAAACAGAGAAGGGAAAAAGTACACAAAGGAAACATCACATTCAACTGAAAGAAACATCGCAATAACATAGTTAACAATGCAATAAGAAAAATAACCAACTAAGTACGCAATTCCTCACAACTGTCAATAGCATCATAAGACCATCGTGGATCCTAGCCATCCCCTGTGCGTAACATCCCAAGCCACTGACCAAATCGTCAGTACTGTCATAATAGGGATATCACTACTAAAACATGCACAATAACAACATAAGAAAATCTAACATGCTAGTGATAACGCATAAGATAATTCTACAGTAGATAACATCACCTATCACATGCTAAAAAGTAGTAAGCAACAGATGTACTACTAAAGAAAATCACATCATCTAAACATATGCTAAACATCATAATAAGGGAATGTGCCAAATGAAATAACATCATCTAAACATGATATACAAGCATCCAAAAGAAAGCATAAATCACAATAAAGCATACTCCGAAACCTGAAGTACCAAGTGAAGACATCCAATAATAGTCGCACTAGGACAAAAGATCATCTCTGTACATCGATCCCTAGCAGTGGTGAAGGTAGCTATGCCTCCCAACCACGTGGCACCCATAGGTCCACACCCGCCATGCTCATCCTACAACAGGTGCCTGTGGGCATGCATACTCCCATCCCAACCCCAATGATCATAACTTCTGGCAAATCCACGGAAGATTGGGCCTCACAAGTCACCCAACAAATGTACACGCACGTAGTCATGTGTGGTGCACCACCATCATGAAGATCATAACACCAAGACATGAATGAGAACACAATGCAAAGAAAACACCCAACTGAAAGCAACACGGGAAGGACAGATATTACATGAATCCCAAAGCCAATAAAATCATACATCATGAAATCACTTAACCGGCCTCAATTTGAGACTATGGATTCTACATAAATCCCAATGATGTAACAAGACCAAACATCGTGAACTCACTCAACCGGCCTCAATTCGAGAGTATGGATTCTACACAAATCCTAGCATTCACAAAACAAAAGCAAAGGTCCAACAAAAACCATAACAAGTATCAAATCACTCAACCGAACACAATGTCAGGAGTACGGATGCAACATGCATCCCAATGCAATAGAAAGGCACAAAATTGGTCTAACTGATATCCAAATGGATCATCAAGGTCCATGACTCACATTGTGCCAAGAAAACCCGAGAAAATAGGGTGACACACAAAACGAGGTAAAAACCCCAAAAATTTGAAAAACTTCAAAATTAAAACCCATTTGGCCCTTGGGTTCAAAATCCCCAACAATCCAAAAATAAATAGAATTGAACACCGTATGCAAAAATGACTAGCATAATGGTGCAAAACCCCAAACCCTCATCCCAAAAAATAGGAAAATGTTCATACCCACCCAACTGGGTAGAACTAACATACAGAAACGGAGGGGAACACTAGTTCTCAGCCTCCAAACAAATGGCTACCAAAAACATAAGCTAAAATAGAGCAGAAACAACAAAATAGGAAAGCCCTACCTCACAGCCAAAAGGGCAAAATGAAAATTTGAACCATAAAATAAATATCTCACAGAAGTAGCTGAAAATTGCGGCAATCCAATGTTTCCCTGAGCTGGATCCAATGAGCCCAACCTCGCGATGACCCCACGCCCGTAGCTCCCACAACGAACAAAATAGTAAATCTTCAAGAAGAGGATTTTGGGTTTTACTCTCCAACTTTCCAATTTGAAAGTGAGAAGTGAGGAATTAAATTCCTCTTTGGATACTTATTCACTTTTCGAGTGAATAATCGATTAGGGGAAATAACCAACCAACCTAGTTAAATCTCGAATTGACCCAAACGAAAACAAGCTATTCCTATAAATAGGAATTCATCTATGGAAAAGCTGCCAGAAATTAAAATAAATCAATTAAAAAGCCCAAAAACTCAAAAAACACATAAATCTCCTTAAACAACTTTTGTGACAATGTGAACCTTTAAATGCATAAACACGCTTACTGGTCTAATCACATAATGCAAATGAGTTTGGATTTAATAATCACTGAAAGGTTTAAATTAAAAATTTTAATAAAGGATACATTGACCATACAAGGATGAAATTGGTAAAATATGAAAGGCTGAATCACTAACTCCATGTGCCACTGCTAGGGATATAAATCTTGCACACTAAACAACACGATCAAGTGTAATTGCATATAATAACATAGCCGAAGCAATAAATGCATTAAATCACCTAATTTAGCCATTTAATTAATTATATTAAAATTATCTATTTACATCACTCACGTTCACATAAAGCCTAACAATGCAGGAATGAAGTAAATAACCATAGCATTAAATCCATCACATAACCAAATCAGAGGTATGTCCAAATACCAAATAACCAAATATCATCATAAAACGCACTGTCATCTCAAAATGGCATCATCATGAAATATGATTAACTGAACAACATAGTAGTCTAATATCTATGATACTGGAATCACAGAGTAACATTTGACCCTCAGGTCATCTCAAATTTAAAACATCACATAAGAACAGATATCTCTCAGATCAAAATAAAACAAGGTAAATGTCCGCAACACATAACCAAATAATCCAACAAGAACAATCCATTCTAATTACTTAAGTATTTAATAATGATTGATTACTCTGCATTAAAAAGGCACTAAAAAAACATAAGCAAACACAGTCATAAACATGACTAACCACTGCTATAGGAACCTAGTCCAGTGTAGCATGGTAAAAAGTACACAGTGCAATCTCTGCACACATCTCAAGGTAATCATGGAACAACCTCATGATACCACATCGATCCTGGTAACCACTGGCACAAACCTCAGTGAACCAAAAATCACATCATAATCTCAAAGATTAGACAAAAGCATAATCAAAGCAACTGATAAAGAAACATAAATCCAAACACCTCAATGGTGTGGACCACTTAGCGTCACAATCATAATCCATCACAATAAAAGATCAGTAAGGGTGCATCCATCAAGATTACTTACAAAAGTCAAATGGGAGAGGCACTACATCATCCCCCCCAAAGACTAGGCTTACTCGTGGAAGCCTACAATCCAAGAATAGAACCCAAAACGCAAAAGAACCAAAATCAAAAGCGAGCAATAGGAATGACTCAACAACTCTGTAGAAGTCAAACCCAAATCACTCCAACATTCTCAAACCATCACGTTAACCCCCAAATAGGTTAACCATGAGAGAATGGGTGTCACACAGACACAAGGTCCTCCAACAAGGAACCTTCTATGTGCTAGGAAGAACCCAACTAGCCATATAGTCAACAATACAAGGTAAGGAAAATCCCTCTCTACCTCGTCAACAGGTTCCCAACTACAACATGCACCAACCACATGACCACAAAACTAGGTCAAAACACTAAGCACTTCCAAAAAAAGTTTGAATCATGGGGAATAACCATCCCAAACTCCCAAGAATACTATCATGTCACACATGATCATTCTGTAATCCACGTAAACTCACCCTTAGAACAAAGAGGATGAAAGTTTACCAACAAAAGGACACACTCCAAAGGACTACTCACCACCAAGCATAGGAGCACGATACCTTACCAAGGCACAAAAACTCAACTACCACTAGAAACTAGGGTAACACAACTCAACCAGACAAGATATCACCTTCTCACAAGGTTCAAAGACTTTTGTTAGTGGACATAATCATCAAATGTCAGCATACCAACTCACGAGATGGTAACATGTGTCCAAAAATACCATGTCCCTCTAGCACCATGCTAGGAAAACTACGCCCAATCTACCGCTAAACTCAATCTCTAGCCCCAAGTCAATGGTTAAAGAAAAAACTTGACTAAGACAATCCACATGAAGATATAAGCTTAGGGAGAAGGATACTACAGAGTATTAGGACTGAGAGAGAGTCTCTCTCTCAACCTCTACACTAACCAGTCCATGATGCATTAGGAAACTCACAATTTCACCAACCATCAACATACTCACCAGAAAGCACTAACTGAGCTAGTGGCATAACCACACTAGCCTACTCTCACAAGAGAGAAAAGGATACAGAGGTGCACCCAAGACAACATCCATGAAGGAGAATCTAGACTCATCAAAGAATTGAGTCACTCCCAAAAGACAAGGCAACATCAACCCTGAGCAAGGAATGCTCACAAACCACACTACACCTCACGAGGGTGGGTCAGTGCAATAAGAAACACAAAAACCCAAGCACAAACTCCAACAAGTACCTAGTAGATTATGAAGACAAGATACTATTCCATTATGAATAACATGAGGAGTTAAACTTCTCCAATGGCCATAAATACGATATGTCATGATTGAATTGGCCTCTACTTGAAAAGGTACTTAGAACATCGATCAACAACTCTAAAAGCCATAGCTTCATTGCCGAACTTGGATTGAATCCATTTGAAAAGCGTCAAAAAGATATCGACAAGGACTACAACATGAAGAAGCTAAGAGAGACCTAAGACCTACGATTGAGTCACCACTCAAAACAAAACCACAAAGGCCAAAAAAAAAGTCTTGGCCACCAAGACAAGTGACAAAAAAAATGTCCAAAACCACTCAAGAACACACATGCCCAAACAACATATGACATGGAAAGAAAGGTAAATCACACATTGAAACCATCATTACTTTTCTTTCATAAATTCATTAATTAAGCATAACATAAGCACTAATGCATAATGAACTGAAAGATTTTCAAGAAAGGGTCCAAGAGTCACTATAGAACAAGTACATACCTTTCAATTTCTTTCAAAAATAACATTAAGTCTAATCACCATTTAAACCATTCAGTTACAATAACAACTTTAGATCTAACAAAGACACACTAGCATGTTCTCCATGATATTATCCCTTGAACGTACTACCAGAGGTTCGAGATGAACATGATAGAGTCACAACCCACAACTGGGTAGCAATAAAACACATTCAGAATAGTCATCATGAAACATAATCAAGAAAGCCCAAATGGGGGAATTATCAATTCCAGCAGTAAGTACCAAAAAGAGCTCATTTCAACAATAAGTCAAATGTGACAACTATCACAAAGAGAGCGATAGATAAAATTTGATGACTACTCCAAGAGAGGAAGAAACTAAAAACCAATGCTAGCCCAAAAACATGAGGAAAGTACCTCTAGCCAAATAAAATAAGGCATCAAACAAATCACATTACAGGTGATGACTGAGGACAGTCATACCAGAGGGATAGATCACCACACAATGCTAAGGAATACATCATCCTAGCAATGTTAGAGAACACACTCACAAACATCAAACAATATACCATCAGTAACCTCATGCATATGCAAACAACAATAATTTCCATGCAATGCAACATTTAGATATCTATCAAATTAATACAGTTCTACATAAGCTTAAGAGACAATCAGATTGGGGACTTAAGTCATTAACCCAACTATATAATGCAAAACTACAACTTTGCAATGATTCATAATAAACACTCATTTTCTATGAAAGGAACCCTTTCATCATTATAACAAAAAAATAAAGAATCACAATTAAGATTCATTCATCAACATACAATCAGGAGAAAATAGGGAAACAATGCACCTACTCCACAAGGAGAAACAAAAGAAGCACTCAAAGCCAACACATGGACACCAATCAGTCGTTCCATCCAAAAAGGTTCACACAAGCAACCAATCAACCAAGGCAAATCGATTCCACTAAAAAAACTAGGAAGAATCACTTCCTTCTCCACACACTGCTCTAGTTGCCTCTACTAGACAAGCAAGTCCATCACAAGTAGATACAAAAGCAACAAGATCACGAGTTCTCACCAAGACACTCGTACTCAACCAATGCAGCAACAACTACATGGGCAACATAAACACATAGATCTCAATTTTTGAACATGGGCTCTGATACCAGATGTAATTCCCCACCTGAAGATCCTTGGAAACAAGGATTTAAATCAAGCCAAGATATTTTTTTTTTACAAGTATGAATGCACATGACAACATCATACAAGGATCACAAAGATCGCAACGGAAGACTTCAACACAATCTCAGCAACCAACGAATCTCTGAATGCCACTACCAAACTGACACACACAAACAAAGCCAACAATGACAATGTACATGATGAGGGCACAAGAAACAACCACTCCTCAACAAAACACCAAACTGGGGTAAAATGCAGAAACTTGAAATCTGGCTAAGCCTAAAATTCTGAAGCCCTGAAAATTGGCTAAGTCTGGATTTCTAAAGCCTTGAAATTTCTTAGAATCCATAACTTATTTCTGAGAGGTCTGAAACCTATCTCAAATGATTTGTCACATATATTAAAATATATCTTAAGTATAAGATAAGAAATTAAATATAAATCAACTTATACTTAAATGATATATTTTAAACCCCGAAGGACTACAACAGATACCCAAAAATTGAAATACAAAGAAACCTCCTGAATACAAAATGCAACAACATAGGCTTGAAGAATTCCCAAAAGGGTATCCAGATCAACTATCAAAAACATCAGAATGCTATAAAAAGTGCCTGCTGATGGCACACGCAGGTTTTAACCAAAGTGCATGCGACACATTTTACTAAGGGAGGGCGACACTTCTCCCATAGTGCGTGCGACACTTCTCAAGAAGGCGTGCGATACTAGAATAGTATCGCCCAACATTTCTCATGAAGCCGTGCGACACTCTTCTAGTGTCATATGATACTTCTCCAGTAATGCATGTGATACTTTATAGTATCGTGCGACATTCTTTCTATGGGCGTGCGATAATTTATCAGTGTCACACAATGTTGAAAAAATGTCACCCATAGAAAAAAAAAAACACTTCAAGAAACTTGAAAAAGGCCAAACACATAGAAAAAGCTCCACACCGGGGAGTACCAGATCCACATTTCAAGGTGAGAGCACTCGAACAATAATAGAGTAACTGAAAGATAGAACACTAGGATCTAACCATCTACTAAACAGAGAAGGGAAAAAGTACACAAAGGAAACATCACATTCAACTAAAAGAAACATCACAATAACATAGTTAACAATGCAATGAGCAAAATAACCAACTAAGTACACGGTTCTTCCCAACCATCAATAGCATCATAAGACCATCGTGGATCCTAGCCATCCCTCATGCGTAACATCCCAAGCCATCAACCAAATCGTCAGTACTATCATAATAGGGATATCACTACTAAAACATGCACAATAATAGCATAAGAAAATCTAACATGCTAGTGATAACGCATAAGATAATTCTACAGTAGATAACATCACCTATCACATGCTAAACAACAGTAAGCAACAAATGTACTACTAAAGAAAATCACATCATCTAAACATATGCTAAACATCATAATAAGGGAATGCGCCAAATAAAATAACATCATCTAAACATGATATACAAGCATCCCAAAAAAAGCATAAATCACAAGAAAGCATACTCCGGAACCCAAAGTACCAAGTGAAGACATCCAGCAATAGTCGCACTAGGAAAAAAGATCATCTCTATACACCGATCCCTAGCAGTGGTGAAGGTAGCTACGCCTCCCAACCACATGGCACCCATAGGTCCACACTCGCCATGCTGATGGAGATAAAGATCCAACCACAAACACACAAAAATCACAACATCCATGGCTAACACTCACAGCAGATAGTATGATGGCTGAACCAAGAACCTAAGACAATGCAAGGAGTACAGGTCTTAGTTAGACACTCAAAAGGCTACTATGCAGGGACTAACATCATGGAGAGTCGCTTGGAATCAAAAAGCCCAAGCTAGGACTTGCGCAGATTCAACATCCCTCAATGGAAAGGCTCTTGCACCCCAAACCTTTTTATTATCTTAAGTTTTATTATCATTCACACATTTTATTTAATTTTCACTTAAATAAAGCTTCCTTCACCAACCCTCTAGGCACAATGATCACCAGGCTGCTAGGTAGAAGCCCCCTCCATATGCTACCCTACCCTACCCATGCTCATCCTACGATAAGTGCCTGTGTGCATACATACTCCTATCCCAACCCCAATGATCATAACTTCTGGCAAATCCATGGAAGATTGGGCCTTGCAAGTCACCCAAAAAATATACATGCACGTACTCATGTGTGGCGCACCACTATCATGAAGATCATAACACAAGGATAGGAATGAGAACACAATGCAAAGAAAACACCCAACTAAAAGCAACACGAGAAGGACAGATTCTACATGAATCCCAAAGCTAATAAAATCATACATCATGAAATCACTCAATTGGCCTCAATCTGAGAGTATGGATTCTACATGAATCCCAATGATGTAACAAGACCAAACATTGTGAACTCACTCAACCGGCCTCAATCCAAGAGTATGGATTCTACACAAATCCTAGGATTCATGAAACAAAAGCAAAGGTCCAACAAAAACCATAACAAGTATAAAATCACTCAATCGAACACAACATCAGGAGTACGGATGCAACACACATCCCAATGTAACAAAAAGGTACAAAAGTGGTCTAACTAATATCCAAATAGATCATCAAGGTCCATGACTCACATTGTGCCAAGAAAACTCGAGAAAATAGGGCGGCACACAAAATGAGGTAAAAACCCCAAAAATTTGGAAAACTTCAAAATTAAAACCCATTTGGCCCTTGGGTTCAAAAACCCAAAAAATCCAAAAATAAAAAGAATCGAACACTGTATGCAAAAATGACCAGCATAATGGTACAAAACCCCAAACCCTCATCCCAAAAAATAGGAAAATGTTCATACCCACCCAACTGGGTAGAACTAACATACAGAAACAGAGGAGAACACTAGTTCTCAGCCTCCAAACAAATGGCTACCAAAAATAGAAGCTAAAACGAAGCAGAAACAACAAAATAGGAAAGCCCTACCTCATACCCAAAAGGGAAAAACGGGAATCTGAACCATAAAATAAATATCTTGTAGAAGTAGCTGAAAATTGCGGCAATCCAAAGTTTCCCTGAGCTGGATCCAACGAGCCCAACCTCATGACGACCCCACGTCCGTCACTCCCACAACGAACAAAACAGTAAATCCTCATGAAGAGGATTTTGGGTTTTACTCTCCAACTTTCCAATTTGAAAGTGAGAAGTGAGGAATTAAATTCCTCTTTGGATACTTATTCACTTTTTGAGTGAATAATTGATTAGGGAAAATAACCAATCAACCTAGTTAAATTTCAAATCGTCCCAAACGAAAATAGGCTATTCCTATAAATAGGAATTCATCTATGGAAAAGCTGCTAGAAATTAAAATAAATCAATTAAAAAGCCCGAAAACTCAAAAAACACATAAATCTCCTTAAACAACTTTTGCGACAATGCGAACCTCTAAATGCACAAACACTCTTACTGGTCTAATCACATAATGCAAACAATAGAGCTAGGAATATAATCTAGTTAATGAGGGAATGGATCAAGAAACCCTTCAACCTTTACCCAGTTCCTCAGACTATTACTTTTCAAGCCACAACAAGCCCAGTTAAGGGTAAAGGTGCAAAAGTTATAGTACTGACCTTCCTTGTTCAATCCCTAGTCAAACTAAAAATGGTGCATCAACATGAGAGGGATGTTGAGTACTTTAGGGAAGACAAGGGAAATAAAAAAAGGAAGAGAGTTACAATGGGTAGAGAACAAATAGATCAGGTCCAACCACCTCAACAACCATAGCTAGGTCATGAACAAACAGAGCCTCAAGATGAGTAGGCAAATCAAGTCCAAGAGACTAAGAAAGTGCCTCCTCCTAAGAGAGGAACATGAACTAGAAGAGGAAGAATAGAGGGTGCCACTAGATAGTCAAGAGGAAGAAGCCTCCCCCTCAACTCCTTAGAAGACCAAGATTGAGTCCACTATGGGAAGGACACGTATGAGAAATTAAAGAAAAAGAATAATCCTCCCCCACAGGTTCCTGAGATCATCCCTAAAGTTGATGCAAAAGAAGAAGAGGATGAATAGATGGATAATGTTCCCTTGAGTTAGAGGACTCTATCAGTGAGGGCTATGGATGAAGAGAGGAGAAGAAGCTCCAGCATGATGTCACCATCCATTCCTAGGCAACCTATTCAAGTTACAACTTTAGAAAATGAGCAACAACAATGGATTGCAAGATAGGAGGGGCAAGAAATAGATGTCTTTGACATTATTAATTTTGAATTTATGCTAGTAGGCACTAGGATGGTGGACAATCAAATAAGGGACACTCTCATAAGCCAACCCTTAGGAGAGGATTAGAATCAATTGCCACCTCTACCTCAAGGACCCCTCGGCCTACCACAACTACCATCTCAAGATCTATCATTTTTGGACAAAGGCTCAGTCACCCTACTTCCTTATGCCATACAAATAGAGAAAAAAGTAGTAGAAGAGGAAGAGCCCAAAAAAATCCCAGGTTATGAAGTATCAGAGGAGGGACAAATACCTAAAGAACCTCAAAAAACTCCTTGTGATACAGAGGCCAAGACTCTAGCTACAATAGATATAGAGATTTTAAGTATAGATCTTTCTCAAAAAGAGAAGATTCTAGAAAGGAGTGATAAGGGAAATGGTCCTATAGTAAAAATCCTCTCTTTAGCCAAATACATGTCTCCAATGGGCACTACACTAGCCTATCTAAAGAGGGAGGTTATGGTCTAACAAAAGAGGCAATTAAATGTAACTGCAGCTGAGGAACATAAGAGTTAGTCAAAGCTATCAATAATCCTAAGCCACCAATGGGTGATGTGTGACCATTGGCCTTCATAATGAAGAAACAAGATCAGGACTTGCTTGCACATATTGCCATCCCTCCTCCACATGTTGACACTGAGGATTTGACTCCTAAAGACTATCATATCAAGGAGGTCCTACTAGGAAGGCCCATGATAGATACCACTAAAGTGTTAATCATTATGGGTATAAAGGAGGTGTTTAGACATATGGATCAAGATGAGTTTGAGTTGATACTACTATAAAATAAAAATGATCTTATGAGAGGCTATTTGCATGGAGCTATGGGCCCTATAGACCTAGATAATCCAAAGATCACTCTTGTTGTAACATTAGAGAGGAGAGAAAAGGTTAGCGTATAGATAGATTCATTTTTGGATGCATGTTAGAAATGGGGTGACAATTTTGAGGATAAAGGTGTATAGATTATACATGCTAATTTGAACTTGTTGCACCATATTCAGTCTAGTGCAAATAAACTAGTATCTATATTGAACCAGATTTTGGGCTAATGAACACGATACATACCTAGGGAAAAGACCTTCAAGTGCTTCAATCAATAAAAGGTCAGAGGTATCATACATTCATGGAGGTGTACTTTGCTAAAGAGCTTGATAAGTTAGAGGATTGGATCCAGAAGATAGCTTCTAGTAATAAATAATGGAGACATTACATGACGGGATACAAAAAATGAAAGATCAAACTCAAGAGAAGATTTTGGAAGCAAATAAGTATTACAATGATGCTTGCCTTGAGATTTTTGAAGATGAGTCAAAAGAAAAACTCATTTTAGTGCAATCAGTAGTACAATGGTTCCAAAAAACCTTTGAAGATGCTTCATCACATGAAGATATTAGACAAGCATTTAGGACTAAAGAGGTACTCATGGAACTGGACACTAAACTTGAGGATTTTGTGGCAACACATACAAAAGTTAGTAATTACCAGCTTGTAGTAAAGGATAAGTACGAAGCTTTGGATTTTCACAATTCTACCCAAGTGATGAAGATTATAGAGAAATTCAAGAGAAAGAATCCAAACATCACATTGGGATAAAGGGGAAGAAAACCCAGAAGCTAGAAATTTAGTTTTGACACTTGGGATTTTTTTTTTTTTTTTGATCCTTTCATCAAGCTACATAGGTGCATAACGTGTGCAAGGTGTGTAGGTGCACAAGGTGTGCTTTTCATAGAGATGAGCCAATTTTTTTGAAGAAGTAACAGTGCACTAATAGTTAACTGCTAGTTCCTAATTTAGAGCATTCCATGCATCAAAAATGCATTTTGATGATAATTTAACTCATAGAAATGCTCATAGAAGGTCAAGCTTCCATTTTTAGAGCTTCCAATGACTCTCAGATCCTCTTGTACCTTGCTTCTTCTTATCTTCTTCTTCTTTTATTGTTTTAAGTCATGTAAAGGCTCATGCACCCATTAATTGATATAAACAAGGGTGGATTCCTACTTAGCACCATTTAGAGAGTTAGTTTTTATATAATTAGAATTGTTCTTTTAGTTTAGAAGCATATGTTTGCATTAAGAGATCTCTCACTCTCAACACAAATTGAGGAGACAATTTCTTATAAATATAGGGATGTAATGTACTCTAGGCCATTATTTTGATGCAATAATATATGCTATTGGTGCTCTCATTCCGAGTGTAGTTATTCTGGTTAGAGTGTGTTATTTTTGTGAATGCATGTTCATGAATAATAATGAAGATAATGGTTTTATTGTGTTATTGTGATTGAAGGATCTTTTAGTATTGATTTTTTCCTTGTGTTAATGAATTTCATTGATGTATTGAGTTGGAGAAGAGAACACCTATTGTTCCTACATAGCTTCTTGTCTCACATGAGTGCACTTTCTGTGGCCTTGTGATTTGATGAGGAGTGAAACATATTTTTGTTATTACTAAGTTCCTATTGATGATTGCATCAGTGAAATTGAGGAAGTGTTGCTCCTATTTTCATTGGTTTCCTACCTGATCTTTTCAATGATTTAATTCGCAAATGTGTTGTTACCATGGTTTGTGTCCATTAGGAATTTCCCTTTCAAGTTATTTTCTTTAATCTCTCATTACCCTATCTTTGTTATTTTCTTTTCTAACACTTGGTTAAAATAGGAATTCATATAGTAGCCTTAATTGGATACACTTTACAACTGTAGTAGTGAAGATTTGTGGGTGTCATCCTCCCCCAGTTTTGCCTTCTAATTGGAGGGTTTCTAGGTAACCAAATATCTTGTGTCATGTGTTAGATTTACTTTATACTAAGGATAGTATGATGTAGTTAGCTATTTTAGTTTACATGCTGTGATGAGATGGATGTGTGGTGAATGTTTTATGGTTAGAATTTTGAAGTGGTGATTCATCACCCCTCCAACTCCCCCCCCCTACCCCCCACAACCCCTCTCTCAGTATTCAGTTTTCCATTGTCATTTCCAATAATTAGTATCAGAGCACAGGTTCTCTTGAAGGAAAGTTTGATAGCTTTGGAGGAAAGATATTGAATATGGAAGTCCATGTTATGATTAACCTTAGATAGAAATAACATCTACATGAAAATATAAACAATACCAAAAAATAGTAGATCACATAAAAGAGAACAAAAGACACCAAGATTTGCTGTGGTTCACCCAACCCTTAGGTTACATCCACCAACAAGAAGTCCAATATTATTATTTTCTAGTGATTATAACTTGATTACAATTCATAATCCCTTACAACTCAATACTACTGGAAGAAGCTACAATATCGCCATTAAATTATGAAATCCCTAACCCTAAGCCTTTTTATACAAGCTTTTTTTGCTTACAAAATTAGGACTAGAATAATAGAAAAACAATAGTCAACACCTTTTACAATATAAGGGAATTTTGGCTTCAGGGGTGTTGCCCTCGAAAACTCTCACAGGGGCATTGCCTCTTGACCCCACTATGTAATGCAACAAGGAGTATACCTAGGGCACTACCCCAGGACCCCATAGGGGTGTTGCCCCTTGACCTTGTAGGGGTGCTACTCCTTGACCTCATCTCGAGGGCACTGTCCCCAAACCCCCATAGAAATAATTTAGTGGGAAATTGTGTTGAATAAATCTCTAAGTTTGATTAGGCTCCAAATCACAATAATCTCCCACTTGGAAACTAATTAGGCTCCACAACAATAACTTCCCACTTGGAGACTAATCATATCACTACTAAACCTATAGCTCCTAATGGAATATCAAACCACCCTAGACTTTGCAGTTATTTTATTCTATTTAGTCTAGAAGACCAATGAAAGTTGAAGAGGTATTCAAATTCTCCCTTGTCACTACCTTTATAAACATATCCACTAGGTTTTCATCTATATGTATCTTATCTAGCTTTAACTATCCATCCTTCAAAATGTATTGAATGAAATGGTACTGCAACTGAATGTGTTTTATCTTTGAATGTAGAGTTGAATTCTTTGCAAGATGAATGGCACATTGTGTATCTATAAAAAAATAATTATCCCTCTGATGGTGTCCCAATTCTTCCAAGAAGAAATGAAGCCATATCATCTCCTTGGTTGCCTTTGTAGAAACAACATACTCTACCTCTGTAGTGGATAAAGCATTAACCTTCTGTAATTGAGAAACCCAGCTCACTACTACACCACCAACATTAAATTCACAACATGTAGTACTCTAACTAGTATCAATATCCCCTACAAAATATGAGTCAACATAGCCCTTTAAATTAGTAGTAGAGCCCAAAAAGTGTAAACACTTACTAGATGTACCTCTCAAATATTTGAGAATCCATTTAACTATATTCCAATGTTCAATTCCTAGATGACTCATATACCTGCTAATGACTCCCACTACATGTGCAATATTTGGCCTTGTACATACCATAACATACATCAAGCCTCCTCAACTAAAGCATAAGGTACCTTAGACATCTTTTCCTCCTCTCTTGTGTCTTCGAACACCTCTCCTTAGTCAATATCATCAGACTAGGTAAATATGTGCTGGTTCTCCATAGAGAAACATTGCAACACCTTCTCAACATAATTAGCCTTATATAATGTCAATTTCCTACTCATCCTATCTCCACAAATCTTCATACCAAGGATTTTTTTTACTGCCCCCAAATCCTTCATAGCAAATACATGTCCAAAATTGGTGTTTTAGCCCCTTAATATGATCCATGTTAGACATAGCTACAAGCATCTTGTCAACATATAAACATAAAATAATGTAGCTATCATCATCCAACCTCTTAAAATAAACACAATGATATGAGTGACACCTACTATATCCATGCTCATGCATAAACCTGTCAAATTTCAAATACCATTATCGAGGTGCTTGGTTCAAGCCATATAAACTTTTCTTCAATCTACACACTAAGTTCTCCTTACCTTTAACCTCAAATCCCAATGGCTATGCCATATATATCTCTTCATCAAAATCACCATGAAGAAATCCTATTTTAACATCAAGATACTCCAAACACAAATCTTTAGTGGCCACAATACTTAAAATAGTATGGATAGAAGTCATTTTAACAATAGGAGAGAATATCTCATCAAAATCATTTTTTTTTTAATGTGAAAATCCTTTTACAACTAACTTGGCTTTAAATATTTTCTTACCTCCATCCTCTTCTTTTAATTTGTAAACCCATTTATTCTTTAAAAAATTTTTACCTGTAGGCAATTTGTATAAATCCCATGTCTTATTTTTCAGCAAAGAGTCCATTTCATCTTTCATGGCACACTCCCACTAAATCTTAGTATCCACATGCACACCTTCGTCATAATATTTAGGTTCACCAGCATTAGTAAGTGAAATAGAATACAAGGAAGGAGAAAATCTTTTTGGAGGTCTAATTAGCCTTGTTGACCATCTAACATTCACTAGGGTGTGTGGTATTTGTTGTTGTGGTTGTTGCACATCATGAGGAATTGCTAGAACATTAGCTTTTGGAGTATCATCCAACACTACATAATCATCTTCTTTCTTCTCATGTTGTTGCAATAGATTTTTGTACAACACTTTCTCATTGAATATGACATCTTTGCTTCTTACAATTTTATAATTTTCTAAATTTCAAAGCCTATAACCAGATTCATTAATGTCATATCCAAAAAATACACATTTCTTTGACTTAGCTTCTAGCTTGGTTCTATTTTCAGAATATATATGAGAAAATGCTTCACAACCAAAGGTTTTGAGAAAAGAATAACTCTCTTTCTTACCAGTCCATGCTTCCTCTAGAATATGACAACCTAAAGGAGTAGAGGGACCTCTATTAATCAAATATACAATAGTATTGATAGCATCCACCCACATGTGTAAGGGAAACCCAACATGCAACCTCATGCTTCTTGCATGTTCCATTATAGTCTTGTTCATGCGTTTAGCCACTCCATTTTCTTGTGGAGTCCTTGGAATAGTTTTTTTCCCACAAATACCATTAGTAGAGAAATAATATTCAAATTCATGATTACAATACTCACCACCATTACCAGATCTGAGAGATTTTAATTCCTTACTAGTCTCATTTTCAACCAAGCATTTCCGTTTCTTAAAAGTTTGAAATACATAAGATTTATGTCTAAGGAAATAAACCCATACTTTTCTAGTTGCATCATCAATAAATGTAACATAATAATGATAGCCAAAAAAGGAAGATACTTGAGCTGGTCCCCATACATCTGTATGCACAAGCTCTAATTTCTCTCTTTTATTTTCCTTCCCAGTCTTCACAAAGTTACTCTTTTTTTTTTTTCATACACACAACTTTCACAGGAATCCATATTAACACATTTTAGACCTGGTAAAACTTTCTTTGAATGAAGTACTTTCATACCTTTCTCACTCATGTGCCCATGTCTATTGTGCCACAATGCTATAGATTGTTCGCTTTGCTCAACTGCAACAACTATTCCTGAACATTCATTTTTCTCTAAAACAATTAAAGTAGAAGAAACAATATGACATGTACAAAGATATAAGGTTCCTACTTTTACACTTTTTGCTACTACAAGGAAACCTTTTGAGATCATCCAATATTTATCATTAAAAGTAACTACATAACCCTCATCACCAAGTTGCCCTACTGAGATTAATTTCCTAATTAGCCTTGGGACATGTCTTACCTCACGTAGTAGCCAATGATTCCCACTCTGCAACTTAATCTTAACTTTTCCCTTTCCAACAATCTAACAACATTCATTACCCCCCAAATAAACAAGCCCAAAATCCCCTTGGACATAATCAATGAAATAACCTCTATGAGGTGTAGCATGAAATGAAGCACTAGAATCTAAAACCCATGAATCATCAACACTTTCTAAAGATAGAAGAAAAGAATCCTCTTCAAATTTTTTACTTACCATATTTTTCCTCCTTGTCTCCATCTTTCTTTTCTCCTTCATTTTCTGTACAAGTCTATTAGTCTTTCTTCTTATGCCCTAATTTTCCATAGTACCAACAATCATTTGGTCTTCTCAATTAAGACGTCCTCCCTTTTGACTTTCCTCTTGATTTCCCATGATTTTTGGAATTACTTCCTCTCTAAGTTGTTTTGTCCCTGCTTTGTTATTTCAAAGTACTTTCTGATGTAGATCCAACTAAGGATTTCCTACAAGTTTCCTAACTAAAAACAACACTAATAACATCATCATATTTTAGGGTACTAGATCTAGGAACATAATTGCTCACAACCATTACCAAGCCATTCCAGCTTTCAAGCAAAGAACACAAAATCAAGAGAACCCTAATTTCTTCATCAAAATTGATACTCACAGAAGATAACTAACTAGTAATAATATTAAACTCATTTAAATTATCCACAATAGATCCACTTTCTATCATTTTCATATTAAATAAATGCTTCATGAGAAATACCTTATTTGAAGTAGAGGGATTTCCATACAATGTTCCTAGGGTTTTCATCAACTCTTCCATTGTCTTCACTTTTGTAATATTAAATGCCAATGATGGTCCTAGGCATAATGTAATTATTCCAAGTTCATTTCTATCTAAAAGATTCCATTCATCATTTGACATAGATCTGTGATTCTTGGTTTTTCCTTCCAATAGCTTCCAAAAATCCTCCCGATAAAGATAGTCTTCCATTTTCTTTTTCCATAACTAAAATTTCTTCCAATTAAAAACTTGTCAACTCAGCTTTCCCTCATTTTCCATCAATCCCACTCAACCATGAGATCTTCCTATAGAGGATTACTAACAAAAAATGGGGGGCGCTGCCCCCAAACCCTCATAGAAATAATCTAGAGGGAAACTGCATTGAATAAACCTCTGAGTCTAATTAGACTCCACATCACAATAGTCCAGTTATTGGAAAATAACCTTCACAATTAGAAGATTGAGATATAGCTTATCCTAAAACAATTGAATGACCAAGGAGTGTGTTGCAACAATCACTAAAGAAAAGAAAATATTTGACTTGTTGAAAACAATGTTCAATTGTGCATTGTCTTTGATGTTACACAAAATGTCATATATTCACTAGTCAGTGTCTATAGATCTCACTCAGGTGATGTGTTGACACTAAGGTAAAGTTTTTCTATTAGTGACTCACACTTAGTTAATTGGTTAAGCTGCTAAAAAGCTCTATAGTTTCTACCAAGATTACCTCTCAATTTGTAGTGTTAACTGAGTGCTCCAATTTCTCCCAAGCCAAGTAGTCTATATTTAGTTTCTATCAATTTTTAGATTCTATATATAATTCATGTCGAGCAATATCTACCTAGTGGTTCAGTGCAAGTTCTAATCAAGCTCCACAGTATTAACCAAGTTACATAGTGTTAACCATGTTCTCTAGTGTCTACCGAGCTCACAGTGTTAGTGATGTAAATTCAATGTTGACTGAGGCATGGAGTGTCGACCAAGTGATTCAATTTATATTGATTTTTGTAGTGTTTACTAAGTAACACAGTGCTAACAAAGTTTAAGCTACTCGGAAGTGATTAGTATGGATCGAGCCTCTACGTCTACTAAGTGCATGATGATGTCAAGTGTTGACAGTGGTTTTTGAGTATCAGAACATCACTGAGTTTGTCTTCTAAACTCAAGTGATAGAAGTTGGGCCAACTTTGTGGATTTT
Source organism: Cupressus sempervirens (assembly GCA_028749045.1). NCBI lineage: Eukaryota > Viridiplantae > Streptophyta > Pinopsida > Cupressales > Cupressaceae > Cupressus > Cupressus sempervirens. The sequence continues at coordinate 73,056,922 of CM053790.1, read as the reverse complement.
GATGGAAACTATAATTGTAGCTGACTCTAATGAATTATGATTTGGATTGGTATAATTGTAATAGATCGTATCATATCCAAAGAAATATGTATGAAGTGCATAATGATAAGAAATGTGAATTGAGAAGGTTACAAGTAGTATAAGGGACAACAAAGATTTATCTATCATAGTAAGGTGGTCTTTACATTACATGGAATCTCAACAAACAAATTAGAGTTGCAGATCAGAGATTAGCCACTGGTTCATCCTAACAGGTGTATTAGTTAAATCCTTTAACATGGTAGAATTAGCAATCTTTGAAAAATCTCTTTCCTGAGTGCATACTTCATTGCATGTTTTGTAAATCCTTTCACAAGGTGGACCTATTAGTCCTTATTGATCCTAATAGGGAAGATCACTAGAAGTGATCAATTGTAAGCCTTGACATGCCAAATTTATACTGTAATACTAAATATTTTGGGTATCATCCCCACCCTAGTTTTACTTTCTATTTGGAAGGTTTCTAGGTCACCATATCTTGTGTCAAAGTGTTATGAATTTTTTATTGATTTCAATCTTTCATGTGTGCAATTAGATCAGGATATTATATGAAGGATTAGTTGGTGAATTAAGTTAAAACTTTTATTGGTTCTTGATTCACCCCTCCCCTCTCACTAACCTTCTCTATATTATATTTCCAAAAATTGGTATCAAAGCATTTGGTTCTCAAAGAAGAAGTTTAAAAGCTTGAGAAAAGATCAGAGGCAATGGAAGTATACAAGTTAGAAAAGGCTATTGAGAATGAAAAGTTGGATTTGAAATTGGCTATTGGAAATCTCAGAAAAGAAAAGGACCATCTCTCTCAATCTTTGCAAAGAAGGAAGGAACTAGTAGAAAAAACTAATGCCAATCTCTACATTGAAGAAAGAATTGAAGACATATGTCCAGAAACAAATTCAGATGAAGTTGATGAAGCAATCAAAGATCTACTTGAGAAGAATCTTACTCTCCAAGAAGAAGTAAGAAAGCTGAAAAGAGAATGTGAAATCCAATCAGTTAGAATGTGTGAAGTCATGGAACAAAAGGAAAAATCCATAGAAGAGATAGAAGAGAAGAATAATGAAATCAATCAACTATCCCTTCAGCAAGAATATTTTATTGATCAACTCACTAGTGCAAATGAAGAACTCATGAATCTAATATCAAAGAATGAAAGACAATAGAATGATCTCAACATGGAGAAGAAAACCAATGAGAGGATGATTAAATCTCAAGAAAGCATGAATTAGTTGAATGAAAAAAATTAGTATAGACACAAATGCAATGAAGGATTAGTTTATATAGAAGAAGGAGAATCGTATAAGTAAGGAGCTCAAAAGAAAAAAAGGCCTACTTGTAATTATTGTGGTAAGATAGGTCATACATCAAACAAATGTTGGAGTAATGAAAAACCTGAATTCAATAAAAATTTCTACAATTGTAATAAACATGGACATAGAGCACGTGAATGCAAGAAGAAATATAATTTTGAAGGAAAATTCTATAGTTGTAATAAACAAGGACACAAATCCTCAAAATGAAAAACTAAGAAATTGAATTTAGCATAAAATATTGTGAAAGCGATATATGGATGGAATTACAACACATGGTGTAGATGCCGCTACTATGGAGAATTGGGGCACATTGGAGGAAATTGTGTAAAACATCACATGAGGAAAAGAGACACCACTAGAAGATGTTTCATTTGTATAGAATTTGGATACATTGCAAAAAACTATATCTAGAAGAATTGAGGATGAAAAGAAAACCAAAGATGACAACATTAGAAAGAAAATGAAGCAGAAATGGGTGCCAAATTCTCCTAAGAATGAAAGACCAAGTCATGAAGTAAATGTCACTTAAGAGTTGGGTGACTCAAGCATTTCAACTTGAACTCATATGGGAACAACTAGAATTGAGATTATGAAGCATATGTCTCTCACCAGTTCCACCCAACAAGAAGAAAATATCCCTATCAGCATTCAAGATGCACAAGGATCACCAAGTGGTTGCAGAAATTCAAGACCTTACCAAGCTAGGTCAGGTCACAAGACCTCACAGAGCAAGGTTGGGATACACTAAAGTATTGTGTGTGGACACAATGTCATTGAAGACTCCACCAAGTAATGATGAGACTACCGAGCTATGAATGTCTACCTAGCATTAAAGGCTAAACTGAGTGGAAGAAATCCTATCACTAAGAGAGTAAACACACCAAGCATTTATGGTGATTGAAAAGTAGAAATTTGTTAAAAAGAAGAAAAATGACCTCATCTTTCCACCATGAATTTTAAAGAGTTATTTATGAAGAGTGATTTTTGTGCTTCCAAGCAATCTATGTGTTTTCTATTCAAGAAATTTTTGAAACCCTACAAGACCCTATCCAGCATGGAATCTTCTAGCAAAAAAGCAAAGAAAGGATCATAAATGTTGATTTTCAGAGTAGAATGCGATCTTCCAACATTCAAAATCAACCCAAAAACAATCAAAAAACTTGACCCCACTAGTGCACAATTATAGATTACTCCCAAGGTATTGCTTATGCATGATAAACATTCATATTATCGCTATTCTATTCAAGAGATAAGAACTCATGAGATGAATGAAGCATTAAATGAGTAAGTGTGAATGATGTTCTAAAACTTGAGCACTAACATTTGGAAGAAAAGGGCTTGACACATATTTCGCATATGCCAAGGGATTTTTAGTCAAAGTGGACAAGATTTATCCAAAGCCAAGTTCACAATGGGAAGATATGGTTGGATCAACCCACTTTGATCACAAGAAAGATAATTCACAGAATCATTGGCCTTCCAATGTTGAACAAAGTGAAAATGATCATAACTCTAGGTCAGGTTGAACAGGCGAAGCAAACTCTTGTCGAGTGGGATAGTAGAGGAATAAAGATAAGTGGAATCATTGACCTAGAACTAAAGTTTGAAATTTATGTGATTGTCCACAAAATCTACAACTCTAGTTGTCTCAACAACATGTCATGTGAGGCAGTAGATTTGGCTCTCAAAGTGGTGAAGAATAATATGATATTTGACCTTGCTGAGTTGTTATTGAATCAATTCAATAAGAACATGGAAACTATCAGAGGTTCTAAGAAAAAATTGTGTAATTTTGGTTCACTCATAACTTGTTTATTTTTCTTTGTGCAAAAATTCTTCCCTTCTAAAGGCACAATTGTGCGGAGAAAAAATGTACCTATTCTATATCAAATTAATGAGTATATAACAGAGATGTGTGAAATTTTTGATAGTATAATGGATAACTATTTTGATTCATTCAAGGAAAAGATGAATAATAGATATAGGATACCAAAGAAATTTGTAGAAGACTACAAGGATGATATAGTGTACATTAAGGCAGTCAAACTGAGAGTGGCATTTGTTAAGCCTCTAGAGTATGAGTTTAACATTGATCATGCAAAAGAAACCATTGAGGCTCTACTAAATAATCCTATTGATCCTAAGGTGCCTTATTTTGAAACTTACAAAGAAGCCAAGGTGAGGATATAACTTGAAATCAAGCTTCCTTAAGAAGTTAAAAAACAAAGAAAGAGGATAGAAAAATTGAGACAAACAAATTCTACTCTCTTGCTAACAGAGGGAAAAGATGATGATGTAGAAGATGATGAAGTAGAGGATGAAGAAAAACAATTCAAGGAAGAAGAATCTCTACGGAAGAAAGGTAAGGTTATCATAACCAAACCTACTAAGTCACCCAATGCAGTATTCACAAGGAGGGTATCAAAGTCTAGAAAGAAGTTGAAGTTAGGAGAAGAAGAAGATGTTGAACAAATTGTCTTTCAGAACATAGCTCCTACACTTCAAGAAAGGTTGAAGAAGATGGAAGAAGTTTCAAGTATGAACAAATTCAAATCATTAATATATGAAACTAGGAACCCTAAGGAGAAGAAAAAAATCAAAGATATTCTATTATCCAAGATGAGAAAATGGAAATACTCACTAGATGAGATCTCCTAGCAAGTTCCTGATGCACTTCTTCAAGAAATCAAGCCACAATGGGATAATGCAAAGAACAAATTTATGGATATCTGTGAGTAGAATATAAGAAAAATTATGTTGAGTCTTAGCAATAAAAAGGTGAAAGAAGCATGAAAGAAAAATGAAAAGAAGCTTACACCTAAGTGTAACACATGTCTTGTGCTGATGACAGACATAAAACCTATGGTAAAATGTGCTACTGCCACATGGAAGAACATCTACCAGCTACATCAAATGAGTGACTTTGTTGTTCATGTTGATGAAAAAGATTATGATGATGATGAGGAAGATGATGTCAATGATGATGAAGAAGATGTGGAAATAGATGATGTAGATCTGGATGATAAGGAGGAAGAACAAGTAGCTACTTAAGGAAGTCTCCCAAAGATTCATAGTATTGAGGAAACTGATCCAAAGAAGATTGTTGTAGCAGTGATGGCCTTATTTCCCCATTCTCTAATAAAAGCCTTAGTGCCATCAAGCTCTAAGAAAGATTATTTTGGGTTAGTTGTGGTAACCACTAGAACACCAAGCACCCAACCAATCTCTACACCTATTCAGCTGTGTACTCCATTGACTGAAGTGATCAACACTTCATCTACCAAGCAAAAAACACCTCCATCATCATATTTGACTAGGTAGAAACAAGATAATTCCACTATCAATGCCATTTCTACTTTTTTTGCTAGCCCCTTAGTGTCTACAATTGTTTCAATTCCACATGTGTCAATATAAAGTACAATGACAGTTGAGAACTAGTCTCAACTGAGTACTAAAGTTTTAGACAAGGGTAAGAAAATTGTTTCTACTACTCTGAAAGAAAAGGGTGAAGAGGAATAAATAGATTTAGATGAGGATATAGTTATTCCAAATTGGGATATCTCTACCCTCACCCTTGATATGATGAACACCCTAGGTGAATTACTATAGAAACAAGCTAAGAAGAAAATGCTTAGAGAAGAGAAAAGGAAAGAAACCCAAGTGCTTGAAGATATAAATGATATATTTGTTAATGCACTAAGTATTGAAGTTGATAGTACACAACCTATTTTGAACCAATTAGCACATGTTGTCCAAAAATTCAATGAAGATCTAAATGGATAGGATAAGTTGCTACATAGATCAAAAAGAAAATTTGAAAACAAGGTATTGGAACAAGTGGCATAGAAAATTGCAATAAACCAAGTAGAATTGTCTACTACTCTTGTTCCATTTAGTAAGTTGTGTGATACATCTATCTTCACCCAAGGAATCAAAGAAAAATTGTCAAAGATAGATGAAGACTTGAAGGAAAGTGCACATCAGTTGTCACTTGACCCAAGCTATAGTTCTGCTCACTATTCAAAGATAAGATACTTGATAAAATTTACAAGCAGAATTATTAAGGGAAGAAGCTAGGATTAGGGCCACACTTGTTGACATCCAAGGCATGATTCTTCCAAACATGGATGCATTGTAGAAACACATGCCAAGACACTCAGCCATGACAATAACTTCTCCATAACTGACCACATGATGAAGTTTTTAGCAGAAGTTTAGATTGCATTACATGCAAGCAAAGTGTTACAAAATAATTTGGACAAGACAATGATACTAATTTTGAAGGTACATTCTAAATTCTTGTCACATATTGGCATTAACATATAGTATACACCTTTGGCATTTATGTCAAAAAGGGGGAGAAGTATAATATAAGATGAATGTATATATGAATAGAAGTATATCTAAAAATATGTATGGAGGAGCAATACTCTAGATATATGTGTATGGATGAGGTATATGTATGGGGGAGCAATGTAATATTATATAGATACATGTACATATAAACAAAAAAAGTATTTTACAAAAGAAATTTTGAAAATCTAAAAAATAGAATATGTTACCAAGTTGTAGACACAAAATGGTGATAAAAGAGTGTTTTGGACTTGAAATTTTGAGTATTCTATTTCAAAATGATAAGTGTTTTTGTCACTAATGCCAAAGGGGGATATTCTTGACTTTAAGGTCAACTTTGTCTATTGGTGACTCACACTTAATAAATTGGTTAAGCTACTACCAAGATCTATAGTTTCTACCAAGCTTATCTTTCAATTTGTAGTGTTAATTGAGTGCTCCAGTTGCACCTAAGCCAAGTAGTCTATATTTAGTTGCTAATGAGTTCTATAGTTGCTATCAAGTTTAAGATTCTATATACAGCTCATGTCAAAAAATATCTACTGAGTTGTTCAGTGCAAGTGCTAACTAAGCTCCATAGTATTAACCAAGTTACATAGTGCTAACCATGATCTCCAGTGCCTACTGAGCTCACAATGTTAGTGATGTGAATCTAGTGTTGACCAAGCCATGGAGTGTCAACCAAGTGATTCAATTTATACCAAGTTTTGTAGTGTTTATTGAGTCACATAGTGCTAGCCGAGTTCAAGATACTTGGAAGTGGTTAGTATGGACTAAGCCTCTATGTCTACTGAGTGCATGAAAATGCCAAGTGTTGATAGTGGTTACCAAGTATCAAAAAATCACCAAGTTTGTCATCTAAACTTGAGTGATAGAAGTTGGGCTGACTTTGTGGATATTGATGGAAACTTTTCTTGTAGCTGACTCTAATGAATTGTGATTTGAATTAGTATATATGTAATAGATTGTATCATATCCAAAGAAATATGTATGAAGTGCATAATGAGAAAAAGTGAAAATCGAGAAGGCTACAAGTAGTATAACGGACAACCAAGATTTATCTATCACAGTAAGGTGATCTTTACATTGCAAGGAATCTCAACCAGCAAATTAGAGTTGCTAATCAAAGATCAACCACTATTTCATCCTAACAGGTGTAGTAGTTAAATTCTTTAACAAGGTAGACTATATAATCTTTGACAAATATCTTTACTAAGTGCATACTTCACTATATGTTTTGTAAATCCTTCTACAAGGTGGACTTAATAGTCCTTATTGCCCCTAATAAGGCAGATCACTAGAAGTGATCAATTTTAAGCCTTAATAGGGAAACTTTATCCTATAGTACTAAACCTTGTGTGTATCATTCCCATCTCAATTTTACTTTCTATTTGGAAGGTTTTTGGGTCACCATATCTTGTGTCAAAGTGTGTTTTATTGCTTTCAATCTTTCATGCATGGAACTAGATCTGAATATTATAAGAAGGATTAAATCACGAATTAAGTTATAAGTTTTATTGGTTCTTGATTCACCCCTCTCCTCTTAGTAACCTTATCTATCTTATATTTCCAACATGATGAAGAGAGTTCTCTGTGTATGCCAAAAATTCTAGTGTTTTCCAAGTTTACAAGATAATTCTATCTTAAAATGCCATCTGTCGATCTAGTCTTCATCTAACAATATAGATTTAATCTCTAAGTCATTTTACTTGTCAACTTTGGAAAGTTGATGCATGGATCAAATATCATCCATCTATTATATTTTGAAGAAAGTCACACCACCTTTGACAAGTTTCTTTCACCATTTCCAATGATTTATCTACTTCTCCTGCATTCGATCTTGATCATCTATAATGTCATCGATGAAAAACTATTACACATCATGAATATTTATCTTCAACATGATTAGGAACAAATAAAGATGAATTAGTAGAATAGTTAGACCTTCTTTTCATTAGGGAAACACATAACAAACCCTTCAAAACCTAATCATCTAGCCTTGGACTAGTGCATTGCTCATATGATTTCCCCCATTAGGTTAGCTCAAAGAAATGATGAGAAGCGAGGCCATCCTATGGGAAATCTAGACTCAGACTCAAGATAATAAGACTTGGATATGACTCTAACTTAAAGAAAAAAGATATGAACTAAAACTTGGGCAAAAATTGGCTTTGTTTGGGGATTCAAGCATGATAATTGTTGAAAGAATTCTAGTAATCTTTGGTTCTGCACAACAAGGTGACAACTTGGAAATAAAAAGAATAGACTAAACTAGGTAAAAAACAACAAAGTACCTAAGAAAATAAGAAACTAAGCTAAAGAAAACTACATGAAAGGAAAACCTACCTATCTAGCTACTATGCAGGGGCTACCTACTTTCAATTTTGCATTTGATACAACTTCAAATCCTACCCATTATAAGAACATGGCAGGGTTTCTCAAGTGGGATATGCCAATTTGAAAGAGTTATTCTGGTTCATTTGTATGATCTAAAATGCCCCTTTCCACAAAGACTAAAACTTAGAATGCATACCTCTTGGATCGCGTCTCTTATCCCATAGCAACACCAAATTACCTTCCATGAATTTTCTAGGCCATTCTCTTCTATCAAACAACTTGTTTACCCTTCCTTGATATTCAATGATTTTATCAACCATCTCTTCCCTTTCTTCTTGTAGTTTGGTAAGATACAAGATCCTCTTCTCTAATCCATCTTTGAAAACATCCTCTTTAATCACATTCTTTAATTTACATGTAGCAAGCTCTAGAGGTAATGTCAAATTAGCATCCACTCCATAGACTAATTCAAAAGGTGAGATACCAATGGCCCTTTTAGGTGTGGTCCTGTCAGCCTATAAAGCATTATGTATCTTCTTATGCCAATTTTTATTATTATCTAAGACCAATTTCTTCAAAATATTAATTAGATTCTTATTGCTAGACTCGGCTTGCCCATTTCCTTGATGGAAATAATCAAAGGAATGCCCAACTTGAATACCGTTATCATAACAAAATTCAACAATTTCTGAAGAAGAAAAATAAGATGCATTATCCATTATCAATTTTATAGGAACTCCAAATCTAACCAATATATGTTGTTTGATAAACTTACATACCACTTCTGATGAAGTCTTCTTTATTGGCTTGGTTTTTACCCATTTGCTGAAATAATCTATGGTAGTTAATATATTAGAATATCCTTGACTAGAATGAGGATTGATTGGACCTATAAAATCTAAACCCCATTGATGAAATGGAGATTCAATTACCACTAGCCTAAGAGGTAGGGCAGCAAGGCGAGGTTTCCTAGTAAACATCTTGCATTTCTCACAATTTGCAACCCACTTATATGCATATTTAAACATTGTAGACCAATAATAGCATTGCCTCAAAATTGTGAATGCACTGATAGTAGAAGAGAAGTTTCCTCCACATGCCTCATTATGAAAGGATGTTAACAACTTTACCTGTTGCTCCTTATCTAGACATCTTATAAATGTTCCATCAATTTCTCTATTGTACAAGACATCATCATGAATCACATACTTCAAGGCCTTTGTTTTTAGATCCCTCCTTTTCTTAGTAGTCAATCCATTAGGGCATTCACCATATCTCAAAAAATAAGCAATGTTTGAGAACCAAGGATCTTGAAGACTTACCATAAGAACTTTTGGAGTGTCTTCTTCTTTGAATTGTTGATTTTTTGCCAAGGTTTTACAAAGTGCATTACCTCTTAGTAGTTTGGTTGGCTTAATTTCTATACCATATTCTTGAATTTTTTCTATCCAAACTCCTCTATTATTACAACCAACCTCTTGTTGTGTCAATATACTTTTAACTACAAGATTTGGCAGATATATCACTGAATGAGAATGCAACACATAAAACCTAAAATTTTTAAGCACTCTCACAACTACATATGTATGTTTTTCCATTTGTGAGTATCTCAATTCTTGATTCTTTAATGGTATACTCATAAAATAAATTGAAGCTTGTATTTCTCTTTGTTTTCTTGCATCAATATAGATGACATAGTATGTTCTTAGACCTAACAATATATAATGAATTATTTATTGTAGTTTGGATGGACAAGCACATGAGCTTTGGCAATAGCACCTTTGATATGTTCAAAAGCCTTTTTTTCCCAATATCAACCTATTTGAAAGTCTTATTACCTTTCATCATATCAACTATGCATTTAACTATTTCTGAGAAATTAGGCACAAATCTCCTTAGGAAGTTCACTTGGCCAAAGAAGGATTTTAGTCCAATTTTCCTTAATAGTAGACTTAATTGCTGAATGGCTTTAACTCTCTCTAGATCAATCTTCACTCCTTCTTGAGATACAATATGACCAAGTAGTTTTCCCTTTGTCACACAAAATACTGACTTCTTTGGATTTATTTAGACACCATGATGTCTATATCTTTGTAACACACTTTCTAGATCTTTGATATGATCTTTTCTCTTCTTATAAAATACTATCAAATCATCAAGGTATATGACAATGATTCTATATTTCAAATCACCAAAAACCAAATTCATGCCATGCTAAAAGGTTGCACTTGCATTAATTAAGCCAAAAGACATCCAATTATAGGAAAAAGTACCCCATGGCATGGTAAATGTAGATTTGAATTGATCTACTTCATCTACTTGAATCTGATTATACCCTAAAAAATCATCTAACATGGACATCATTTTTGATCCTACAACAACTTGTAAGAGATGATCCATATTAGGGAGTGCAAAATTATCTTTGAGAGAGGCTTGATTTAGATTTTTGAAATCTATACAAATCTTTATCTCTCTAGTTTTATTCCTCACTGGCACAATATTAGCAACCCTGGTGGAGTGATGAATAGGATATATAATCCTAGCTTGCAGCATTTTGTCAATCTTCTTGAAGATTGTTCCTTCAACTATAGGGTTATAGTTTCTTTGTTTCAGCCTAAATGGTATTGCTTCTAGTTTAAGATGAATTTCATGTTTGAAATTTCCACCCATGAAATTTTTAAGGTCTTCATAGATCCAAGAAAATACATCTTGAAATTCAATGAGTAATCTTTGGATTTCTACCCTCTCTTCTGGTGTGCAAAAATTTTCTATGTTCATCATTTTTGGACTAATTTTTTTCCATATATTAATTACATCATATTCACCATAGGTTTTTTCTTTCTTATCCCTTTCTCTCTTTATGTATGCATCATGCCTATCAAAAATATTTTTGAAAGAAATTAGATGAGGTGGAATCTTATTACCTTTCAATTGAATTATATTAGGATTTTTTTTTTTTTTGTCACCTCTCATTGGATCACCATTTGCATTAGTGCTTCATTCAAAATACAAGCCTTCCAAAGGTTCAACCCCTTCAATGAATTTTGGTATGTGTTTTTCATCTTGAAGCACCTGCCAAGAATCTTGATTATCAGGAACATTGAGTCTGAATAAAACTTCTACTTTATAGGTTTGATCTTTAAAGTCAAGATGTGGTAAGAGCAATGATATAGAGACTACCAAAGAATCAACTCTTGAATTGAATTCCATTTGTAAAAATATAATTGAGAAAGCATACAAACTCTGAATTTCATCCCACACCTTATTATGATAGTTTTTCAATCTTGAGCTCTTTATTGCATATTGGTTTTTGACTTGCCTTGCTACCAACTCTGCATCTCCTTGAGCTTTGAGTATCTTGACTCTTTTTTGTTTTGTTGAAATTATACCAAGGAGAAGGGCTTCATATTTTGTAGTATTGTTAATATTCTTGAAGTCTAACTTATATGCCAAACAAGTCATTTCTCCACTAGGTGATGTCAGCACTACTCCTACACTTGAACCAACATTGGCACAACTGCCAACAAATTTCACAACTACTCATAATAAACTTGCTCTAATTCTTCTTGAATGTTAGGGGCATCATATAATAGCATATAATTACCAAACTACATTTCATGATACAACATTTGAGACCTAGGATCATCTAATTTTAGGATAGTATACTTTTCCTTTTCTTCTGGTTCTAGCTTCATCTATTTGTCTCCAACTTGAATAGTAGCACAAGACCAGTCTAGTTTTATGTCTCCCCCCATGTCTTTGTAGAAAATTGTGCTTAGGAGCATTCCACAATTTGTAGGGATGTCTACCACTAGAATACTGAGTTTAAGTCTTTTAGAAGGGTAGGCAATAAAGGAAACCTGAGCATCTTTTATCTGTCCAAGCAAGTGAACTTGTTCTACATCCATTGAGTAACATCTACCAAAAGTTTTAGTGAGTGGAAGGCCTAGATATTTCTCTACAGAAGTTGGCATAACATTATCAGAGGTTCCTAAATCCATGATACAGTTACTCAATCTATTTCCATTGATAAACAAGGAAATGTAGAAGGGGTCTAGTTTTTTATTTGGGTATGTGGCTAAGACAATATATTCTTCTTCTTGAAAAAATTAGGGGGGGGGGAAATCTTCATCAGTCAAAGAAGTTCCACTAGTGCTAGCTTTAATGTGATGACCAACATTAGCATTAATACTAACATGTCCTCCATCTTTATTATTATAATTCTCAACTAACCTTTCCAATTTATCAAGATTAGACTTCAAGTAATCCAATTGAGATATCTGAATTCTTACCTCTTCATAGTATTGTATTATGTCAAAGGAATCAGATGACTTACCTTTGTGCTTCTTTTGTGAAGTTGAAGGTATCATACCATTGTCTTTATCTTCTTTGTTTAATGGTGCATTGTTTTTTATAGGAACTAAATTGTTGGTCTAATTTCTATTCTTCTGACCTCTATTCATTACTATTAATTGAGGTCTTTCCACAGTTGCAAAGAAGTCAACTCCTATCTCTAAATCTAATTCATACTCCAAGAATTTTTTTTAGAGTCGCCACAAGGAGTATGATTATCCTCACTTTTAGGATATTCAATTGTTTTTTCTTTATTATCCACCTTCTTGTTATATCTAATCATGTCAGAACATGTATCTCCATCATGATCTACCCTTAAGTAAAAAGAACACATATTTTGTCTTTCTGGAGGGGCTTCAATTGCTAATCTTTGTTGAGAAGGTGTTATTTTCAAGGTCTTACCTCCATTTGAGTATCTAGAACCTTCTTGATGAGGTTGATGAAAAGAATGAGCAAGCCTATTGATTTGTTTCTTCAATGAAATGAACTCATTAGACAATTTTTAAAGCATGGCCTCTATATTATTAGAAGTGCTTGTTGTATTACCCATGGTTCTAGGTTGAAGTTCTCTCTTCCACTTACTAGAGGCTATCATGTCATTCTCCATCTCCATAGCTAGTGTCTAGGTAGCTTGTAAGTTTGCTACATTTTCTCTTCTAATTTGATATCCTAGATCAGGAGGCATAGAGCTAATGTAGGAAGTCTTCTTATTATCATCTGTTGGTGCACTTGTAGTAGGTACTCTTTTAATGAGTTTATTAAACTTTGCATTAAAATTCCTCAAAGAAATTGACTGTTCTTTCTTTATCTGTGCTAATTGTAGCAACAATACTTGTGCATCCTTTGTAATTTTTTAATGTTCTTCAAACCTTTGTTTCATAGTTTCCAATCTATGGTGCATCCTATATGTAAGTCTTGGAACCAATCAATGGCATTATCTACAAGGGTATCTACAAATTTCCTAACAACCACATACTTTTGTTGAGAATTCACCACACCACAAGCTTTATGAAAAGCACTTAGGTGTTGTTCTACAAATATGGTACCATCACCATTAAATCTTTCGAATTTCTTCCTTAATGTTCTTGTAAAATCATTATTGGCTCCAAGGGAGAGAGGACCAATAAAATTTCCCAAGGAAGTGCCATAGCTACTAGTACAATGATCTAGTTTTTTTGGAAAGTAACAAAAATTGGAAGTGTTGCACCAATCAACAACAAAGCATCAAAAATAGAAGGAATGAAGTCCTAGAAATAGGAGGAGAAGAATATTGACTTCTCTTTGTTCTAGTAGGAACAACTACAGACAAGTGAGTATCTTGGAGTTCCTTAGTCAAAGGTTCCTTTGAACATGCCCTTCCTCTTCTACAAATATCTTCTAGAATAAGGAAGTTGACCTTCTTGAATTCCTCATATATTGGGTCAATCCTTCCTCTTTCCTTGACACTCCTAATATACTTGGGATCTAGGATGTATCAAATGTTTTAGAAAATGGTCTTTTGAGATTACCTTAACCCCGGTGATCAAGGAAACTTTACCAGTCTCCAACTTTAAATTAGTTTCTTCTCTTCAGCAAGTTGAGGCTTTAAAATTGGTATCAAGTTCTTATGGAAAACACCTAACTTTCATAAGACCTTTTCTTCCAACTCAAATATATATACAATTAGAGTGCAAAATAATATGAAGGAAAATTCTTCAGAACATTCATTGCAATCCTCCCTAGTAGAGTTGCAAAAAATTGTTGGTTAACAATTTGTTCTCCTATTAGATTGTATAATGTCACTCTTTTATACCCTATCATTTGGATAGATATAAGGATGTTCCCAAAAAATGGACCAATGAATGTGTTCTATTACAACCCTCTAAATTACAAGGTACAACTCCCTTATGACTTTCAATGATATGCAATGAATATGTCCTTATTAGATCATAAGTGTTAGAAGTTGTAATATTTCCTTGGTGTGTTTATAAACCAAGGTTAGAACTCCTTTCTTTATTGTTGTAATATATTAGGATATAAGCCAAGGTATCCTAATATATTTCTTTTTTGTCCTTTTTCCACTACATCTTATTTTGTCATCTAGTGGAATATGTGAGGACAAATATATATTGTAATTTTTAATTTTAGATTATTCCTCCTTAAGAGGAATCTCACACTTGGCCTCACACACTTATGAATGGTGGCATTCATAGACATCGGAGTTACATTCCAACTCCTCTCTCTCATCTCTATTTAAGAGATGACCCTCTTCTCTCATTTAACAATGAGGTTTCTTCCTCTTCTCAATTATTGTATGAGCAATTGCTCTCTTGCTCTTTCTCTTTTCCTTCTTAGGCTTTTCATGCCTCATTCATAATGTCACAAGGGGTTTTCTTTGCTTTCCCCTTTCCAAATATCTTGTCTCATGGTGTTGGAGCTTGAAGCTTTCTCTCTCCTATTTTATGGTAATATATTTTCATGCATTTACTCACTTAGATTCTTTCCTAGTTTTGCTTATTTACAGATTTCTTTTTCCATTTCTAACATGGTATCAGAGCAGTTTAATCTTTGTTTTGAGTGTTTGCATGAAGGTACGATTCGAAGGAGATTCTTGAGAGAGATTTCACTAATTTCTTCTTTAATCTTCTTAAGATAGAAGAAATTGAATTTTTTTTAGATTTGGCTAGTTTACCGCCAAACCCGATTAACTTTTTTGTGCTCTAATTTGTGTAGGTTATTTCTTATTTTATATTAGTTTTTCATCTAACCCCCTTTGGCAGGCTTGCCGCCAAAAGGTTTTCCTATCTAGATATCAATTTTTTTACTCTTGTTAATAGTAGATCAAAACATTTCTTTATGCTTCTATAAAACAAAGGAATTGTTCATTTTATTTTCAGTTTGAGTCATTTGGAGCTCTCTTTAAGAAATTGCTCTTTTTCTAAATCATTCTAAAAATTTGTAAAATGGAAGTCTTTGGATGGACTTATGCTATTGCTGAATTTCTGCATATACGTAACCGTTACTGGAATTGCTGGACGGGCACTCAACAAGGCCATTGATCATCATTATGTTTCTGGACCTAGAAGCAGCATTCCAGTGGGGTTTTTTTTCTCACCATTGTTTTTCCCCCATGGGAAATAAGGCCACTAATTTTATGGTCATCTTCTCTCTATTGCTGGAGCTGTGGGAGCAGCTTCATGTCTGTCAGGGCTTTACCATCTTTGAATGTGGACAGCAGAGAGCTTGGCTTCAAGTGCTTCTTCTGCCATGTAAATGGATCTCCTTGCATGCCGATCCCATGAAAAGAAGTGTAAGAGCCCAAGAATATGCATGCCTAAAACCATATTTAGACATCACATTAGTTGGTTCACCCTTTCCTTCCTTATATATCCAAATATCCGTTGTTTGCTTCCGCTCAGATTATCCAATGCTTGGACTTTTAGACTTTTGGATAGGAGACCTTGAAGGGCTCCTACTCTTATTTCTCTTGTGTCACCTTTCAGATGGTGAACGACTTTTATGCCTTTTGTGAGAAGGTGAAGGACTTCTGCACCTCCACTTTGATGTTATGCTAACCCTTGTGTGCTCCATCTTTTTCACATCATGGCTGGCTTACCACAAAATTTTCATAGAGTGATGATTGTGTTAGTTGTTCACGTAACTGGTAGAATTTTTTTTTTGGAGTTTTTCTTCATAGACAATCAAATAGTAAAGCTTAATCTACTTTTGCAAGCTTTCCAGCATTTGTTGTGATTTCACTAAAAATATTGCAATGCTCCGTACACCCAGGCATCAAGTACATAGGCTCTTAATTGACTTTCAAGCTCATCTGATTGAGCCACCTGTAAATAATATTTACGCCATGCATCTTTATTGTTTAGTTGACAAAACCAAATGGTGACTGATTCCTGCTACCTCCTTCACCATATTGTTCATTCCATTTTCTAAGTTCATTCATGCTCTCAGCATCATAAGCAACCGATGCACCAACCTTGCTTTTTGCCTCAATAAAATCATCTAAAGTAAGCATCCGTAGAGAACTTGATGGGTTTGTTTGTCCTCCAGCCTTTTTCTCTTCTTCCAAAAGTTCTTGGATAGGCCTGTATGCTGCTGCTATGCATAGGTTCTTTAAATGTGTACTACCTTCGGTTGCAAGTGCTTTCAACTCGAGCTGCACATGGGGCTGGGTGCTGGAGCTCTCGTAGATGATGGTGGAGTGCTCCTTATCGTGCAGGTCGATCACACGGACAGACCCATCAACTCTCACTAAGGCAAAGATGCTCGCGCTGCCCCAAGCAATGTCATAGACTTCCTTTTCATGCGCGATGAGCTACGTGTCCACCACGCCCTTGTCAATGTCCCAGATGGTGCAGGTTGTTTCGATGATGGATGTCCCGATGCGCTTGAGTTCTGCCTCGTTCCAGTCAAAAGAGGTGAGCGGTTCAATCCCTAATCCTCCGAGACAACGAAGACCACCGATATTAGGCATCATCTGCCACAACACAAAACACCTAGTCTCTGTGCCTTTCAATGAGCTTTTCATCATCTTGCTCTCACTTTCGCACTCTGTCACCACCATTTTCACCCTCCCCATTGTGTACGAGCTCTTGATCGCATTCTAAAGCTTCGCGCACCCAGTTGCCGCAATGTACTGGTGTACAATGTACTGCGCAGAGGACGCTTCCTGTCCAAATCAAAACAATAATGCACATGTCTTTGGTGGAGAGTTTGGGAAGAGGAGCAACAGAGAGGGCAGGCAAGAAGCTAGTTATAATCGATCCTTCTTGTGTCTGCATTGAGTGGATCAACATGCTTTCCCAACAAGTAAAACTTGAAGCTGGAAAAGCTCCCCAATTTTATAGAAATGTATTCATCATTGTCATTGGAGAAGTGATGCAGGAACTCTTGCCGCTCTAGAGCCTTCATATCCTTAAACAGAGCCAACTCTTCTTCTTCCTCCTCTTCTTCCCTATCTTCTCCAGATGAACTCATACTTCTCTCCTCACTGCACTCATCATCTTCTTCCGTCATATTTGACTCCATTGATCTCTAATCACTCCATGAACGACCTTGGATGTTGTACTTGGTTCATGTGAAAATCGATCAAACTTGTGTGTCATTTTTTTTTTTTTTTTTTGGTTGAATCGATTGAAGTTCACGTTTGTCCCTGACTTGAAAGCTGAGGAAGCTAAATAGATCAAAAATATGTAAAGCCAGGCTGCAACTTGCAAAAGGTTGGTAAATAGCCGTGATCTACGAGCTTTAAACATTTAACTTCTAATGACGGACATGACCGACGGAGGAATAATCATCCCAACATCGACCTTGCTCATGTACAGAAACCCTCGATCGTTTCTCATGAATCTGTAGTTGTGAGCCAGGGCAAAAATGAATCCAGCTGCGCAAGCATGGCCACAGACGGTTGCAATCGATGACAATTTTATGCTCATGATGAATGTTTACAAGAGCTCCACAAATTTGTTCCCCATGGCTCGGGATCGAGTCTCCTTGAGATCCATTCGAGATCGAGGCCGTTGGAAAAGTATTTGCCGCCATTTGTTACAATGATCGCAGAGGCTTTGTGAGCATTCTGATTGACATAGGTGATTGCAGAAATAATGGAGCCCATGAATGTAGGGTTGAATCGATGCTCTCCATCGCCTGTCATCCTCAGGATGAATACATTCTTTTGCAAATCCTTGCTCCACATATCTTTATCTTGATTATTGTCGCTCAAATTTTTGTTACCAAACCTTTGCAAATGCTTTCATATTTGCCTAAATCTGATACCTCTGCCACAAATTTTGAACCCATCATTACTTTAGCTAGGAATCTTCTGCCATGGCTGCACATCTTCTGGGTAGAGGAACTTTCATTCCAGCTGTGACTGTCTCTTACTATTCTTGGAGTTCTTTACAATTTTTTTTTATATTAAAGCCGCCATTACTAATCTTTGGTGTAGGTCCTTTTCTAAATTATGAATAGTCAATGGCTGCTTGTTTTTATTCTAACAGTATTTATATTTTTGATCAAGCATCAAGGTAAGTACCTCAAGTCTATTTCTTTTAGAATAACTGTTTATGTTTCATCAATAATTTGGCTTCTTGTGAGCTAGATATGACCTCGTTTCATTGAAGGATTTCATATTTTATGTATATTTATTCAAGCATATATGGGGGCCCACATATATGCCCAGATAAATATATAATTTATGACTATAATGATTCAAAAATTAATCTATACCTTTGCAAAATGAATTTAATACTCATGTTTACCCTCAATGGAGTTTTATACCTGATATCTATATTTAGTTGATCTTCCTTAAATCATTTTACTTAATTGGATTATGAGTAATCTTACACATTTGCCTTCATTTTGATATTTTGATATGCCCATAGTTGCACTTTTATGCCTTTATAGCATTGTTCTATGCCCATGTTGGCACTTTATGGTTTTATACCATTGATCTATATGATTTAAATGATATTTTGAGTTGCATAGGGAGCAAATTTCTTTTTCAAGGATAACTATGTAGGTCCCCTTAGTATAACTGATACATAGTTTCCTTATCTGGCCCATGGCGTATCCCTCCATCCTATATTGGTATGCACTCATTTATATGGAGTTTCCCTCCATTTGATCCTATCTATTCCATTTTGATAGGATAATATTTTTATGGAGTTTCCCTCCATGTTGTTCCATTTTCTGTTCCTCATGAAGAGGATGTTATTATTGGAGTTTTCCCTCCAAATTTAGATGATTTAATCCAATTTGAAGGCAATATGTTGTTATATCCTCATAATCCATTCTTTTGATTATCCTACCAAAAATCATGATTATTCTACTTTGATCAGCATGTCTCTCTTTTTACTTTATTTTCATATATTAATGTGATAATGATCTGCATACTTTATTGCTTAGATCATGAGTCATGCATGTTATGGATTGATCACCCATTAACTTGCAGTGGGATGATTCATTAAGTGGACTGTCTATATCCACATGATTGATGCAATGTTGATGCACATATCATTAGTTGGCCTTGTCTGTGGTCATTTGTGCATTAGTATAATATTCTTTTCATGAGAGCATTGATCAAGCTTTTTACTCAATTTGTCCTTGTTGACAATATTTTGAGCATATACTTTATCTTGATATCAGGTTATCTCCATTGTTTTGTGGTAACATGTTGTTTCTCTATGAGACTTTTATTATCCTTATTCAAAAGGATTTCGAATTTGCATATATGATGGCATTCTACTTGTGGATATTTGTCTTGTTGTTCTCTTTTTTTCAGGTGATCCATCAAGGAACCTTCATGGTTTTCCACATATGAAGAGGTGTCTATGCTTCCACTTGATCACATACAAAGGACTCATGTACTTCTCTTGGATCTACAAATGTACCATATGACTTGAAGACAATCAAATTACTTCATCTTGAAGATTAAGTTGCAGATTTTTGTAAATTATGGGCTAATACCCTTTGATGTAATTACCCCAAGTAAAGATTAAAGGGGGGTGTTAGAAGTTGTAATCTTTCCTTGGTGTGTTTATAAACCAAGGTTAGAACTCCTTTCTTTATTGTTGTAATATATTAGGATATAAGCCAAGGTATCCTAATATATTTCTTTTTTGTCCTTTTTCCACTACATCTTATTTTGTCATCTAGTGGAATATGTGAGGACAAATATATATTGTAATTTCTAATTTTAGATTATTCCTCCTTACGAGGAATCTCACACTTGGCCTCACACACTTATGAATGGTGGCATTCATAGAAATGGGAGTTACATTCCAACTCCTCTCTCTCATCTCTATTTAAGAGATGACCCTCTTCTCTCATTTAACAATGAGGTTTCTTCCTCTTCTCAATTATTGTATGAGCAATTGCTCTCTTGCTCTTTCTCTTTTCCTTCTTAGGCTTTTCATGCCTCATTCATAATGTCACAAGGGGTTTTCTTTGCTTTCCCCTTTCCAAATATCTTTTCTTATGGTGTTGGAGCTTGAAGCTTTCTCTCTCCTATTTTATGGTAATATATTTCCATGCATTTACTCACTTAGACTCTTTCCTGATTTTGCTTATTTATAGATTTCTTTTTCCATTTCTAACAATAAGTTTTGAAAGAATAAGCTCTTAACCTTAGAGCAATAAAGGATAACCAAATTTTTTACAGGCACAAACAATTTAGAAAAAATATATTTGGAAAACCTATCATGCCCAATGAAATGATTGTTGTAGATTATATTGAGATTTTTGACTCTTACTGCTATTCTAAGTATAGATTAACCATCTAAATGCAAAAGAGGAAAGGAAGAAGAGATGCACATGAGGGAAAATGGAATTGATTTAACTATCAATCTTGAATGAAATGGAATCCAACAAGTAACTAATAGATTCATCCACATTTATCCTTTAATTTCCAATGAGACTATCTAGCATGTTATGAAACCAGTAAGAGAGGAAGCAGAACCATATATGAAGAAAGTAAATGGAATTATCTATGCTGCAAATATCAAAGTGAAATGGAATTCAGCTAATTATCACATGATCACATATAATTGTCCTTCAACTCTTAATGCAAAAATAATCTATGGGCCACAAAACATGAAAATAAAAGTAGGTAAGTAGAATTATAGAGAAAATTCACCATCAAGATTGCTGACCTTTTTATTATTAGAAGAAATTACATTTATAGTTTGTTGCCATCCCTTAGTTCAACCAAGCAACAATCACAAAATAGAAAAGAAAATGATAATAAAATATTAAATTATCCAATGATATGAACATGTGGCATCTTTTCTATCAATGATTCTAAATCCATGGAACTTCTAAAAACATAAAATGACTATTTATTTTCATGCAACTTTAGGAAATCCTATAAAATCTTCATTTCTACATATTCTAGTGTTTGCCACCAAGTCCATATAATTCATATTATAATGGTCACTATAGATTTGAATTTCCATTGTTGATGTCAAATCAATAGTCAAGATTAAATCATAATAAACCTTCTTTGTTTTCCTCTTTGCAATTTTCTCTATGGGTCCCTCTATATCACACATTGTGTGCTTGTATTTTCACATTATATAAACCTCATGCATCTTTGAAAAACAAGAATACAAGCATTGTCAATCTCATGAAATTAGATGGCTAAATGCATCTTCTCTTCCTATGTCATATCTTCACTACTATCATTCCTTTGATGCCTTCATTTGGTACAATGATATGATTAATTGAGTTTTCCTTTATTTCTATGTTGACTCAAAGTTTCATTTAACCTTGTATAGTAATGTGAATGCTCAGATCTTTAATTGTTGATGCTAACTCCTTATCAAAGGAACAAAATGCCACTTCACTCGACACCTTTACTCAATACAATGAAATGATTGACTTTAATTATTTTTTCGCTGGGTTGCAACTTAACATGTCTCTATTCTACTAGTCATAGTGACTTGGCAACAACTACACATTAACCATGATAGCAATTTTGCAACATTAAACTTAACTATTACTTTTAACCTGTGACTATATAATGACCATTAGAGATTGACTATTACTACAATCACTAGGTCACAACTTAACATTTCTTGAATGCCTCCTAGCTTGCAATGATGTGATTAACATGCTTTCACATCTTTTTGACCTTAACCTTGAGTTAATTTTCAAACATCCTAAGAATAGGCACTCTGTATCTTTCTACTTCTTTGCAAATCTAACTAGAGGTAAGTCTTAACTCCATGCGACCTTACAATCTTTTTGTTTTCACTTTGTCACTACCTTAATTACAAGTTACATCTAACAACTAGTGACCATGCGATTACTAACTTTCACTCCATCGGGATACTAAACTCAGGTTACCTTCAACTACCAATGATATACGAAAAACACTTTTCTTTAAGATCTAATGGCCGGGACT